>JAQQAC010007890.1:3236163-3259947 GCA_029783875.1 Phataginus tricuspis | reverse complement strand
GGACAGTGACTGTAATAGGGTTGGTGGGGGGGACCTGATGAAGGGGGTAGTTTAATCATCACAATATTGCTCATGTAATTGTAGGTTAATGATACTAAAATAAAATAAATTGTTAAAAATAATAATAATAAATAAATAAATAAATAAAAAGAAAAAAATGCATAATGGGTCCCTCAAGTAGTAGAAAATAAATATTTTACTTTCAGCATCCTTGGTTTCTTATGAGAAAAGTTAAGTACGGTTTGCGAGCAGAGCCTGAGACACCTGCACAGATTCTTTCCCAGCAGAGCTCTGTGTGGATGGATGAAGCGTGTTATTTCTTTTAAAACAGCAGAGAGGCAGTTTGAAATATGTGATTGTTTTCATGAGGCAGAATCCCATGGCCATCCATTATATTGTCTCTCTTGCATGCGTTCAACTCTTTCGGTTTGCTTCCCCATCATCTCACCTGTCACAAACCTGCCCTGCTGAAACCCAGCCCTCCCAAGGCCCAAGCCCACACTGCGCAGCTGAATGTGGCTGGAGAAAAACTAAGACCCACTGATTGTTTCCCCTTTAAATTCACCTTTGTGTTTCCCAACAGTCGCACCATTTGCCCCCTAAATCTCCAACTGTGATATTTTGTCGTATCTCTTCCTCTCCCCTCAAACTCCTAACACCTCTCCATCCCCACTTTCAAATGAAATGTGTTTTTTTGTTTCACTGATATTTAAATTAACTATTCCTGCCTCACAAGACTCCACAAACGAAGTGGCTGAAAATGAAAAACAAAGTATCACCCCTCACAGTTGGTGGGCAGGGACTTGGGAAGGACCACGCCGTGCTGTTCTGCGCCAGGTGTGGCAGCTGTAGGCTTGGGCAGAGATGGCCAGGCTGGCCGAGCTCCCACGATGGCCCCTCATGCTCTGTGTGTGTCCCCTAAACATTGAGGAGCCCGCATTCCCCAGAGCAGGGCAGCTGGGCTCTAAGGAGGAGAAAACAGAAGATGCTAGTTCCTTAAGGCCCAGGCGTGAAAATCCCAGAACATCACTGCTACCTTATTTTGTTGGTCAACGTGAGGCACAAGGCCAGGGATGTAGTGGAAGAAAGTAGATTAAACCTCTTACTGTGAGAAGCTGCATGTGAATTTGGGCTTGGGAGGAACTGTTGGTAACATCAGTTATGAGGCTTCTGTTCTTTATCCTTATTAGATTTGGTCCCTTCATTAGTTTCCTGCTGCTTGAGTTAATAAGACTTTGTTAATGTCTGTAACACATGATAGAGGTAGTCAACCACTTTCTTCTCAGCTCCAAACGTCTCTCTTCTCCCCTGCTATTCTTAGACATCCATCACAAACCACTCCTGTACTACATCCTGTTAGCCAAGTGACAAGCAAGATCTGTTTTCCACGGATGCTCAGGTCCTTCTCATGCACTGTTCCCCACTTGCCTTTCTCTTAACTTCCAGGACTTGGGGGTTTGTGGTGTGTGCTGCTGTCTACTCAGGGCTTATGTCCTTCCCTTCACTCTGTCACCACTTCCGCTTGCCTTCCTGGCACTGGATTTTGTTTAATCACATAGTTTCCCATTCTGCCTGGTTGTCTGTCTTTGGGGTCTGCCACTGCCTCCGGGGGGTGTCTACCCCTCCCCTTACCCTCGGCCCCAACGTGAGCAATGGCGCCAGCCTCTGGACATGCTCTTGAGGAATGGGAGCAAATACGGTCATTCCAGATGAAATTTAAAGTATCGCCATGTTGCTTAAGTTGTTTCATTGGGATTTTGTTAGGTATTATATCATCTTATAAGCTGGGGAGAATTATTGACATCTTTTTAAATAAGAACACTTTATTTCTTCTTCACATCTGCTTGTAAATGCTCTGCTAAGGTATAGTTTTCTTTAACTTGGTAACATGTTCCTCATTAAGGGTAAGATTGAGTATTTGTATATTCATTGCTATTGTGAATAAGAGCTTTTTTTCATTGTGATTATAGGTAATACGTGAGATAGTATATTCTGTGTTTGGGTATTTTGGGGGGTTAATCTATTTGGCATCTTGAAAAATTCTTCATTATAAAAGATTTTAAACTAATTTTCAAAATTATAATGTATGTAATCATTTTGTTTCTGATTTTTTTATGCCTTGTTCATGTTGGCTATATATGTTGGCTTCTTTATAACAAATAGCTGTATAACAAAGAATTCTGTATAACAAGAGTAAAATAGAATATCTTGTTATGGTTTCATAGAAACAAGAACTTTGATTTTAATGAGATGTAGCCTAAGACTGCATGTGTTCTGTGTGTGTGTTTGTCAGTGAGTCTCGATTGCAGGACAGGTACTCATGTCAGCCCATCACTCCCTCAAATACCATATCCTATATACAACACATACTCTAAATTAGATGATTCAATATTTGATGAATGATTTAATAATGATGAGTAATTTAAGTGATTTAATGGAAATAGGTCTTAGAACAATGATGACAGTTTTTTCATATTAGTTTTGCACTTTTATCATGTGTCAGGACATATTATTCGGAACAAGCCCAATGTGCAGCTTTTCTATGGAGCGCTTGGCCGCATGTTCCGAGCGAGGGAAACAGGAAGAAAGCTGCTTTAAGACAGGCTCTGGAGAGGTGGACCTGGCCTGAATAGAATGCTCCAAAGTTAAGAAATTTCACATACACTCAAAATGGAACTAACAAATGTTAATGGCAGAAAAACAGCCATATATCACAGGTATATATTTTCTCTTAACCCAAGACCATTGGAGAAAGATTGGTGCTGCCAGAGACAGCCTTATAATCAAAATACCCCCAAGCAGAAATAGGGCTACCTACAAGCAAGCCCACCAGGAAAATGCTGGGTTTCCTCATTAAACAGCTAATATAATTATAAGAGCATGGGTTGCTATGTATGGGGAAAGGGATTAAAATAAGGATCCATTAGGAAGCTTTTACAGGAAACATCCCTGGTGAGTACACACACACACACACACACACACACACACACACACCACATACCACATCCCTTGGTAATTCTGTTTTGTTAGACTAGGAAAATTGCGTTCTTTAAACATGCAACACTTGATGATAGAGCCAGATGTCTAAAAGCATGTGGATTTGGAGAAGGATATAGTCATAGTCTTTGGATTGAAGATTTGCCATGGAAAATCCAAATACAGATCAAGGAATTTTTTTTTAAGTGAAACTTTTAAGTCTATTGTTGTAATCTATTTAGGAGATGAGGTATATCCTATATACTGTGAAAGCAGTCACCTAGCTGACAGCGAGATCGATTATAAAACCCATTGCTTTTCATCATCACCTGTACCAGCAACCATCAGCTGATGGCTCTGGCACTCACACTGTCAAGGTGAACACACACAGTCCAAACTCCAAACCCAGCCCCCAGCTCTGCTAATGTCACTATGTCTACTTTCTCCAAAATCTAACTAACGTCCTATCTGGAGGCTCAACCATTTGCCAGTTTTACTTTAGGGTCTCTATTGGTCTCTAGAAATTTTATTTTACATCTCTTGAGTATAATTTTGGTTTGAGGAAAACATGGAGGTTTTTATGGATTTTGTTTAAAGGAAGGGGCTCATTAATAAACATACTTCCTTTTAAGATTTTAAGGAAAGTGATCCAAAAATTACAGCACAATGATAAGCTGACACATTGTTTTGTCTAAATAAATCCATGTGTTGGAGTGCTGATTCTAGGCTATCCTCCAAACCTACAGACCTTTGGTGTTCCCCTTGCTAGTTCATGTGCATCTGCTGAGCCTGCATGCTATGCTGCTTTCACTCAAAAGGGTTGTCCATATCCAGGCATGAAGTCACTACACTGGACACGCACCACTGGCATGCTGTGACCTACATACGGTCTATGTGGTGTACATTTTCAGTAACTAGGAGGCAATTTAATTGTCTGACTCAATTACAGTAAGTGGGAGCCAGACTGCCAAGTCTGTATTCACCTCGCTGAAAACGGGCCCTCAAAGTCAAGCCAAATTCTCGAAGGAGAAGCTGGGTCAGTAAAGCTGCTGCTGAAGCATACGTGTTCCAGTCGGTATCTTGAGAAAGCTGTTGGTTTCCCTTGATCCTTTCTCCCCAGCTCTGGCTCTCAGAGACTGGTCAATTCTAAGATCAACAGTACAATTGAGTTTGACTCTAGCAGAATGGGGGTCCTATTTTGGGCAGCTGTTTCTTAAATGAAAGCCAAAAGAAATATTGTGCAGCAGGAGGAGCCATCATAAAGCTGGGCTTTGATTAAGTTGGAGAAGGTACATTTTCTGAGCCACATGGATTTCCATTAGTCTTAAATGCCTCCAGAAAGGGGTAGCTGGGGTCTTGCTAGACTACCTCATATCTCCTGGGGTCAACTCCTGAAGATTGGTTTGCTACATGACTCTCACTTTGACCTGCCAGCCCTGGCATCTGACCAGGTGATGTATGTGCTTAGCCAGACAGTACCACTTGACGAGCATAGCCCAGTGTCCCCCAAGAAAGATCCATCTGACGTTCAATGCCTAACACCGTGATGGGACCCTGTTCTAGCCTTTCTCTGGGATGTGCCAAGTAGACGCTGGATTTGAAGTCCTGCTCTCTTTGGCAACTATGTTAAAATGGAGATGAAATGAGAAAGGAAAAATCACTACAGACACCACAGAAATACAAAGAATTATGAGAGAATATTATGAAAAATTATATGGTAACAAACTGGATAACCTAGAAGAAATGGTCAACTTTTTAGAAAAATACAACCTTCCAAGGCTGACCCAGGAAGAAACTGAAAATCTGAATAGACCAATTACCAGCAAGGAAAATGAATTGGTAACCAAAAAACTACCTAAGAACAAACCCCTGGACCAGATGGTTTCACTGCTAAATTTTATCAAACATTTAGTAAAGATCTAATACCCATCCTCCTTAAAGTTTTCCAAAAAGTAGGAGAGGAGGGAATACTCCCAAATTCATTCCGTGAAGTCAACATCACTCCAGTATCAAAAAAACAGAAAAGACACCACAAAAAAATAAAATTACAGACCAATATCCCTGATGAACGTAGATGCAAAAATACTCAACAAAATATTAGCAAACTGAATTCAAAAATACATCAAAAAGATCATCCATCATGATCAAGTGGGATTCATCCCAGGGATATAAGGATGGTACAACACTCGAAAATCCATCAAAATCATCCACCACATCAACAAAAAGGACAAAAACCACATGATCATCTCCATAGATGCTGAAAAAGCATTCAACAAAATTCAACATCCATTCATGATAAAACTTTCAACAAAATGGGTATAGAGTGAAAGTACCTCAACATAATAAAGGCCATATATGACATACCCACAGCCAACATTATACTTAACAGCGAGAAGTTGAAAGCTTTTCCTTTAAGATCGGGAACAAGACAAGTATGCCCACTCTCCCCACTTTAATTCAACATAGTTCTTGAGGTCCTAGCCACGGCAATCAGACAACACAAAGAAATAAAAGATATCCAGATTGGTAAGGAAGAAATCAAACTGTCCCTGTTTGCAGATGACATCATATTGTATATAAAAACCCCTAAAGAATCCACTCCAAAACTACTAGATCTAATGTCTGAATTCAGCAAAGCTGTGGGATACAAAATTAATACACAGAAATCTGTTGCATTCCTATACACTAATGATGAACTAGCAGAAAGAGAAATCAGGAAAACAATTTCATTCACAATTGCATCCAAAAGAATAAAATACCTAAGAATAAATCTAACTAAGGAAGTGAAAGACCTATACTCTGAAAACTACAAGACACTCATGAGAGAAATTAAAGAAGATACCAATAAATGGAAACACATCCCGTGCTCATGGATAGGAAGAATTAATAGTGTCAAAATGGCCAACCTGCCTAAAGCAATCTATAGATTCAATGCAATCCCTATCAAAATACCAACAACATTCTTCAACAAATTAGAACAACAAACAGTTCTAAAATACATATGGAACCACAAAAGACCCCAAATAGCCAAAGCAATCCTGAGAAGGAATAATAAAGCAGGGGGAATTACGCTCCCTGACTTCAAGCTCTACTACAAAGCCACAGTAATCAAGACAATTTGGTACTTGCACAAGAACAGAGCCATAGACCAATGGAACAGACTAGAGAGCCCAGATATAAACCCAAGCATATATGGTCAATTAATATATGATAAAGGAGCCATGGATATACAATGGGGAAATGACAGCCTCTTCAACAGCTGGTGTTGGCAAAACTGGACAGCTACATGTAAGAGAATGAAACTGGATTATTATTTAACCTCATACACAAAAGTAAACTCAAAATAGATCAAAGACCTGAATATAAGTAATGAAATGATAAAACTCTTAGAAAAAAACATAGGCAAAAATCTCCTGGACATAAGCATGAGCAACTTCATGAACATATCTCCCCTGGCAAGGGAAACAAAAGCAAAAATGAACAAGTGGGACTATATTGAACTAAAAAGCTTCTGTACAGCAAAGGACACCATGAGTAGAACAAAGAGACATCCTACAGTATGGGAGAATATATTCGTAAATGACATATCTGATAAGGCGTTGACATCCAAATTATATAAAGAGCTCACACAACTCAACAAACAAAAAGCAAATAGGCCAATTAAAAAATGGGCAGAGGAGCTAAACAGACACTTCTCCAAAGAAGAAATTCAGATGGCCAACAGGCACATGAAAAGATCTCCACATCCCTAATTACCAGAGAAATGCAAATTAAAACCGCAGTGAGATATCACCTTACACCAGTTAGGATGGCCACCATCCAAAAGACAAACAACAACAAATGTTGGCAATGATGTGGAGAAAGGGGAACCCTCCTACACTGCTGGTGGGAATGTAAAGTAGTTCAACCATTGTGGAAAGCAGTATGGAGGTTCCTCAAAAAACTCAAAATAGAAATACCATTTGACCCAGGAATTCCAATCCTAGGAATTTACCCTAAGAATGCAGCAGCCCAGTTTGAAAAAAGGCATTATGCACCCCTATGTTTATCGCAGCACTATTTACAATAGCCAAGAAATGGAAACAACCTGTCAAGCAGTAGATGAATGGATAAAGAAGATGTGGTACATAAACACAATGAAATATTATTCAGCCATAAGAAGAAAAATCCTACCATTTGCAACAACATGGATGGAACTAAAGGGTATTATGCTCAGTGAAATAAGCCAGGTGGAGAAAGACAAGTATCAAATGATTTCACTCGTGCATGGAGTATAAGAACAAAGAAAAAACCGAAGGAACAAAACAGCAGCAGACTCACAGAACCCAAGAATGGACTAACAGTTACCAAAGGGAAATGGGTTGGGGAGGATGGGTGGGAAGGGGGGAATAAGGGGGAAAAGGGGGCACAATTAGCAGACATAATGTTGGGGGCCACGGGGAGGGCTGTACAACTCAGAGAAGACAAGTAGTGACTCTATAGCACCTCACTACGCTGATGCACAGTGACTGTCCCGGGGCTGGCGGGGGCGACTTGATAATAGGGGGAGTCTAGTAACCATAATATTGTTCATGTAATTGTACATTAGTGATAGCAAAATAGAAAAATACAAAAAAAAGGTAATAGAGACAATTCTCAGAGGGAGTAATCCAGCACTACTTGTACTAGAGAAATGCAGATAAAATTCTAGTGAGAAAAGTAAAACCAGAGTGAAAGGAAATCCTTCTTTAATCCATCAGCTCTGAAAACAAAGGATTCTGCAGTATGTGGAGTAACTATGAACATCACCAGAACCTGGTAATAATAATCAGGGGAGCAGCTGACACTTCTTAAAAGTACTAATAATTATGAAAGAAAGTTGTTCTTTTTTCTACTATAAGCTGAGCTTATTCAGGGAAAGGAAAGCTCAGACTGGCGCAGAGGAGAACGCCCTGGGATAACAGTCCAACCTTAGGCTGATACTTTTCTCGTTTTCATTTAATTTAATTTTTAATTTTGGTAAAAGACACATGACTTAAAAGGCACCCCCTTAAGCATCTCTAAATGGACAGTTCATCACCATTAAGTACATTCACATGGTTGTACAACAGTCTCCAGGACTGTCTCCACTCTGAAAGCCGGGAACTCCATGCCTACCAAACTGCTACTTTTGCTACTTTGTTTTCAAATCAATGAAATGTCTCAGAAATTATCATTAGTGAGTTACAGACAGAGAATTTTTATTTTTTAATCCAGTAAGATACCAATAGGTGTGGAGGCTTCTTGCTACTAACTGCTCAAATTATTTGAAGAGGTTAAAATACTAATAAAGTCTAAGTCAAAGCAGTACAGTTTTTTGTTTATATATTATCAGTGTGTGGGGTCACCTGGCTATGTTTGCAAGACCAGTGGGCCACAAATTGCCATAATTCAGGTTCCATGAAACAATGTCTATTTAAAATATGGCAAGGAGAGAACTTAGTAAAATGCAATAGGCTTAATAAGGCAGATATGCCATCGCCCATCACCCAAATGGTTGAAAGCTGTTGTACTTTACGAGACTATTAGTCAGTACCAGCTGCTCTTTCAGAGCCTTCCCCTGCCCCTCCATAGAGTACATTGTTTCAATATTTCATAATTTCTCAACACTTCATTCATGTTAAGAATGTTTTTATGGATGTTTTATTGGAAGATATTCTTAAAATAAATGGGTCCATGTGGTTGTTGGGGAAGAGTGTCTGAGTGCAGTGGCCCTGGCACCAGATGGCCCTGGGTTTGGACCCAGCCTCTGACATTTGTAACCATGGGCTACACTTCCCTTTTCTATGCCTCAGTTTCCTCATCAATAAAACTGGAGGAAAAAAGGGCTAATGAAATAATGTACATAAAGCTCTTAGCATAGTGCCCAGCATATAGGAAATGGTTAACAAGTTACTGATTATTATTATTTTCTTAAAAATAAGCAAATCAGCAGGTACACACATAATTACCCATTCACCCACCAGAACTAGGATCTCCATGTGATGTTTTAGCATAATGACCATGACATTCTGGTTCTTAGATATGATTTAGAAGATACTGAGCAGGTGAAGGAAGGGCCCTTCTCTATAGGATGTGATTCCAGGTTTCCTGGGAGACCCCTCCTCACGTGCTGGGGGCTGAGAATCAGCCTCACCTTATTCCATTTCATTTAATAGTGAGTTTAAATTTAAATGTAAAGAACTCCTTCCCTTCTTTCTCTTTCCCTCTTTCCTTCCTTCTCCCTCACGCTCTCTTCTCCTATCGGGGGTGTCTTGGTGGGCTTCCCAAAGTCCCTACGGATGGCAGGAAGCTTGCCCAGGCGTCCCAGGCTCCAGAGTCACTGAGCAGGCCTGCAGAATCACACAGCCACCTGCCAATATTTCTTTAGTTTAACTTTAAGAGGAAAATGTTTTGTGAGAAATCAACTTTAAGCTCTGTCTGGCTGCCGTATGTTTTTGTTTTCTTTATTATTTGTGTATTTCTGATTTTTTTGTAAGGAACATGTATCACCTATATAATCAGAAAAAAATAAGCATTTCTAAGGATCTTCAGTGTATGGAGAAGTAGGGACTTGGATATCTGGGTTATGATTTGCACAACGAATTAAGAGTAAAAGCTAAAAGCATTTCCTGAAAGCAACATGCAAAATATAAGATCTACAAATATATCTTTAGAAGTCATCTTGTAAGAGCAGCAATTTCTCTGGTACATGGACACATTTTTCTTCCTTGAAAGGTTTCTAAATTCTTGCCTATCCATTTGGAGAGACTGTGACAGAACAGTTATACTTTTTCCAGAGAGAAAAAGAGGAGTCGTATACATCAGTTGTTCCATATGCCTGTATTATGTCAAAGTCTTTAAAATTTTATTGACTCCGTCTGGTCAGAAGCCTCAGGAGACACATGAGCTGATGACACACAGGTTCAGTCCTTGAATCATTTTCTTTGAAATGGCCTTTTCTTTGCGAGGCAAGAACATTAGCATTTCAATTAGTCTGGCATTCAAGAAATGAGGATACTAGGGGCAGACATGTGCCATCTCACCACCCAGGCTTAGAGGAAGGCAGCACATTTTCAGACTCAGAAAACTCTTGAAGGCAGCACTTTCCTGACTTGGGGTAGAGCCATTGTGGGGTGTCTGGAGAAAGACGTTTTCAGCATCCCTTCTCAGGAGATGCCGGAAGCACAGAGCCCGCTCCTAGAGCCTCAGCTTCCTGGACCACGTCCCCCGTGGATCCCGTACTCGCACTCACTCTGCCTGAGGAGAGCAGACTTGTCAGAGTCCCTCTCCCCATACGGCCATTTTATCTCCAGTTATTTATAAAAAACAAACAAGTAAAAAAGCATTATTCATAAATTTGAGTAACAACTTTCATACTCAATTTCTAGAAATCTGGAAAAGAAGTGGAATGGAATAGAGGAGATTTTCAGTAGGAAAGCATTGATGAGTGGCTCTTGGAGAGGGCAGAGTCTGTCCTCTCTCCAGTTTCCAGAGCCGCAGAGGTGCACACGGCACATAGCACGGGGCGTGACCTCACTCCTCCCCCCCTTTGGACACCTGCCCCTCCTTTGAGTCTCCGAATCCCCTAATGCTCCGATGGCTCATTCTGGGTCTGCACATGCGCACAGAAACCGGGCCCCCTCGCGCTGCTCTTCCAGACTCCTTACTCTGACTGTGTATCTGACATGTGCCGTTGGCTGTTACACCCATGACCCCTGTTCATAGGTGGGACACCTCACACACTTTCGGAATCTATTTGGAGAGCTTCCAGAAGAGAGCAATGAGTTCTTAAGAAAATACAAAATTAATTAAAATGACATATTTTTGGCTTTTACTTTCCATATAAATTTATCTAACATGGTAAAGTGCTGTGATGACTTACCACACTATTAATTTATATGCTATAGGAATACATAATTATTCTTTTCTCTGTATCAACTTCTTACACTGTGATTCTTTTATAACACTCATCACATTATATTTTCATGCTGTGACGTGCCTCACTGAGTGAGCGGAGGCCTCCGGAGTGATGATGGCGCCGTATCCCCCCGATGCCGAGTGCTGTGCTCCTCGGTACAGAGCAAACAGCCAAATGCACACTGGGTGAGTGAATGATGAACAGGAAGACAAATGAATGGATTGGCTGACAGCTATGTGCACATATTTAGTACTATAATCTTGCTTGCAAAACAAATGCAGGAAGATTTGCTAGATTTTTCCTAGAAAATCTCTTAAGGATTAGGCATGATATAAATAGAAGGATGATGTCATACTACTCCCAGGGTTTCTCAGCAGGAGCAGTGTGGACACTGTGGGCAGGATACGTGTTTGGAGTGGAGGTGGTCCTGCGAATTGTAAGACACTTGGCAGCATCCCTGGCCTTTGGCAGTAGGTGCCAATAGAATGCCCCCTCCCCAGCTCTGACAGCCAGAAGTGCAGACAGGCATTGCCAGCTGCCCCTGGCAGAGGAGGGGCAAAGCCATCTTCATGGAGAGCCACTGGGATGTCGTGTGGGCTTTAGGATGGCATTACACATTTGCAATGCATTTTTTCTTTTCGAGAAAGTGAGTTCATAATTAGGTGAGGAAATGAAGGTATGGGTAAAATTGCAATATTTCCAGAGTCTCTCACCTGGCCTTAGTGCATCTCCGTATCAATAGATGTTTCCAAGGGGTGAAGAGAAGTAGTCCACCTCCATATCCATAGGTGATTACAAGGGAAAGTGAGGGCATATCTGGAGCACAGAGGTTGGATGGGGTCCCTTTTTTCAGCTGGGTCAAGAGGAACACCGGTGAGCAAAAGTGGATGACTGTTTGTAAGCAATAAACGGGTTTCTCCCACTTTATTTCTCCCTTTGACTGATTTTGGCTTCAAAGGTAATTTTCCCTGGGCTGGGAACTTTCCCCCCAGCATTACAGAAGGGAATAGTAATGCCCTTCTCCTACCCAGATTGGGAAAGATGGAAAAGAATCTTTGTATTCCTGAAAAGTTGTTTCAAAAGATGTCATTTATTCTCATAAACTGTAAATTTTGAAGCTGAAAATAAGCCTCTGGAGGACAAAAATCCTTATTTTTCTATTGCATATGGGTTTTCCTTGTAGTTTCCTCCAGTAAGATATTTATTTCCACATCTGTTAGAAAAACCTTACACTACCTTCTTGTCTGTTCTGTGCTTGGCTTATTTTTACCACATAGCTGGCAATTTTCCTAATTAAATATCCCCATCTTCCAAATTCTGCAGAGAATGTGCCTCTATTTTGCTTCATTTTAGAAATAGGAAAAATACATCTGAGTTCCCAAACTCCTTGGTTTACCCATAAAATGTAATTAAATCTAATGATTTAATTTCAGAGACAAATTTTCAAAATACTTCCACATTAAAAAACATTATTTTCACTGAGGAGTAAGGAAAGATAACCTCCATGTAACAAATGAGGATGAAATGGAAACCTAGAGATTAGGAAACTATGTAGATGTGGGTGAAATTGCAGCATTTTCAGAATCTCTCGCCTGGCCTTGTGCATCTCCATATCAACAGGTGCTTCCAAGGGTGAAGAGAAGTAGTCCCTCTCCAAATCAATAGGGATTACACGGGTGGTGGGAGCGAGGGTATAACTGGAGGGAGAATTTGGGTGCGGTCCCTTTTTGCAGCCTGGAAAAGAAAGACACAGGCAAGAGGAAGTGGACCACTGATGGTAGGCAATAAATGGGTTTCTCCCACTTTATTTCTCCCTTTGACTGATTTTGGTTTCAAAGGTAATTTGCCCAGGCTGGGAGAAAGAATCCCCCAGATTTACAGTAGGGTAATAGAACATATTACCAGCAGTGCCAGGAGTAATCCAAGGCCTTGAGTCCTGATCTCAATATATACAAAACTTCATTAAGTACCTTTAGAGCGCTCTCAGTAAAGAATGCATTCATTTATACTCCTACCATGGTACTTCACAGCTTTCACTCCCCCACCCCACACACTCTCACGAATATTTGCCTCTATCTTGCATCAGTGTTTGCTGATATCGTTGGTGTAAGGTGTATCGTTCCATTGATCACTCAAGGCTGGACACCTGTCCATAGATTTTTGGGCTATTTGTATTTGCACTTCCACTAACTGCTGATTTTTTTCTTCTCAATGTTCTTTTACTTTTATATTTATTTCCTGTGTATTATAAATTAAATAAAAGTCTCTGCCGGTGTTAGACATTGTTGGTGGTTTCTGACAGATTGTCACCAGATACCACTATACAGGGGTATCTGAAGGGAGATTCCTGTGGTGATAGAATAATTCTGTATGTTGACTGCAAGTGGTTGCACGAACCTGCACTTGATAAAATGGCACAGAATTACACACATTCATTGAACCAGTGTTAATTTCTTAGATTTGATTGTTATGTGACATCACTAGAGGAACTTGGTGAGCTGGCACGCAGGATCTCTCGACTATCTGTGACTTCCTGTGAACCCAACATTGGTTCAATATGACACAATCTAAACCAAACTTGCATCGTTTATCAGCATGGTAATAAACTAACTAACTTTGGAAATAGGCTCAGAGTGGAGAGAAAAAAAATCTGTTTTTCTAATAAATTAACTAACTTTGGGAATAGGCTCAGAGTGGAGAGAAAAAATCTATTTCTCCCCCCTCTGGAGTTTAGGAAGTATTAGAGCTCAGAAAGATGGAGCCATTCCCAGGAAGAACCAGGTTAGACCATGGACTCAGTCACTCTCTCTTGCATTCAGAGAAACAACGTACCTGATTTTGATAAATATGATGCTGGGTGGGGTGTCAAAGTGAAATAAACATGGCACCCATCCCTGCAGACCTATCAGGGAAACATGGGCATGCGAGCAACTTGGGCCCCTAAAGTGCTGTGGATCATGTGCTTGCTGCCTGCAGCGTCTACTCGGAATTGAGGAGAGCTGGGGCAGCACTGGCGCGCTCCCGGGATGCCAGAGAAGGCTTCCTGGGAGAGCCCTCCAGCTAAGATGCAGGACGAATTGTCCTCCAGGTGGAGCAGCACAGGGCACAGGGCAAAGGTTCTCTCCCTTTGTACATGCAGCACCTGGAGCCGCCCTCTGGTATCAAAGAGGGACTCCATAAATGCGTGAAACTGAGCAATCAGGGCTGTGTGGGGGAGAGGGGTGGACTTTAAACAACAGAAAAAGAGCAACTTTCCATTCCCCGCCGCCCCCCCCCCCCCCCGAGGAGGAATCAGGCAGGTACCAAGATAATATAGAGCACCTACTGGGTAGAAATAGCCCAAACTTTATCTGTTTCACCTTTTTCATTCACACACACACATGGAGATTTCCCAAAGGTGCCTGTATTGTACATTCTTCTGGTCCTTCACCCAACACACGGATGTGGAAATCTAGCATTACAATTCCTTTCTGGAAATCCAATTTGGGTATGAATTTAGTCAGTGTATTGTTTTTTAAAGTAATTTGACTTTAGTGAAAATTGTATTTTCAAATATTCAGCATAACCATTATTCTGTAATATAAAAACAAATGAAAATTATAAAAACTTAGATTTTTACATTGTCTCATTATTATAACAATTTCTTAATCTTTCTCAACTTTTAAAATATGTTTTACATTATTGTCCCCAAGTTCAATTACATTATTTGGAAGTTCTCTAATTTTCTGTCCATTCAGCTCAATCCCTTTTTCATTCACATAGGAAAACCCAATAGTTGGAGGGAAGAAGAAAAATAAATAGTATCTGTGTGGGTTGACCCGGAAGGAAATCTACTTCTCTTCTATGATACAAATTTAAGTTAGAGACAAATTAAACAACAGATTTTTTTTAATAAAATGAATTTTCAAGATTTAAAAAAATTATAAAGCAAAGTTCATTTAATGAATAACTTCAGTAAATTCTTTGAATTTGTATGTTCTAAAAGGTTTATACCACTTCTAGAATATATGTGTAGCTTAAAAATGCTAACATTACAAAATAGAACTTTTAAGCTGCCAACTCAAAGCTTTGCCAATAAGGTGGACATCTTGAATTCTTTAGACAGTAGCTGTGGAAACTTATAGAAAGGCTCTTACTGTTGAGTTGTTATTAAAAGGACAATTTAAAATACTGCTATGTGTGAATTTAAGACTTGGAAGTTATCCCATCGTTTATAAAAACTGCAGCAGAAGGTTAGAAACGGAAAACCCGTTAAATGTCACCTTCGAATTCCCACAGGCTAACTGGGTTAATGGTTATACCAACCTCTTATTTCTTAATATGTAATATTGTCTCAGAAGATGGTATTTTTCTTTCCTTTTCTAATACCAGCATGATATTTTAGTGAGAAAAAACTTAATGTTTTTGCCGTTTAAAGACATAATGGGAAAATATATGCTGCCGGGGCTGGCAGAGCAGGCGCATCTCAGAATATCATTCACTTTTACATTTGCTATGATCGATCCTTGGGACTCGCAGTAAGGTGATATGCAGATGCACCAGTGTTGGAGCTAAATTTATATTCCTCAGAGTAGACTATGAAGTATTCGATTTGGAATTTATCCAGTTGTAATCTGTTTCAATGAACAATTCAGACAATTTGCATTACAAACTACAGGTCGTCCTCAACTTACAACGGGGTTACATCTCCATAAACCCATCATAAGTTGAAAATATTGTAAGTCAAAAATGCATTTAATACACATAACCAACTGAATGTCATAGCTTAGTAGGGCCTCCCTTAAACGTGCTCAGAACACTTCCATCAGCCTACAGCTGGGTAACTCTCAAACAAAGCCTCTTCTATAATAAAGTATTGAATGTCTGGTGTCATTCATGGAGTACTGGGCCGACAGCAACAGGCAGAAGGGCTGTGTTGTACAGAATGGCTAAGTGTGTTGGCTGCTTACCCCTGTGGTCGTGTGGCTGACCGGTGGCCGCAGCTCATGCCCAGCGTCATGAGACAGGGTGGCACATACAGCCCAGGAAGTCAAGTCACCACATGTCAGGGCCTGTCTGTATAAAATAAGCAACCTCTGAAATTTTCACTTTATGGAATTTATATATATGAAATACTGAGAAATACAAGAGTAATATATTTACTTTTCATGCCTAGAGATGATATATAAATGCACATAAAAATATATACATGAATGACAAAAGTTATATATATATGTGTGTGTGTGTATATATAATAAATAGATGTCTTTTTAATGTATGCTAATGAGTACTCCCTTATGCCAGGCACTCTACTCAAAATTTTGTTTTCCTCATTTTATCCTCATAAGAGCCCTACGAGATAACCCTACATATTGCTATCGCCATTTCATAGAAGAGACAGCTGAAGCCCAGAAAAGTTAAGTAACTTGACCAATTTCCCCAGCTAGTAAAGAGTAAGGCCAGAATGTTAAAAAAAAAAAAAGCTAGCCTACTTTAGAGCTCACATACTCAGACACCAGGTACCCACACAACGCCGTCGACACTGACGCTCTCAAGCAGAACAAGATGCCTGGGAATAGGTGTTTCTCAAGCTTGGTTACTTATTTAAAAAAAAAATAGTACATATTTCTCGAGTTAACTCATTATTGATAATTCTTTTTAAAATCCATTTCACAGCAATTATACAAAACGGGGAAAAAAAGTGACATTTTCAAGGAATGGAAATTCAGCAATCCATACGGCCAGGTGTCCCTTGGAAGCAGCATGTTTTGGCTCAGCCCGGGACGATGCATCCCAGCCCTGCTGGCTCTCGCACCAGTCCCAGCGCCACCTAGTGATGGTTTCAGCAGGAGGTGCCAGCCCTGGAGCGCAGCTAAGCCAGGAACTGTGCACGTGGGTCCTGGCCCCTCCTCTGCAAACAGCTGACAGAAGACAGACTTCCTGTGTCCCAGTGTGGGAGAAATCCAGGGCACGCCACGGCCTTTGGAGTCAGTTGCGCACCTAGGAGCTGCTTCACAGAATCAGAGAACTGGAGGCAGCGGAGGGAATGTCTCAAATAACTCCCACACTTTGCAGCCTGGTCTAGAGAATAAAGCGATTGGCTCAACGACACACAGATAATCAAAGTCAGAGTTAGGGTGGGAACTGAGGTCTCCTGACTCAACTACAGTCATTTCAGCCCCTCTTAACATCAGCTGAGACATACTCTTTTCATTACATGTGTGAAACCGTCTGATTTAAAGTGGCTTGAGTTTAAAGGAGGCATTGCTGGTTCACGTAACGGAAATAGCCACAACAATATCAAGGGAACATGTTTCTCTCCATCTGCCGCCAACACGCCTCCACTGACCCCGTTCTCAGGTTGCTCTCTGGCAAGATGGCTCTAGCAGCTGGAGCTTCAGCATCCTCTTAAGCTCAAGGGCAGAGGGAATGGGAGCTTCTCTTTCTCCGAACAATTTCAGACTAAAATCTTGGGGCTGACTTTCCTGGCCAGAATTGGATTTGTCCCTATTCCTTGAAAAATCACCAGTTCCACGGCAAGAGAATGAACCAATCCAGCAAGGCCAGTTCGAGGTCACACAACCATCCCCGGCCCTTTTAAAACCACATGCCTGACAGTGGGACCCAGGTATTTGGGATATTTTCAGCAGGGGAAGAAAAAGTGAATGGAGAGTGCCAAAGCAATAATGTTCATTCTACGAATGTAAATAACACTGTTAGGAAACATGGAAGTGACTAGCAATCTTTAAGGAAGTGAATAAAAAGATATCACCTGATGGTGACATTTCAAGATCTTTGCCACAACTATTCTTCAGGTGAGTTATATTTTATTAAGGTATAAACCAATTCAAAGAAGGGATAGGAAAATACTTTGAACAACAATGACTAAAAATCTAAAGGGCATTTCAATATCAATAATTGGTAGGAAGAGCAAGAAGAAAGATGTTTTCTTATCTGCAATAAGTGGAAATGGTGATAATATGGAATTGGTATTTTGTCTATCGTAATAGAGTGAAGTTCTTCTGCTGAGCATGTGCCATATTTCATTACTCTTCATTTTCCTGAATTTTTTCACAGTACCAGAATTTGACATGTCATATTATATATATCTTTGTTATTTCTCTGGTTTACTGCCTGTGTCCTCTACCAGGATGTAAGCTCCCCAAAGATAGGAATCTGTGTCCTTTTTGTTGATATCTCAATGTCTAGAAGAGAGCCCAGCACATAGTAGGCCCTCCATAAATATTTGTTTAAAGCTATAGAGTCTAATATGGTAGCCATTAGCCACGTGTGACTATTTACATTTTAATTTAAATTAATTAAATGAAATTAATTTTAAAAATCAGCACATCAGACATAGTAGCCACATTTTATGTGCCCAATAGCTGCAGATGCTAGAGGTTACCATTTTAAACAGTGCAAATATAGATTATTTCTATCATTTTAGTAAGTTCTACTGAACTGAATTCCATTAATGAATGGAATTCCATTGGAATTAATGAATGAGTAAATACTCAGATTAATGAAGAAAATAAGTGGAAGCCATTATAATAATTGTCAGGTTAATGAGATTAAGTTTAAAAGTAGAAAGCGGTACCGAATCCTAAAAGGCCTCTGTGGAAAATCAGAAACAATGAATAGTATTAAGTTTAAAGAATTTTTGATAAGACAAATCTGACTTTTATTTTAGATCAATTATGTAAAAGCAGGGAGACTAAATAATTTGGGGACTGACCTGAAAATGGAAATTAGTAAATCTTAGGCCTTTAAATAGAATATTCAGACTTCTTGTTAAAAATAGCGTAAGTGTAGTCCTGTTATCATCACTAAAACCACTTCATAAAAATAATAAGAAGAATGAAACTAGATTAGATTGTAATCCTAATCCACCACATCTGAACACAGAAAGAATGGGATATGACACAACTCTAGCTTTTTAGTGCCTCTCTTTAATTGTAAATAGACAGCCACGGATCACCAGGCACTTGTGGAAAGCCTCCGCGGTGAATGAGAGAAGCCAAAGCAATTTGGAGAAAAAAGGAATGTAGGAAAAAAGGGACACTTAAGGACCAGAAAAAAATCCACAAAGAAAGGAAATGCATCCATGTAATGAGGACGATGTTATAAAAAGGAGGAAGGAAGGAAGAAAGCTCTTTGAAATTAAAAATAAGATGACAAATTCTTTTCAAAAAATTAAGAAATAATAAAAAAAAAAAAACTGGAGAGAAAAAAAGAGGTAAGATCGATCCAGGAGTTCCAAAATCTGACGAACAGGACTTACTATAAGGAGTAAAAGGGAAGGTAGAAGAGAATAAATGACCAAAGAAATAATGAAATTAAATTTCCAGAACCCAGTGACCCTTTAATATAAAAAGGAAAATGAAGGAAATGTAAACTGTATACTACATAATAATAATAGTAGGAAGTATTTATATAGTCACAGTAATAGATTTTAAAATGTGATGTGATTGTAGTGAGAAACTGGAGGCTGGGAAGAGGTGTAGGGGGGCTAAAACACTGTTTCTACCAAATGAGAAAATCAATAGAAAATCTAAAATTGGTAATCGAAAAACAACACTGTATGCACATTACTTGGAAATACCGTAAATTTAAATCAATTGGAAAGTGGAGAACTGTTTGCTTCATTCTGTTTTATATAAAGTTTTCATAGTTTTTTTATTGAAGGATTTCACTGCCTTTTTGAAACTATCTGCATGTAGTGATTAGGAAAAATTTAAAACAGTAAACATTAAACATATTAGCCCACAATTACTCAAGAACTAAAGACACCCTACACTTTTTGCTTTTTAGCTCATTTTATTAAAAAAAATTACTATTTGCTTAAGCCTCTACATTTATTCCATAATCATAGAAAACCTCATATGTATACTTTTATCACAATTAGGGTTGTAGACCCATCTAAGTGCTTTTTTAATTATTATTCTTTAGATGTTTCTTTCTAGGGAGATGCAATAATTACAGGCCACAGATTATATATATATATATATGTAGCTAAATTATGTGTTAAGTAAGAATCTCTTCTATTACTCTTCTGTAATTTTTGCAAATATTTTCTTGTTGTCCCTATAGTTTAAAAAAATACCGCTAGCTTCCTACTCTAAACAAACATTGTTTTATTAAAATACTGTTCTTGCTTACTGATTTGGAGAAGCTTCTTTTTTCTCTATGAGACTTAGTAGCATAATTTTATTTTCCATAGTAGTGTGATCTTATTGTAGCCTGTGTCAGCCTCTCTCAGAGCGTGCTCCCTCATTCAGGGGAACCACTCGGTCATGGGTGCTCACATACATTCATTCAGTGAATCTTTACCAAGAGCTCACGGATACTGCAACACTCATCGATAGTTTTTTCAAGGATCTGACTAGAATTTAAGCTCCACAAGACAGGGTCTGTGTCCACCTATTCACTCCCGTCTTCCTAGCATTGAGACCAGTATCTGGTATGTGAAAGATGCTCAGTAAATACTCCTGTTTGTTGACTGACTGACAGAGGAAATAGGACTGAGTGTCCTGGGGTCATGTGGTCCTAGGTCAAAGCCCTCGCTCTGAGACTTACATATCTGTGATCTCATGAAATTTCTTATACCCTTTGTACATACGTTTCCTCATTTATAAAATGGAAATAAGATATACATAGCTCTTGTAAGAATTAAATATGAAAAAAAAATGTAAAATGCCTGACATAGCAGCTGACACAAAGTGAACTCTCATTGTATGGTATCTAGAATTACTAGGGCAGTGACCCTGTGGAACTAGAATGTATTGATAACCCGAAGAGAAGTGAGGTTCACCGGAGCCAAGACAGGTGCCAGCAAATTCAGAAATGCAGTTTCCTAGAGCTTCCTGGCTGGTAATCGTCTGAAGTAAAGTCATACCTCTAGGTTCTATTTCTTCTTGTCTGTGGAAGGATAGTTAAGTAAATGAATATTGGTGGTATTTTGAATGCTATATTTATAAATACAAAATATGCCTTCCGATGGTCACGAATCACTAATCCCTGTCTCTTTAAACTGCAGCCGTATCCACAGGAAGGTTTGGTGCGGTCTCAGATCAGCCGGGGAGACCCGCCTCCCTCCCCGCACTGCCCCGGACTGCAGGCCGCCGTGGGCCTGGGGCCCACTGTGCGCTCCGTGGCTGTCCTCTCGCCTCTGCAGGGTGTTACCTGAGAGCTTAAGGTATGTGATATAGTTTAGGTGTGACGATTCCAAGATGACATTTGAGTAATTCATACACAGTGAGCACTAAAAAAAATATGCAGAAACATCAGGCAAAAATCCCACTTATCTTCATGTCAAGTGATTCAGGAGATCCCCTGCTTTCCCTCATTATGACAGAGATATTGGTTGGGAGCAGACACACACACACACACACCAGTATAATATAGAAAAGCTAATTATAAACTACAAGTATTCATAATATTTCATATGGCCAATATCTGTTCTCACTTAAACTGACACATAAGTAAGATCCCTACAATCATTAAGATGTTTAAAAAGTCTGAAGAAATTTATGAGGAAATCACTACATAGAAGACTGTTGATTATAAATGCTTATGTATTTCCCTGTTTATATGGTATCAGTGAGAGATGTCATCGATTGAAGGAGACAAAATAGTAAAAACAATAACAGCTACTGACATTTTGGGGTTGGCCAGGAAACCTTTTATGTCTGAAGAGGTTAAAAAAGAGGGGGAAGCGGATGGCAGCAATAAAGAAGCCACCCCGTAACCTGGCTTAGGGACACAGTCTGAGCACAGAAGAAAGTTCTCCATGTAGTTTTACTAAAAGGAGGCATAATAATCATGTGACTGTTAGGTAGAAAGATAGACAGACATGAGCAGCCAGAAGAGGGGAAGATAAGGTTCGAAGAAGCAGCTGCCCAGACGTGGCCCGGGTTGGGGCCCCATGTGGAGACAAAGGCTTTGCAGGGAGATGACTTCCTCCCCAGGTCGATCACAGTCGATCAGGACTAAGAGCACCCTGGCTCTCCCCTGGGCGTGGGGACAGGACAGGCTCACCGAGAGCGATGGCTGTACAGAAAGACCTATGAATCACATGACCCCGCCTTGTCAGTCGAACAGGTGCCTCTAACCAGAATGCAGCCTACAGGCCTCCTGCCTAACAGACCAGGGCCTTTGTCTGCCCTGACTCGGGCCTGCTCTGCCCTTGGAGTGGATTCAAACAAAACTTTCCCTCTGCTTCACTGCTGTGCCTCTGCCTTTCAGTTCTTTGTTGTGGTGGGGACAGAACTGAGAACAAACCCAACCCATGACACGGCTATTATAATATATGAAGACATCATAAAGCCACAGAATAGGATGAGCTGGGCTGCAGTGGAAAAACTCCAAAGACCTTGCAAGACACTGTGCAAAAGTGATGATAAACTTCTGAATAAATGAGATATAACGAGGGATATGACAGAGCAGAGTGTAAGTGCTTTAATAGGGAAAGATAATCACAGAGAATGTGGAGGGAACAATAACATAAGAAGAGAACATCCCGAAATAAAGGAGGAATTGCATCTGCAGAGTGAAAGAGCACGTCCCCCTCCGAGAAGGACAAATATGGAGCAGTTGACCTTAGGCGAATCCTTAGGAGGTATCTGCAGCATACACCCGAGTCACTCTGCTTCAAGGATGGCAGCCCTTCAGGTGCAGGCATTCGAGCTGAAACGCAGCTGCTCATAAGGACAGATGGGGGCCACCCGGGCTCGTGCCAGCAGCCCCTGCAACACCTTTCAGTCTGCGGAAGACCCAAGAGAAAGCGCCCGCTGTCATGCTGTCACTCACATACAAAGGCAAAGGGCAGACTCTTCCAAATGTGATAGAACTCTGGGACTAAAGCGCTTTGAGCCCTTCTTGGGAAAAAAAGTACCTTCCAATTCAATTGAGTCAATGAAGCCATGCCTGGGGAAGCTTCCGCGAGAGGCACTCACTATCCCGAGCCCACAGAGCAGATCTGCAGGCCTCCCAGAGACACAGTGCGGCCTGACACTGTCCTTGGACTGTTGTCCCATTAGGACGGCGTCCTCGAGCCTGTAAGGACCCAGGGAGTGGAAAGCTCAGAGGTGTCTTCAGCAAATGATGGTGAAATGCAGTCAGTGGAAATCATTTAAGTTGAGGTCAGCCATGGAAAAGCCACAGAAAAACTAAATACAATGCAAGATCAACACACAACAGGATATAAGTGTTATTATGCCCTTTATCAACTTAAAATATATCTAAGAAAATTCAGGTTTAGGACATGGGGTGGGTCAAAGTGGAAATGCACCAGTTTCCTCATATTGATAGGTGAGAGCTGATTGTTATTCTTTAAAAATAAAACATGGAGACTTCCGGGAATATGGTGTCGTGAACGGACCAGCAGAAAAATTCCTCCCAACATTATATTTATTCACGAAAATACAGCAAATACAACTATCCCTAAAAGAGAGACCAGAATACACAGGAAAGTGCACAGCGTACAGCTACACCAGTGAGAACTTGGCAGCCAGTGAGGCGGAGGGGATACGGAGCGGCGACCCGGTGGGACCGAGCGCTCCCCCTCCCCAGAGCTCCGGCAGCCAGACACTCTGGACAGAGGACTCGGCACCCGGTGAGGCGGGACGGAAACGCGATCCAGCGAAACCAGAGCGCCCCTCCACCCCAGCACTCCGGCGGGAGTCCCGGCAAGGCGGTCATGAGAAGACAGAAGAATATGATACAGACAAAGCTTCAGACAAACACCACCCCAGAAAAAGAAGCTGAAGGAATAGACATACACAGTCTTCCAGAAAAAGAATTCAGAATAAAAGTCATAGCCATGCTGACGGATCTACAGAAAAATGTGCAAGAGCTGAGGGAGGAAGTGAGGGAAGTGAGGAAAGATAATGCAGAAATGAGACAAGCCATCG
>JAQQAC010007890.1:3146520-3231163 GCA_029783875.1 Phataginus tricuspis | reverse complement strand
TGTTGGCGAGGATGTGGAGAGAGGGGAACCCTCCTACATTGCTGGTGGGAATGCAAATTAGTTCAACCATTGTGGAAAGCAGTATGGAGGTTCCTCAAAAAACTCAAAATAGAAATACCATTTGATCCAGGAATCCCACTCCTAGGAATTTACCCCAAGAATGCAGCTGCCCAGTTTGAGAAAGGCAGATGCGCCCCTATGTTTATTGCAGCACTATTTACAATAGCCAAGAAATGGAAGCAACCTAAGTGTCCATCAGTAGATGAATGGATTAAGAAGATGTGGTACATATACACAATGGAATATTACGCAGCCATAAGAAAAAAAAACAAATCCTACCATTTGCAACAACATGGATGGAGCTGGAGGGTATTATGCTCAGTGAAATAAGCCAGGCCGAAAAAGACAAGTACCAAATGATCTCACTCATATGTGGAGTATAAGAACAAAGAAAAAAAAAAGCTGAAGGAACAAAACAGCAGCAGACTCACAGAACCCACGAATGGACTAACAGTTACCAAAGGGAAAGGGACTGGGGAGATGGGTGGGAAGGGAGGGATAAGAGGGTAAAAGGGGCATTACGATTGGCAGACATAGGGTGGGGGTGCACGGGGGGGACTGTACAGCTCAGAGAAGACAAGTAGTGATTCTCATCTCACTACACTGATGGACAGTGACTGTAATAGGTTGGTGGGGGGGACCTGATGAAGGGGGTAGTTTAATCATCACAATATTGCTCATGTAATTGTAGGTTAATGATACTAAAATAAAATAAATTGTAAAAAGAAAAAAAAAAGAATACTGTGACACATATTCAGAATACATAGTATAATCGTTCTTGGTATTGATTTTACTAAACGCATTGTAACGTTCTAATTAAAGGTGAAATCCATCAAAAAATAAAAAATAAAAAAAAAAAAAACATGGAGTTAAAAATATAAGTATCTCTTGTGTATTAATATTTATCTGAAGTTCTACAATTACTTTATCGCCCTCCAATTAAATATGAATTTAAACATAATGGTCCATATCTTACAAGTATCATGAATGGTATGATACCCTTTTATAAATGTATGTAGATGTGTATATATGCATAAAGATGTCTGGAATTATGTTCATCTAGTGTTAATAATGTCTCTTTCCAGATGGTGTGATTTTTAATTTTCTCCTTTTCTCCTTTCTGCATTGCTTGAAGTTTTTGTAATAAGCATGCGTCATGTTTATAAAAATAAAAACATCATTATTCTAAAAAACTATTTCTAAAGGAACAAGGGAAGAGAAAGAATCAAGGGAGGTCAGTGACAGCCTTAAACCGGACAGCCAGGTCTGAAGGTGTCATTTCAAGTTCATCCTTCTGTTTGCTAAGGACGGTGCTCATCAGAACTCAGAGCCACCAGTAAACTGCCTCTAAGGCCGCTACACCCTCAAATCCTCAAAGCGAGGAGGTGGGTCACTGAGGAAGGAGGCCAGGGTGGACTGCACTGTGGGAGAAACTGGAGGTGATGAAGGTAGCTGTGGGAGAGGGTAGCCTTGCTCTTGAAGCGTCCTGCTCAGACCCCGGAGGAAAGTGGCAGGAAGAACAGGGCAGACGTGCTACCTCCCCTCTCACTTCCTTCAGCCCCTACCTTCCTCACATTAGCCTGCATCCCACTACCTTATATATGATACAGCTTCCCCATCTTTGTTCTGGATTTTATTTAAGAAAAGACAGCTTTCTGGATTCTGTTTTGAGGGGTCCTTCCCTCTCCAAAGTCAGTTATAATCCTACGGGTGGCAAATCCTGCCTTTAGAAGGCAGGCGTAAGGGCCCAGTTCATAAGCCTCCTATCCTACTCCTCGGAGCATTTTAGTGAGAGAAACAAATAATGCTAATAGATGCCGCTAGGGGGCAGCTTTTCCTCCACCTTTTTTGAAGGCCCTCCTGCCCATTCCATTCCCCCGCACACCTCCTGGATTTCCAATTTTTATACTCTCCTGAGATTTTACACTTGTAATAACATTTCATCAATCTAGTATACATGGTAATACGATGATTCCATAGTGATGTCCTATATAAGAGAAGCTTTCTGCTTTAAGCCCCTAAACTTACAAAATTTGTTTTTTTAAAATGCCAAATAGTATAGAATTCCTTATGGTATATGCAAAGAAATTCCTATTACCCTTCATTCTGACCTTGATCTCTAATATTAACCACTGTTAGTGTGCCATTAATATGACTGGCTGGTCAAATAACACAAAACCAGAAACAAACAAAAAGGAAAACAAAAAAACCCCACTCGCTCCCATTCCCGGAAAAAGAAAGTTCAGATTCTCTCTCTGGTTCCCAGAGATACATTGTCGGGGAAAGTCACTAATATCAGCTCTGTGCTATTTATCAGGTGTATCTGATGATAAGTCTTTCCTTTACACATAATTTGTCATTATTCATGCTTTGACATTTTGCACATAGAGAAAATTAATTCATTCTTTTAGCAAACATCTATTGAGTGCTTACAAATAGAAGGCACTGCAGCAGTGAATACAATTCTCTTAAGCTTGTTATGGTCTTAGCAGGGAGATAAACATATCAACAGGCCACGGAGATTCTTCAACAATTTGCCAGGCAAATGAGAAATGGTTGCATTTTCTAAACTTGTGCTACCATAGCCTTAGACCCAGAAATCGTTTCTTGAATACATTACATTTAATGCTAGTTGGATGTGGCGTGATTTTTTTTTTAAATGTGTTTTGAATGCTTCTGTTTAGAAATGTGTTGGGAGCATGTGAATAATTATTTTACATTATTTATATTCTCCCTTGGCAAAATAATTTTTTTAAATAGTGAGTGCTGTGTTTTATTTACCATATGGCCTTTTAGAGCTTTTGTTACTATTCGTGTTCACTGCTATTCAGTTTATTTTTAAATGGATTTTCCATTGAAAGCTTAAGCTGATGTCTAAGGAAATTAATGCATGAAGTTAGGGTCAGAGCATGAATTATTCATTGGTTCTTACACTGGTGTTTATGGTTAAGTCATTATAATATATCATAGTTGCCATGAAGAATGTTAAATTTTTAAAATGAAAAGTTATTACTCTTTTTAAAGGGCCTTTTATATTGTGTATAAATAAATGTGTTTATATAAATAAATGATTCATTACCAGGACTAAAGATTGTTACTTAAAGAATAAATGTCATTATCTTAACTTTAAATAAGACATAATCTTTTTCTTTAATGAACTCAGACTTGTGCACATATAGTTTCCTAAGAAATAAAATACTTTCAAAGCTTTTATCTTCCTTAAATACTGAGTTTGAGTTAAATATATTTATTTTAGTACACTATAATTAATTCTGAGTTGTGTATCCCCTAGAATTACGCATGAACACTCAGTGAAGAAAAAATATCAAAGTTGACCTGCAAGACAAACATCACCATTGTTCTTTAGGTATTTCCCTTTCTCTGTTTTAACTGATTTATTTTATTTTGAATTAGTATATCTTATGCTGTCCATTCATTTCTAAGGCATATATCTTAAACTGGAGGTTTTAGACTATGAGTACCATCACACTTAGAATAAAACACAGAACTCCTGATAACCAGCCTAGCCTTGCAAGATCTGCCCTCCGACCACGGTCCTCAAGCTCCCTCCTCTCTTCTCTGGCCACCCTGGCTCTCTCAGCACCCCAAGCCCATTCCTGCCTCTGGCCACTCGCCTTTGCTCCCCCTCTGCCTGGTGGGCCCTTCCCCGATTTCACACAAAGGCCAAGCTGGGCATTCAGGGCTTGCTTCAAACGCCACCCCGGAAGACATTTCCTTGTATTTTCTTTGTAACACATCACTGCTCAGAACTAGCTCCTAGGTGTATTTGTGAGTTCACAAACAGTGTGTGCAAGCTAATTGTTATCTGTCCCGCATGGATGCAGCCCTCATGAGACTAGACTCTGAATTTCACTTCCTTGGTCCCTGTGTCCCCTATCACCAGGACCGAGAAGCAGCCCAACGCAGAGGAAGGTGTCGTTGAACACTTCGGCGTGAGTCACGCAGGTTTACCCAGGGCACGGGCTGGTCAGCTTTTGGCAAGAGCCAGATAATAAGTATTTCCAGCTTTGTGGGGCATTTTCTTTGGTTTTCTTCCTTCCTTCCTTTTCCTTTCCTCCCTCCCTCCCTCCCTCTCTCCTCTCTCCCTCCCTTCCTCCATTTCTTCCTTTCTTTCCTCCTTGCTTAAGAATGTAAAAACCCACTTATACAGACTTTACAGAGAGGCCATGGGATAGGTGCTGCAGTGGCTGGGTTTTGCCCATGGGTCACAGGCCCTGGTCTCCGGACCCGATCTAGGCGGCTTGTTACACAGCGGGCTGCTCCTGAAGACTCCTGAATCAGACTTGTTAGAGGCGGAGCCCAGCAATCTGTATTTCCTCCAAAGATTTCAACTGAGTCTTAGCTGCTGACAAATCGAGAATGAGGGGTTTGAAGAAAGTAAGTTCGGTAAGGATCCTAGGAAAGAAAATAATAAATTCTACTAAGCCATAAGTTTTTGGTAAAATGTTAAATAATGGCTTGGTGTTGCAAAAATTATTCAATTAATTTACCTTCTGTCTCCATATCTAGTGAGGAGCAGCCCTTTCCCTACTTTTCTTAGATGCCAGGAACTAGGATTTGTCTATTCTATTCCATTATAGAAGTGATAAAAAATTTTATACATGAATGTAAGTGAAAAAATCCAATGATTTGTTCACGTCCATTTCAGACTTTGTGGCTGTTTACCAGGCCCAACTCTTTGTGGAGTAGAAACCCAAATTCCAGCACAGGCTTGAAAACATTTTTCCTTCTATAGATTTTGGTGTCAAACTGATTTATTATTTACCAGATGCTAGAAGCAGTGGGAAACACAGAGAGAAAAATAATTAGAAATAACTACTGCATCAATTTTTAATCATTCAGTTATGGTCAAGTCTGGGCTATGTTTCCTCATGATCTGACTTTGAACCTGTCTAGTCCAAAGCTTTGTGATGAACATAACTTAGCATTTTGTTATCTATTTTCTACCTTGCTTATTACTTCTAATGCTCATTATAAACCCGGCCCGCGTTCCAGGCTCTGCATCAGCGCGGCCTGCCCCGCGGCCTGCGCGCATCCTCCCCGCCTTCCTGCCGCCCTCGCCCTGCAGACGCCCCGCCTCAAGGCTGGAGGGGGAGCAGGAAGCCAGCCCGGGCCGCCCCCCTGGACAGGGATGGCGCTGGGGGGCCTTCACTGGAGCCAGTCTGAAATGTGCCGACAGGAGCAGGAAAGGGAGAGAAGGGAAGGGTCTGGGCGAAGGCGAGAAGAGGGTCAGCAGGTGGGGAAGGAGAAGCGAGCAGCAAAGGGCGGGGTCCGCGCCACGTGACAAGACTCCGCAGGCCGGTGCAGCCGCGGGGGGGGCGCTTCTCCCAGGACCTTCCTGTCCCGTGTCACCGTCTCTGGGAACGGTAAGGATGGCGACGCCGCCTCATCTGGGCTGCGTCTTGTCCGTTTCCCTCAATGTTGTGTAGTTTGAAGGAAAAGAAAATCAAAACAGAAAGGAAATCATGATAGTAAGTATCGTTACCCAAGTCATACTGAAGTATCCATTCCGGGTAATGTTTATGCCAGAAAATCACCAACTAAAGGGCAGGTAGGCGACGATCTAGGCCAACAGTGTGTGTCTGATTGTGAGGCACCTGGGCTGACATCTTCTCCTCAATGGAAATTCTCCTGAGAACCCATCACTTTGTAATGAATTCCAAAACGTGGGGTCATGACATGCCAAAGGCCAGAGCACGATGTGGAGAATTGATTAAAATATGGAGAGTCACGTACATACTCGTGGCTCTGCACGCGCGCACGCACACACACATGCACACACACACACACACACACACACGCACACGCACACACGCACACACACACACACACACCCGGACGGCTCTCCAGAAGAAGCTTTAAGTGTTTCTTGCTCTGTTACCATATAAACACATAAAAGCATATTTCTATGGTTAGGTCAATGCTTTAAAAAGCTATTATGTGATATTCAATGCCAATTTTCTGAAACCATGAGGTACTTATTATAAGATGTAAATTATCTTAAATAATTTAAGTTCTCAACCTCTGAAATTTGTTTACTTCAATTAGGAAAAACTTTTATATGATAAAGAGGTGATGGCATACACTCAATGCCCCATGGCCTACAATCAAGTGAAAGCATTTTGGCATCTAATAATCTCAAAGCAGAGACATACATGGACACATTTCTACGTCCTTAAAAGCAATACACATTGAACATTTTCCTCAGGATCTCTATGCATCCATTTGCAAAACACAATGTGATAGCATGACAATTTTTTTTCGTGTACCTGTGATGTACTGAGGCTCCATCTGATCAAAAGGCTGCAACGCAGACGAGGACAGAGGGTCACAAGGATGGTGCCAATCACTGTGTGGCTGCATCATTCAGTAGCTTGAAAAGGAAGCAGTGACAATGGATTTTCTTGGTGGGGAGCAGGGATTACTAAGAAAAAAGAAAATTAGAGAATTCAAAAATAATTTCACAGCAGCTATTCTTTGATTTCCATAGTCATTTTTATCCTTATTACCATTATTATAATAGTAATAGTAATATAATAGTAATACAAGTACAAATTTAAAGTAATATCTTCATAGGAAAATGATAATTTATAATTCTAAAATGATTTACAACCATACTTGTATTTCTAATACTATAATAGACTATAAATCCTGAATATTTTTCCCCATAAAATCTTCAAAATATTGAAATATTCTTTTCAGACAAATAGCCAAGCTCATAAGAAAGTACACAGAATCTTCAGAAGACAACAATGAAATGGGAGTGCCAGTGCACCGCAGTTAAAAAGTGTCCAAAGCCAGAGCGTGCCTGGACGTCAGCCGGACATCGCTGATCCCCAGGCCGCTGTGTTCGTGGGGCACACAAGCAAGCAGCCAAGAGGACTTAGAAGCTGGGAGTCCAGTTAGAGATCCTCTGCACACAGCAGCGTCCCCACAGGGCTACTCCCACAGGAAAAGGAGAAAACTAGGGGAAACTGTCCCCAAGGGGGACAAAGGGAGCTTGTCTGGCAAAGCTGGGCTCCCGGCTGGGATGCGCATGCAGTGGATATTAAGTAAAAACTCGAGCCAGAAGCCAGCCTTCATGGAGGACCATGGAGTACAGTGACTCCAAGGTACAAAAAACCTCCACAAACCCTTAATTGATAAATTAGTTTGTGGTCTTCTAGTCAGCACAGCAAGGTACCTAACAGAAAAAAAGCAGTTATAGAAAGAATCTTCAACTCAGATCCCATTGATTTCTTACAGTTACATTTCCAATAAACATGAGGTCAAACACAAAAATACACACACCAAGACCAAGTTACCCAGATTAAGAGTAAGCAGAGACAGTAAAGAGAAGATAGGATTTTCAAGGATCTAAGAAATTGGAATTCTTCTTTAAATGTAAAAATAACATACCTGATACATTTACGGACATTAAGGAGTGGATTAAAAACACAGCTAAGGAATAAAAGACTATCAAATGGTTAGACAAATGTAAAAAAACAAAACACAAGGAACTTGTATAAATGTGAAATATAATAATAAAGACGTAAAAGAACTCAGTGGAAGAGATGAACTGCATATTGGAAACTGCTCAAGGTATTTATTACATTGGAAGACAATTCTGAAAAGAATTACACAGAATGCATCAAGGAGAAACATAAAAATTTGAAATAAACAAAGTGAGAAGCTCTAACATACATTTAACCAAAATTCCTAGAGGAGATAATAGAATTTTCCAAAATTAATAAAAGACACATTTTTCAGATTTAAAAGTACGTCTTAAACAATATAAATAAAATCCACACCTACCCATTTTATGGTGGATTTGCAGAACAAATGCAAATAGGTGTTAAAGGCATCAGGAAAGGAAAGACAAATTAGCTACAAAGTTAGACAACCAGCTTCTCAAAATATAAAAATGGAGGCCAGAAGAGAATGAAGTAACAAATTTAAAAGGTTTAGAAAAAAATATGTTGACACATTATTGTATGCCTAGCAAATGAGAATGAAAAAAAGACACCTTTAGACAATCTAAAAAGAGAGTTTACCCCCAAACAATCTCTATCAAAAGAAATTTTTAAAATATGTCCTGCAAGAAGAAAAATAATTCCAGTGGAAGGTTGGAAATGCAAGAAGAAATAAATGAGGAAAGAAAAAGACAAACATATAGATAATCCCAAATAAGCACTGGTTGTATAGAACAATAATGGCAGTGTCTAAGTAGGGGCTTAAAGAATAGAATTAAAATACTGTCAACAATTAGCATACCAGCTGGTGTAGAAGGGCTGGGTAGTTTCAGGAGTTAAAGATACAGAGCTTTGTATTACTCAGGTAAAGAGTAAAAAGATTAAGTTTAGGTTTGAGCAAGAAAGTTAAAATTTCACAGTAACCACTAAACTAAAAAATAATTGAGATTGAATTTATAAATTCTGAATCAACAAAAGGAAAACATTAGCATAAGAAAGAAAAAATCTTAATGGGAAGGAAGGGAATCCAGAGAGGGTAAGAAGTAACTCAGGAAGGATGTGCCAAAAAAAAAAAGTAAAGATAGTATAATGACAATAAATTCTAGTTCATTAATGGTCATTAAATCTGAATGGATAAAATGCATCATGGAGAAGTTAATCGGACTGGATTGAAAAAAACACCCAATGAGATACTTTTTTAGAAGAGACAAAAACAAACATTGAAAAAAAATGAGAAAAAAGTAACTAGTAAAAACACTAACTCAAAATAAACTGCCCTAAAAAATAATTATCAAAGATTTTTGAGCCAGGAAGCATTACTACAGATAAGAGAGACTCCAGTAGCGATGAGGTTCATTTGCCAATATAATAGAACAATTCTAAATGTTTTATCTAATAATGGAGGTTTCAAACAAGGTCCATATATCATATTTTTTTAATATAACTCTTAAAATTTTATATTTTTTTATTAAAAATTTAAGAATTGTGTCAAAGACACCATAAAAAGTTAAACTGCCAACTGGGAGAAGATGCTTTTCCACTGTATAACCAACAGAATATCAATGACCAAACTATATTAACAATTTTACAAATCAATAAGAAAAAGAAAAACAACCGAAGTGGAAAAGTGCATCAAAGTGATGAAAATTCATTTTACTAAAGAGGAAATACAGAGGGACTGTAAGCATCTGAATACATGTTCAGCCTCATTAGTAACTAGGGAAATGCCAATAAAAAACATGACATATAATTGTGCACTGACAGTAACATTTTGAAAAGACTGTAGAGGAGCAGGAATTTTTCATAAACTGCTGGTGAAGTGCAAACACTTTAGAAAACAATTCGCCATTTAAAAGATAATATGCACCCCATAATCCAGCAATTCTTACACGTCTACTCCAAGAATGTACCAGGAGACATGAATACTTTCTAAGCCAATGAGTAACTGCTGTAGAAAGCAATCGCAAAGACAGATAGCAAGATGGGCCCAGAAATCCAGAGGATATGGAGAAAAAGTTAGAGGTGGAGGGAGAGCAGAGAGGGGCACGGAGGCTGACGGTGAGGAAAATGGCAGAATGAGGTTTGGCCTGTCAGGCTCAACGAGGAGACGTTACAGGCTCTGAAGGTTGTGAGGTAGGGAGGAGGTCTCATGGGGCTTAGGCATAGGAATGTTTATAGCGGCTTTATTCATAATTGTCAAGACTTGGAAGCAACCAGGATGTACTTAAGTAGGTGATCATATACTTAAACTGCAGTACATCCAGACAGTGGAGTATTATTCATCTCTATAAAGAAATGAGCTACCAAACCATGAAAGACATGGAGGAAACTTGAGTGCATTTTACTAAGCAAAAGAAGCCAATCTGAAAAGACTACACACTGTATGATTCCAACTGTGTGACATTCTAGAAAAGGTGAACTAAGGGGAGCGGTAAAAAGATGAGTGGTAACCATGGGCTGGAGAGAACACTGGGGGGCCAGTGGGGCACAGAGCATGTAGTGAAATGACTCAGTAAGGTGCTAGAATGGTGGATACAGGCCATTATATATTCGTCTAAAGCCACAGAATGTGTAACACCAGTGGTGAACCCCAGTGTAAACTATGGACCTGGGGATAATGGTGTGCAATGTAGGTTCAGCAGTTGTACAAACTTACTGCCCTGGTGGGGGATGTCATAATGGGTAAAGGCCACACGTGTGTGGGGGCGGTGCACTCTATGTCTCCCTAATTTTGCTGTGAACCTATAACTACTCAAAAAGGATTGTCTTTAAAAAATTTTTTAATCAAAAACCAAGATCCTTATTAACTGTAGTTCCATAATTGTGAACCTTTACAAAAACTGACCATTGGAGTTTATTCAAATAGTTAAAAAAAATTATGTCATCTTTTCTAATGGTTAGCACCAGTTGAAAGAAAGAAGAAAAAGATAATGTTCTCATTTTAAGAACTTATTTTATATAGTCTTGCAATAAATTAAGAATAAAGCTTCCATATAATCAACCCCCTACCTTTTAAATATGTAATATCTGTTAATATTATCAAATAATGCTTATAAAAAATAACAGTCAGAGGGCTAATAGCTTGTAGCACAAGTTACTTTAAGTCTCCTGACCAAAGTTTGACTCCTTTATTTCTGACAGGATCATACTCGTTGATGGTTCACATTTTGGAAGGATGCACATGTAGAGCTGAGGGAGGAAGGTAGGTTACCTAGTAAGTTTTATCAGCCAAACCAAGATCCCTCATCCATGTGGTGCCTGATGCCACAGTCCACCGCCCTCACAATCCATGAACGGACTGTTCAGATTACACTTTTATCCCTCTATTTGGTGAGTCTTTGACTAAACAGCAATCCTAGAATAATATGTATTTACATACAAAAATCTGCCAGTGACAAACAATCCTACAACCCTAAAAATTAAATTTCTCATTGAGGAGAAAGCATCCGTGGAAAGTGCAAATCTCACCATCCTTTGAAATCTCTCATATTATTCCTGAATGTAAAGTGCTCACTGGATTACCTAGAGAATATTTTTAAATGTTTACAGAGTTACCTCAACCACATTGAATTAACACTGATATTTCTAGCTAATAAAATATTTCCATTAGAAAATTATTGTGGTTGACAACTTGAAATTTAAAGAAGCTTAAAAGGAAATCGATTAGTATGTGTTCTCAGTGTGCTTCTTTTATAGTTCTCATGGTTATGTCTAAAATTTGTATGCTTTTACTCTCAAAATTCACATAAACTCCAGAAGTTTAGAGATTCTATTCATAAAGTCTAGTTTTACCTAATTTATATTTATAGTATGATATAATATAATATACTTTGCTTATATTTTTAATATTTTTATGTACAACAAATGTCTATTATATGTTATCAATTTTTGTTGCAGATAAAATGATGCAAATATGGAAGTCTCATAACATATAGATCTTTAGTCCTGTCCAGTCTTCTGACACATTTTTTTAAAAAATCAAAAGAACTAAGAGGAGCAGCAAAATGTAGCTAGGTTCCCCCATATTCCTGGAAACTCCTGCTCCAGGCCTAGCAATTAAAACTGATGTTTGTGGCAGCCAGAAATAATGAAGGTTTGGATTTACAACGAGGAACTTGGAGTTATGCTGCTATTTTATTTATTTTATTTTTAAAGGTGAAAGATTTATAGTCAGTAAGGTTTGTGGGGGTGAAGGAATGAGAGGGCAAAGCCAAAAAATGCTATTGTGTCCAGGTGGAAGTGGAACGATAAAAAGGAAGCAGCTAATGGGCCATACGTGTAAATGTATAAAACCTCTGCTCTTCTGTGACCAAGTCAGAAAACTTAAGAAACTTACGTCTTTGTGTCACGATATTGTTCATCCTCATTTTCCCTGCAGGCATTCCAGCTCACAGCAAGGTGCTCGCCTCTATTCATCTCCAGCAGAGTCTCAATTCCCTCACGACACCGACTTACATTAAAAGTAATGTTCAGAAAAAAACTGGTCCTGCTGCTTCTCTTTTGTCCTCCTTGTTTTCCGGCCATTCTTCTGCCTTTTTTTTTTTTTTTTTTTGCAGCCCAATTTCTATTTTAACGTTTTGTATCCCAACAACTCTGCCTTTCCTCTAAGGAGAAACGCCGACCACACAACTGCAATAGTTCTTATTTAATTCTTTTCTTTTTCTCATAGGTTTCCAAACTTTTGCTTTTAGCTTCCTTTGCATTGAGGCAAATGGATTTAAGTTATTTTCCAGTGGCTTGAAAAACAATCAGCGACTGTGTTCTCCGTCTGCCTCGGAAGCTGCCTGTGTTTTCTGGGATGGCCACGGTTATGGCTCCCATGCGTTCGGGATGAAGGGACCCGAGGACACGGAACCGTGTCCTACATACCGCTTTTCTAGAAAAAGTTTCCTCTTTATTTTTACCTTTTATGTGTATTCAAATGATATGAGTATAAAATCCCTGTTAAAACAGGCACAGTTTCATTTCTTTATGATATACTAATAGAATTCACACCGGTTGACTTACATGGACCTAGATCGCTGGAGAGCGTTTTTGGACCAGCAGACAGAAGAGCACTAAGAACCGATACCTTATTTCTTCAGCAAAAGGTTGATGCAAGATTTCAAAGAAATCCAACGTCTTCCCATAAAATTGAATACAAGTTTATATTATTATTTTTAACATTCTCCCTGCTGCCTTTTAAGTTTATTATTTTTAACTGAACTTTAAATGAATAGGTAAAGTTAGCATATGTATGTGTGTATGTAATACAGATACACATGGAAACATAATGTGCTTCTCTCTGGCAGCATTTTCTTGTCTGTGAGATTCCCTCTCAGGGATTACACGTTCCCTTCCCAGACCGGGAGCTCAGCCGTAAGGAGAGCAGGGATCAGGCTGCGCTCCCTCCCCGTGATTGACAGCGGCAGGGCCTAAAGCAGATCTAGTCCTGAGACCAGGGGCCCCTTTGCAGACCAGCCTGGGTGCAAGGACTCCTGCCGGCTTTGTCAAACCTTCCTCACCCTGTGTAGAAATCTAAGATGTCTCCACTCAACCGTCTGTGCCTTCTCCTTCACTTGGGGTCAGTTTGCTTCTTGGGCTTATATTTTTCCCAACCTTTCTGAGCTCCCTTCCTATTTCCTTTTATAGGGTCTTTTCCCCTAGTAAAATCTCTGCATGTTCGATTATATGTCAATGGTCAGAGGACCCAGACAAATCTAGGCATCTCCATGGGTGCATCCACCGCGCACGAGTCCACACTCGATGCCCCAGCAGCAGCTACTTCTGGAGAGCTCAGGATGGAAGTGTTCTGTGTGGTGCTGGAGTGGTGGGACACGCCCACATTCGCTGGTCTCATCTCCTAGAGCCGTACATCATCAAGAATGGATTTTAATGTACACAATTTAAAAAAATCAATCAGACTATTGGGGATTCTGGGATGGAGTGCACGCAGGCTGTGGCAAGTGAATCTGACTGCATCATGGATGTATGGTGTCGCCTCCATGAAGGGATGCGGAGAAAAGGAGCTGGCAAGAGACTTTGGATAAAGGTGTTTTGACTGGAAACTAAGGATAAAAACAAAAGGAAATGAATATAAACACTATGCTGTAAACGCCAAGTTTGTCTCTCACTGGGGTTTGTGTCAGCAACTCTGAACCTGCTTTACAGGCATATGTAGCTGAACAAATACATGGAGAGTGGACAGTGGCAGCCGGGGTTCTCACTGTTGGAGAGGAAAGTAACAGGTGAGCAGGGGGGTGGGGTGATTAGGCTGAACCCTGTGGAACTGAATTGGAGTGGGTACTTTAATATGAGTGCTGTTTAGCTTAGTACGTATAGACAGAGGGATACAAGAGTCATATAGACATGGGGGACATGTGGGTGCATTTACGTACATATATAAGTATTTCCTTGCTCTGCCCACTGAGAAGCTTAGGTGGCAACACCACAGTAGCAGTAAGCACACCAGGCACTGCAATCTTGATTCCTAAATACCCATCCCCATAAAAAGAAGCAGAGCTCATTAGAGAAATGGCTGATTCTAAAGTTGTGCAGGTCCTCATCTCCTGGTGCCTGAAAGGAAGGAAGCATTCAAAACACACAATGATGGGCTCATGAGAAAGGGATGCAGAAACCAACTGGAATGAGCTGCCCGTGGCCAAAGCTGGGAGAAGGAGCCGCAGTGTGGTTCCGTATCTCATGCCAAGCACACAGCAAACGTGCATGAGGCCGTACTGACACAAATAGACGACTGAGGACGTGAATGAGTGGGAGAGAGGGGACAAGTCTTCTATGCGGATGAATTCTAAATAATATAAGCAGATAGTCATCCCTCCAGGAGGTAGGATTTAACCTCAAGGGTGGGTTAGACATGCGGCTTTGGGTCCAGAGATTAGTGACTGGGAAGTGGAGGTCTGCCTCAGAATGGCCCTCGGCAGAAGCAGGCTGCCTGTCCCACAGATGTGAGTCATGACCACCCTCCACTCACCCTCATCCACCATCGGGCCGATGCAGGGGACGGGCTAGAAGACCGAGACCTGCCCTCTTGCCTTGGGGGCACACTGAGGGTCCTGCCAGCTCCAGAGCCCCTGTGATATTTTCTGGAGGCTCTCTTGCACCTGTGTCAAAGTCCAGCGTCTCCCTCTGTTCAATCCCGCTTCTTTCTTTTCTGTAGGCATGTCATTCCAGACAGGCTTCCCTAGGAACACTGCACGCAAACTCCCATCCCGTGGTGAGCTCTTCGGCACTTGCCCTGAGACACTGAGCTGTGAAAGAGAGAAGGGAGAAGGAAGGGAGGAGATAAGCCTCAGGTGGAGGAGAGAGGGTAAGATGAAGAAGCAGACACAGTGGTGGACGGGATGGAAACTTGGAAAGCTGAACAATGAGCAGATTTTACTGGTCTTTAGGGTGGAGTATAGGGCAACAAGTGACAGGAGATGGGCACATTTGGGAGAGTGGGGAGGGAAAGTTGCTCGGAAGGCGGCAGCAGGCGCTGATCGGGAACACGGAGGAGCCCTGCCCCAGCACAGCCCCCGGGCGGCCTGAGAGGGCCCTCCACGGGCGGCCGCCCCCCTCCCCAGCTCACCCCGGCTCTCAGGGCGCTGAAGTCAGTGCCATAGTCTAAGGACCACTTTGGCCAGCCCAGACGCCTTCACAGTTGAATAGTCTCAGTTTCAGTTTAGCAGGAATATAAACACACAGCCAAGTTTCATCAATTCTCACGTCTTATGGGATTAAAACTGACTCAGGAAAAAAAAAACAGAATTCTTTATCCTATGGCAGAAGAAAGGAAAAATTAAGAAAATGCTGGAAAGGATATGAAAAATTTAGTTACCCTGTTGCATAAATTGAGTTCATGGCTACAAGCAGGAAATGAATGTGATACAAAACATGACTAGGGTTCGTTAGGCTCTTGTTCCCATGAGGAAGCCGACTTGGCTGAGAATCCCCTGGGCAGCCGTGGGGCCCTGGAGGGTGGCGAGAGTCCATGGATTCCTACACATGAGGACGGAGGGGCCGCCATCAAAAGGGACCAGGGACACTACAAGTATAATGACAGGTCAAGGGGTGTGAACCCAGAGAAATCAATCTTGTGGCTGGAGAAGCAGTTCAGTTAAGATGGGCGTTCCACGTGCCCGAAGCCTCAGGCCGTCAACTGCAGATTCAAACCATACTTTTCCCATGAGTGGGTATTTTCATCCACAGTAAAGAAATATCGAAAGAAAACTATTCTATTTCTGTGCTGTGTGCCATCTAATTATTGAAGATAATGATTATATTAGAGAAAGAAAGTACTCTAAAAATACCATCTCCTGAAATAAATTCATTTCTTAATCGATCTCTGGAGAAAAGAGCTTAACCTGTAAGCAAAAACCAAGAATTTCCTGATTCCCCATATTGAAAACCGACCCAGAGATTATAAAGGAAATAGAGAAGGAAATTTGACAGTCCTAGAATTCTCAAGACTGTTCCAGAAACAGACCTAATTTTGCTTATTACAGAGATTTTCCTTTGGAATGCATTTTTCAACATACTAAGAAATTCTTTTGTGTGGGAGGGACAAGGAAAGGTGGTAGTGACGTGGGCAAATTTCTTAAAATGGAAGAAAAGGATTTTAACAGTCTATATTTTACTTCTTCCTCCTCTTTGTTTCTGTTGATCAAACTGTGCTTTTAATAAAATACGTTACAAAATCATTAACAGTTTTGAAAGGTTATGTATTTCTGTCCCCTGCAGGAACTCGTTCCAACACCAGTCCTTGGGTTGTATCTGTCAATGCCTACATTAAGACTTTGACAAGAAAAAGCCTGATAAATTGTTTAAATTTGCATATACACATAGAACTTGATTTTAGATATTCCTATAGCCACTATACTTTATTTATTCATTTTTCTCATCAGAAATTAGAACAATATTAACTAGACTGCATATAAAATAGGAACAGGGGAAAAAATATAACTGATTGTCTGCTGGGGCTTTCAGGATGTTTTAAATTAAGTTTAACTGGTCTGTTTTCATAAACAACCCTTTTAATTTTCCTTTGCAAATATGTATGACTCATACAAATTTTACTTATTTTTTTTTAGCTATGCCAAATGTTTTTGGAATAATAAATGATTCATATAAGAGATACCCGTTTCCAAGCATGAAAAACAATTTCTAGAATATGTACCCACCTCTTCATGGAATTTCGTTTTACTTGAATTTAATTGGCTTTTCCTTCCTCTATTTCCATCCATGTTACATTTTATCATATGTACAATTCTTGTATGAGAAAAAAATGTTTCTATAATTAAGGAAATATGAATCAACTCATCACATATAATTCTCCTGAATTTAAAATTTGGAACAGGAGATACTAAAATTTGACTGGATCTTAAAATGCTCTGAATTATCTTGCTTTTTGAGTAGTTATTCTAAAATTGGATTTAATTTTAAAACAAATCATGATTCCCAATTTTTTTTTACTACTCGCATTTGGAAACATACCAAGGTCTGAAATTTACTGTTTCAGACAATCTCACATCTAAAATTATATTTTAGAAGGGGCAGAGGAAGGCGGCAGAATAAACTGTTATGGAATTAAGAGCATGACCCAGTGTTTTTTTGTTTTCCGGAGGCCCCTCCTCCATAGCTGGTAAAATTCAGTTTTCACTGGAGGGATCCTGAACCGTTTCTGCCACCAGACATGGTAAAACTCTTCTTTTTTGTTCAAATTCCTTTTCTCTGTGTCCAAGAGAGCAATGCCTAGTTATTGCAAAGACATCTGCAATTAACAGAAGAAAAGAGGTAAGCCATGGGAGTAAATCTGTAATGTGGGGACTTCCTTGAAAAGGCAGTGATGTGGTAGAAAGAGCTCAGAGTCAAGACAGGTTTCACATGCATCCCAGGGCTTTCACTAGCCCTCAGGAAGGTCAGGTTTTCAGCCGTTTCTGAGACTTGATTTCCTTACCTGTGAAAAAGACATAATTACATGGTTATTTTGACTATCAAATGAAACAAAGACGGTGAAGCATGAGGTAGGTGTTCAGTGCTGATCTCTAGGGATCTACTCAGAAAGCCGGTCTCACCACCTCTGCAGGATGTGGGGCTCCGGCCGAGCCTCGCTCTGGCTGAAGAGTCAGATGTATGTGACTCAAAGCAGCCTGTACATTCCTGGAAAATTACGAGGGAAATGAAGGAGAAAAGCCAGACATTGTTTCCACAAACATATTGCATGATAATTAATTTAATCCTGAGAATTATCTTATGAAATTAGTACTGTTTTAGCCCCTATTTTCTCAGCATAGGGAATCTAAGTCACATGTCTGACCTAGGATGGTTAATAAGAAGGTGAAAATGTAAAGCCAGAGAGTCTAGCCATTTTTTTAAGAAGCACTATTTATTTTAATAAGAAATGGGATTTAGTATCCACAAGTCAAATGACTTGTATTTTATAAGCTCCTTTATCCTTGGACATATCCCATTAAAAGTGTAGAGTCAACTTATGGCATTTTAAAGTCACTTTGAATATTATCTTTTCATGTGGTTTTACACTGACTGAATACGTATTTAGGTTCATTCAAAAATTTTTATTCTGAGGGATTATTATTTATTAATTTATAATTACATAAAATATTTCCAAATCAAGAAAAGCTATATTTTAAATTTCTGGCCCTTATCTTTTTTCCCTTCAACCTATTCTATTTCACCCCTTATAATTAATATTTTTGAAATTTTTATTTTTTAAAAACAATATTATATTTACTTTTAAAACCTAAGTTATTATTTTGATATTTAAATAAATATAAACGAATGAGAAGTAGATCCTGTAAAGTGATTTATTGTGGGAGTTCATCTTTCCATCATGCATTTTTCTAGGCTTGACATTCAGATGCAGTTATGTATCTATCTAAAATTTACTAGGCTGTAAATAAACTAAAACTCAGGATTCATTCTCATTAATTGACCCAAAATCCATAGATCAAAAGTTAAAGAACTGATAGATGGCACTTTCTCAAATACTAAAGGATTGCCTTAACTACTGAGGTCTCCTCAAACATCCAGAGCATAGGCATAAAAACTGTTAACTCCCCCCCTCTTAAGTGACAATAAAAATAATGAAGACCTTATAGGTAGGATTTTCCACAAACTCGGTACAGAGATAGGACATTTTAATTTTTCACTATTTATTTTTAATTCAAGCAGATGTCTCTCTCTGTCTTTAGCTAAACAGTAGCAAACTACACAGCCCTTTTCCTGACTTGCCTTTTTTCCACTGGGTGGATGTATTACCATTCACTCATCTAGTCCCCTATGAGAGACCCCTGGGTTGTGTCCGGTTTGTGATAGTGTAGACGCTGTGCTTTGAATAGCTTTATACAAGCCAAATGCGTATCTCTGAAATGGATCTCTAGAAGTGTTTTCTAGACATTTCCAAATTTCCTATTTTGGTGGTGGTATCATTCGCATTCTCTTCCACAAGGTGACAGTGGGGTTTTCTCACAGTTTCTTCCACAAAGTATGTTGTGAAATTTTATACTTTCAATTTTTGGCTTTATAGCAAGAAATAGTATCTCAGTGAAGTTTCCCTACTTTTCTGAGTGTGTTTGAGCATCTTTTCCAAATGATTAGATATGTATTTCAATTTTTATGAAATGTTTTTTCTTTCCAATTTTCTATATTATATTGTTTTTCCTTTTCTCTATTTTTAAAAGCAAAAATATTATAAGCTCTCATGAAGTAATATTTTTAGTTTCTGACAAGCTTTTATTGCATGCTTTGCATCATGAACTATACAAGGGAATAGGAAAACTGCTTGTGTTAATTTTACTTTTTATTTGAAGTTTCCATTCAAGTCACTTTCAATGGGAAATAGGAAGGAATTTAGTTATTGATCAGTCATTATTAAAAATTCATATCTGGATAAGAAATTCAACTTCTATAAAGTAGTTTGGGATTCTTCAGTGCATTTTTCAAAGTAAACTAGCTGTACTCTAGTCACAAACAAGCCCCCGTATCTTATTGGCTTGGCATGACTGTGGTTTAATCTTCACTCACCTGTGGTGTATGTGTATATGGAGGATTGCTCTCCGTGGTGGCTTCCCTCCAAGGACCAGTCCCCTTCCATGTTGAGACACTGTCAGCTTAAACTTGTGGTCCCTAAGTTTGCCACAGAAGAACAGAAAGCATGTGGCGGTTTATGGCCAGGCCTCGAGGGAAGTATATCACTTCTGCCCACATCCTGTTGGCCAGAGCTGAGCCAAAGAAGTTCAGAAAAGTCACCTTCCTGTATGTCCTGAAAAAGGAAACTCAGGTGTGGTCCGTGGCCACACAGTGTTGTCTCTGCCCATCAACAGTCAGATTACAAGAAGGTTTTTTCTGGGTGATTTCTACTGCATTACTTCATTTGACTGTCACTACTTGAAGAAGAAATGGAAAGGCATGCAACATTTAAAATTTACTGTTGTCATGGCTTCCGTACTTGACTATGTTTTCTCCCTCGTGAAGGGGTGAACCTCTAACCATTTCTCTATTCCTGAGCAGTGGGGTAAAGCCCCCGGTTCCAAATGGCTGTGTGCTTTATTACGATTGGCCGTAACGTCAGGCATTATGAATCTGAGTTGTCCTTGTTTCGATCTCCTCCATCTATTTAGGTATATTGCTGAAACCTAACTTTACCTTTATATCAGAATTTCCATTTTGTGGAAATATCTGAATTATTTGTTTCTTGTGTATTGCTGTGCTCTTCTCAGAGTGTGTGACTGGCTTCACAAAGAGAACATTAAGAGTTACAGTGAATAACTGCGGTTTTTAAATGCTCAGCCTCCTACCAGAGCAGATCTGGAGGGGCAGCTAATGAACAGACTTTCAGGGCTTCTTGTTGAAGAAAACCTCGTGTGCCTTGGAGGCAGCAGGGTGATCCCCATTGCTCGCTCCTGAGATTCCTGCTTCTTAAACTCCCATTTTATACATCTGTTTGTACATAATTTTTACATTACTACCAAGTTCACTAAAAAGGTTCCTAAAATTTACATTGAATATTTTGTCCAGAATAGAAATGGAACCTTATTTATGGTACAGTAAATCACAGAGAAAACTAACCCATTCTATGTGTGTTTATTTAGATCTGTAAGGAGCTATATCAACTGACTGCAACAGAGGGACTTCATAAGCACTTTCATTCGAAGCAGTTAAAATAAAAGAGACAATCACATAATAAAGGCCATATATGACAAACTCACAACCAACATTATACTTAACAGTAAGAAGCTGAAAGCTTTTCCTTTAAGATCAGGAACAAGACAAGGATGCCAACTCTCCCCACTTCTATTCAACATAGTACTGGAGGTCCTAGCCATGGCAATCAGACAACACAAAGAAATAAAAGGCATCCAGATTGGTAGGGAAGAAGTTAAACTGTCCCTGTTTGCAGATGACATGATACTGTACATGAAAAACCCTAAAGAATCTACTCCAAAACTACTAGATCTAATATCTGAGTTCAGCAAAGTTGCAGGATACAAAATTAATACGCATAAATCTGTGGCATTCCTATACACTAACAATGACCTAGCAGAGAGAGAAATCAGGAAAACAATTCCATTCAAAGTTGCATCAAAAAGAATGAAATTCCTAGCAATAAACCTAACCAAGGAAGTGAACGACCTATACTCTGAAAACTACAAGACACTCATGAGAGAAATTAAAGAATACAACAATAAATGGAAACGCATCCCATGCTCATGGATAGGAAGAATGAATATTGTCAAAATGGCCATCCTGCCTAAAGCAATCTACAGATTCAATGCAATTCCTATCAAAATACCAACAGCATTTTTCAATGAACTAGAGAAAATCATTCTAAAATTCACATGGAACCACAAAAGACCCCACATAGCCAAAGCAATCTTGAGAAGGAAGAATAAAGCTGGGGGGATTATGCTCCCCATCCTCAAGCTCTACTACAAAGCCACAGTAATCAAGACAATTTGGTACTGGCACAAGAACAGACCCATAGACCAATGGAACAGACTAGAGAGCCCAGATATAAACCCAACCATATACGGTCAATTAATATATGATAAAGGAGCCATGGACATACAATGGGGAAATGACAGCCTCTTCAACAGCTGGTGTTGGCAAAACTGGACAGTTACATGCAAGAGAATGAAACTGGATTATTGTTTAACCCCATACACAAAAGTAAACGAAATGGATCAAGGACCTGAATGTAAGTCATGAAACCATAAAACTCTTAGAAGACAACATAGGCAAAAATCTCTTGAATATAAGCATGAGTGACTTCTTCCTGAACGCATCTCCTCAAGCAAGGGAAACAAAAGCAAAATGAACTCATGGGACTACAACAAACTAAAAAGTTTCTGTATGGCAAAGGACACCATCAACAGAACAAAAAGGCATCCTACAGTATGGGAGAATATATTCATAAATGTCATAACCGACAAGGGGTTAACATGCAAAATATATAAAGAAATTACATGCCTCAACACCCAAAAAGCAAATAACCCGATTAAAAAATGGGCAGAGGAATCCTGAGAAGGAGGAATAAAACAGGGGGTATTAAACAGAGAATGAAACTGGACTACTGTCTAGCCCCATACACAAAGGTAAACTCAAGGTGGATCAAAGACCTGAATGTAAGTCACGAAACCATAAAACTCTTAGAAAAAAACATAGGCAAAAATCTCTTGGACATAAACATGAGCGACTTCTTCATGAACATATCTCCCCAGGCAAGGGAAACAAAAGCATAAATGAACAGGTGGGACTATATCAAGCTGAAAAGTTTCTGTACAGCAAAGGACACCATCAGTAGAACAAAAAGACATCCTACAGTATGGGAGAATATATTCATAAATGACGTATCTGATAAGGGGTTGACATCCAAAATATACAAAGAACTCACGCACCTTAACAAACAAAAAGCAAATAATACAATTAAGAAATGGGCAGAGGACATGAATAGACACTTCTCCAAAGAAGAAATTCAGATGGCCAACAGGCACATGAAAAGATGCTCCACATCGCTAATCATCAGAGAAATGCAGATTAAAACCACAATGAGATATCACCTCACACCAGTGAGGATGGCCAACATCCAAAACACAAACAACAACAAATGTTGGCGAGGATGTGGAGAAAAGGGAACCCTCCTACAGTGCTGGTGGGAATGCAAATTAGTTCAACCATTGTGGAAAGCAGTATGGAGGTTTCTCAAAAAACTCAAAATAGAAATACCATTTGACCCAGGAATCCCACTCCTAGGAATTTACCCTAAGAACGCAGCAGCCCAGTTTCAAAAAGACTGATGCACCCCTATGTTTATTGTAGCACTATTTACAATAGCCAAGAAATGGAAGCAACCTAAGTGTCCATCAGTAGATGAATGGATAAAGAAAAGGTGGTACATATACACAATGAAATATTATTCAGCCATAAGAAGAAAACAAATCCTACCATTTACAACAACATGGATGGAGCTAGAGGGTATTATGCTTAGTGAAATAAGCCAAGCTGAAAAAGACAAGTATCAAATGATCTCACTCATATGTGGAGTATAAGAACAAAGAAAAAAACTGAAGGAACCAAACAGCAGCAGACTCACATAACCCAAGAACGGACTAATAGTTACCAAAGGGAAAGGGACTGGGGAAGATGGGTGGGAAGGGAGGGATAAGAGGGGAAAAGGGGCATTACGATTAGCAGACATAATGTTGGGGGGGGCGTGGGGAGGGTTGTACAACTCAGAGAAGACAAGTAGTGATTCTATAGCATCTTACTTCGCTGATGGACAGTGACTGGGGTTGGTGGGGGGGACCTGATGAAGGGGGTAGTTTAATAACCATAATATTGCACATGTAATTGTAGGTTAATGATATAAAATAAATTATTTAAAAAAACAACAAAAACAAACGGGCAGAGGTTATGAAGAGACAGTTCTCCAAAGAAGAAATTCAGATGGCCAACAGACACATGAAAAAATGCTCCACATCACTAATCATCAGGGAAATGCAAATTAAAACCACAGTGAGGTATCACCTCACACCAGTAAGAATGGCCACCATTCAAAAGACTAAGAACAATGAATGCTGGCGAGGATGCAGAGTAAGGGGAACCCTCGTACACTGCTGGTGGGAATGTAAGCTAGTTCAACCATTGTCGAAAGCAATATGGAGGTTCCTCAAAAAACAAAATACAAATACACTTTGACCCGGGAATCCCACTCCTTGGAATTTACCCAAAGAATACAACTTCTCAGATTCAAAAAGACATATTCGCCCCTATGTTTATTGCAGCACTTTTTACAATAGCCAAGATATGGAAGCAACCTAAGTGTCCATCAGTAGATGAATGGATAAAGAAGAGGTGGTACATATACACAATGGAATACTATTCAGCCATAAGAAGGAAACAAATCCTGATATTTGCAACAACATGGATGGAGCTGGAGAATATTATGCTCAGTGAAATAAGCCAGGCAGAGGAAGACAAGTGCCAAATGATTTCCCTCATTTGTGGAGTATAACAATGACACAAACTGAAGGAACAAAATAGTAGCAGACTCAGAGACTCCAAGAAGAAACTAGTGGTTACCAAAGGGGAGGGGTATGGGAAGGTGGGAGAAGGGGATTGAGGGGTATTATGTTTAGCACACATGGTGTGGGGGATCACGGGGAAAACAGTGTTGCACAGAGAAGGCAAACAGTGAATCTGTGTCATCTTACTACACTGATGGACAGTGACTGCATTGGGGTATGGGTGGGGACTTGATAATATGGGTAAATGTAGTCACCACATTGTTTTTTCATGTAAAACCTTCATAAGAGTGTATATCAATAATACCATAATAAAAAAAAAAAGACAATCAGAGACATGAGAACACATCATATAGTTTATGATATTAAGGATTATCGATATTTTAGAAGCACTGTTTTAAAATCCCTTATCTTTTAGAAATACATTCTCAAGTATAAAATATACAATGTTTCTCAACTTTTCTGATAATATATTTATGTATATGCATATATAAATAGATATATATGTATATGTATGAAATTATGTGATACAGATCTTATTTAGAATAACCTGAGTTGGGGATGATTGCTATGAATGCAAATGAAAGATGATTTGCCGTGAGTTGATCATTATTGAAGCCACTTGTTACATATTTGCGTGTCTGGTATCATTCTAAGCTGGTATATGTTTGAAATGTTCCACAGCAAAAATACTGAAACTTTTCTAATGAACTCATTTAACCTTTGCCACTTACCACTCCCATGAGCCCTCCTACCCTGGCGATGAACTGGGTTTGCGATTAATTCACATAATTCAGATCATTCTCCAGGTGGGACCACTGTGGACAAGGGCAGGGAAAAGGAGGAGTTTAAAGGACAGGCGAGTCACCCCATCTGCCTCCTGCCCGAGCCAAAGTCAGGGCTCAGCCCTCTTTCTGCTTCTCCCTTCCTGCCTGGAGTCTAAAACCCATCTTACTCATCAGTAAAGGGGGAGAAGTCTAGCCAAAATGGGGGACTATGCTTCCTCACACTTACCTTAAAATGATTTGGGATCTCCAGAGTGTGGCGGTTCGGGCGCACCTGTCTGTAGGAATCTCTGGAAACCTCTGTTCTGGATAGTCCCTAGCAGCAAGGAAAAAGTCAGCCACCACCTCCAGCTATGTTTCTCTGACTTTTCTGATAATAAGAATGCTCTATGAATTCTAATTTAAAATGCAAGTTTATTTTCAGGTTTAGCAAATAAAAATACAGAAATACAATTATTCATTGTTTATCTAAAGTAAAATTCAGGAATACCATTATTCCTTATTTGTATGAAATTTAAATTGAACTGGTATCCTGTATTTTGTCTGGAATCCCATCTGGGGTGGTATTCAGGAATCATATTGTTAACTTGCAGTTCAGGTAGTTTTGTTACAATGTCTTGAGTAGAGGCTCTGAGGAGTTCCCTTTTCAGCTAATCACTTTTCCAAGTGACTTTAAATCACTCAAATCAACTGTGTAAATGTCACCAATCCCGTTACTATTTGTGACTACTTACCAGGTGTTGTAGTTATAATTGTGGAGGTTGTTCAGCCTGTTAGAGGCATTTAGTTCTGTCCTTTGTTGATTATGACACTACACGCTTAGAGTTAGTTTTCAAATTTTGTATTTCATAACCATTGTCTTAATTTTAAAATTAAAAGGAAAAATCTCACAGGACACCCTGGGAGTTGTAAAAGTGGGTCTTTGGAGGTAGGATTTAATGGTTCCTTTTGACCTTGAATTTATGACATCATTTGAATCAAGCTGATTAATGATATAATGTGGTGAACCTTGACTCACAGTTTTGTCCTCAGAGAATACTCAGCTCTGGAATGTGTTTCTTCTCCTGGTCCAGTGAAATATGAGCTTACTGGCTTGAAGGATACCTTCAAGGGCCAATTATTTACAAAAACATTTGCCTGAGGCCTTGAAAGCAGGGGTCCAGATGATAGATGACATTTTAAACTCATTCTGCATGTATGAATCCCAGGAGGATCAGTAATGGAAACGTTTCAAAAAGTCACACCAATAATTAGGCACATGGGTCGTGTAAAATTAACCTCATATACTTTGCATGTTTGATGGGTCAACGATTCCCAGATTTCTAAAGTCAAGGTGTGAGAAACTAATTGCCAAAAATATAGAGATGGATTTAATAAACATAACTCAGTCCAGCTTCAATAGCCCAGAAGCCCAAGAAAATTTCAGGACTTGATTTCTCAGAACTCATATGGCCTCTGGGAGCCTTCCATTACAGAAAAATGAAGCAGATTTGCTTTAAGTAATTCCAGCCTTCAATGATAAATAAAAGGAATCCTTCACAAACATCAGGGAACTTTGCAAGTTTTTATTATAAAAGGTCCAAATGTTCTGTAGGGTTTTTAAATTATTTTCATAGCTTTGGCGAAGGCTTAAGCTTCTCAGAGCTGATTCTCTGGGAATAATGAAGGAGACACTGGGAGACCTCCCCCCCGCAAAGCCTGTGTCACAAGGAAATGCGATGTAGGATGGAGATGGTTCCCTGCTTTTGGTCTGACTGGTACTTGAAATCCATCCAAATTCCATAAGATAGTACAGAATGAGCTGACCCTAAAATTCTCTTTAAACTTTTTACCTTCAGACTTCATTAAATAATGAAGTCTTTGGATGACACCTCTCCCCCAGCCAACCTCAAATGGCTTAACTGCTGCGGGAGAGAACAAGACTACTTTCTTAGAGAAATGACTCAGGGTTATTTCCTTCCTTCACCATATACTAGAGATCTGAATTCTCCCATATGCATCAGAACATGGGAGCTCTGAGCTGACAGATCCTTAAGGCCAAATGAAATGTGACCTAGAATTCTTGTTTAGTGGTAACATGACACATTTTTGATAGAGAATATTGTGATATTTTGGGCAAGCTTCCTAATATCATTGGGCTTCTTGGATAGATGTTTGTACTACGTAGTATCTAAAATGAATTCCAGCTCTAATTTTTTTCTTTCCTCAACGGTTTCAGAATTGTACTGCAGCCTCGGCGGCTCTCTACTTGAGAAGTTCAAGCACAGCCCTTTGCAAAAAAATATTTCAAGATAATAATGAATGAATAAAAAACTACACAGAAATTAACACAGCCTGATTCTGTGATCAATAGGTATATGGGCAAGGTGCCATAGAAAATAGTTTTTCCCAGTACTGTCCCAGAAGATGCATTGGGACTTCATGCAAGCAGAAGGGAGAAATGGGCTCAATCTTCCCCTTCCTGTGACTGTGATTAATTTTTACTGATACAGGTATAATTTCAATTTATTGCCTCTTCTAAGATCAGGTTTCTATTGGGATTTTCATCCCATCAATGCGCAAGATTTCTGAAAGGCAGAACTCTTATGTAACAGACCAAGAACCCCACCCCCCGCCCCCACCCCCTATTAACAGCGTGTGCCTGGGAAAACCGTGTAAGCCCTTGGAAGTACAATTCCTTCATCTCCGACACAGGAATGATTAATGACAACCTGTCTTCTATGTGTCTATGTGAGGCTCTTGATGAATAAATCTATGTGGAAACATTTATTGGCCATAAAGTAACTTACCAGTGTAGCATACTCTTATTGTAGAATCCATAGAATCCAGGGCATTTCATCAGAGACCAAAGAATGAAGACATTTTACCTATTTATTTGAGGGGCAGAGAGGCAACTGGAAGCCATGGAATGGTGCATGACAATAATACATGCTTTGGAAAGAAGAAAAGGGATATTGGTCAAGTCAGTTTTGCAAGAAACGAAAGCAACATTAACTTTCACAAGCGTCTTTGGAAGGGTGAGAATGTTCTAAAATGTAAGCTGTATTATTCTTTATGTATGGAGAGGCCGACGGGCCTGATGAGCGGCGCTGAAGGAACAGTTTGCTACTACAGTTCAAGAGGCAGGGGTATGGACATCACGGGGCCACGGAGGAAGGCACCCGGGGCTCAGCGGGGCGGCGGGAAGGAGGGGAGACGAGGACAACAGCCTTCCCGGTGGCGTCGGAGGGCAGGAGCTGGCAAGTCAGGGCAGGCAGGGTAGGATTGGCTAGTTTGAATGTTTTCTGCTGGACTCTGGGATGTGGGGTTGTTTAGTTTTCTGGCGCCTGGCCGTGGGGTGGTTCGGAGAGGGGAACGGAGGCCCTGATGTGATAGCCCAGTAGATGGTGACGACGGGGGCTGCACGGGAAAGGCGCCCTCAGCAAGACGGTCTTTACGGTCTCTAGGAACCGGCTAGCCTGGGAGAAGTGAGTAGTGTTTCCAAGGCGAGCAAGGCCCGGAGGCCAAAGCATCAGAAATACAGAAAATACAAAGGCAAGACTGATACAGGGAACAGCGTTTGGCGAAAAGACAAAAAGAAAAATGGTCTCTCTCACAAATGCACTAATGTCCACGGATCTGCATGAGAAAATTCAAGCATGCTGTCTATCAAATAAGTAGATGTCACACCCACAGGAAATCTTTCCGCGTTTCTCTTTCACCTCGTAACCATCAAGGTGTCCCAGTGCTGATCGCCATCCTCGGGTGGGGTTTTCTGTGCGTCGTCCGCGTCATACTCCTGATTCTGGTAGTTTGGCCAGCGTGGCAGCAAGCAGCTCAAACCAATATGGGAAAGAATCAGAGAAGATCAGCTAAGGAGCCCCCTCGGGCAAGGCGTCTGTCTCCTGGTACCTCGACGACCGCTTTCTGTAAGTGGCGGGAGGCATGTTTCCTGAGTCGTCCTGAAGTCGTGTCTGAAGAACTTTAAAGAAGATAAGACGAATCGAGATGGGAACGTGCTAACGACAGTGAGAGGCGTCTGTGCGCGGCCAGAGGGAGACACCGGCTAAGCAGATAAGGTCTGGAGCTCCCTCGAGGGTGTCCGGCAGACAGCCTGGGCGACACCACACAACAAGAACGGAGCAGGAGGACAGAGGATGGCTGAGGACAACCGTCTGGCCATGCTCTCCTAAGCCAAGCAGGCCGCCCCAAGTGCGCTGTGATGGGCCCGGCACCCTGAGCACGCACAGCACGGAGCAGCGGCTCCATATGAGGGTCTGGATAGAGGAGAGCAAAGGAGTGGCCAGAAGGAGAAATACTATGGAAAACTGTTGGAAAACTTTAATAATAGCCTCTCTTTTTAAAAGAACATAGGCAAACATATCTTACAGTAAAATGTGTTTACATAATCTTCCTTCCATCTGAGGAATGTGACCCTCTCCATCCAGGGAAGTAAACAGTACCAATAATATGGTTTAAAGAGAAAGAAGCTCTCCAATGGAGTAATAGAAACATGAGTATAAACAAAGAACGGGGAGCAGAGTTACTTTTTAATGAAGTCACACTGCTTGTTATGAAATAAAAGGTTGGGATTAAATATAAAAACCTCAAAATGAATTCCTCAAATGAAAATTATATTAATAAAAAAGCTTAAAAGAGTGGAAGAGTCATGAAGGAGAAAAAAATATTCACCCAATGGTAAATAATATCTATTTTTAATATAGACCCATTCATGTACTATATTTGGATTGTTCTAATTCATTATTTCAATTGTCCATCTCCACTATGACTACACACATATTTCCCCACATTTATGTGTCCCAATGTACCTACATATAGCCTTTACTTGCTTATGACAGGTTTTTGTAACTTTGTTTCTTATTAAAAATATTTTTTTGTCAAGACTCCACCACTAATCCCCAACTTTTCATTGTATCTTAAACTGATTTTGTCATTTTCCAAATTTTATTCAGATTTGTTATATATTTTCTATTTGAATTTCATGTTCTGGAGGCTTCCAAATCCTAATATAATCTTGCAAAGCACCCTCAAAAAAATTACTCATCATGGCACTTGAGTGTGGCCTTTCCCTACACTTTGTGTGTGTGTTCCACCCCACTGACTACTCGGATGTCAAGAACTCTACGTAGTTTCTTTATTGTTCTGTCCCCAACACCTAGCAGAGTATCTGGTACAAAGGGGATGCTGAATAGGTCTTGAGAGAATTAATTAAGAAAAAAAATGAATGAATGAATGACTGTATCCCAAGTGATGGACCAGCCATTTGATTGTGAGTGAAATCATTAATACGAGGACTTCATGTTCACAAGGATGCAATCAGCATAAAGAATGATATATTGAAAGTAAGATATTTTCCTAACTGCATCAGTTGCTGTGTAAAAGCAATAAACAATTCTTAAGAAAACCCTCTGAGCAAACGCTTTGATGGTCTAGAATGGGGAGGGGCCCACCCAAGTATCATAAAATAAGAATGACCGTCTTTTTCCACAAGGAGCGCGCCGACTCGGAGAAGACCCTTGAGTCGGCATTGATTTATGGAATCCTTGTTCCTGAAATTTTAGTTTATGTCCAAAACTATTCACATAAAAGGAGATCAAAAACCTAAACATTTCCAGTAATAGGCTTAAAAACATATATTTAATTTTTAAAACAATTTTAAATCTTGCAAAAATCTTTGCTTTCCTAATAACTGGTGAAGTATTTATTTCCTTTTTCCCATTTTACTACATGTCAGTTTACTTGGTGCTATTTCAAGGCTTTCTTTGAGTGTGAGCAGACTTTTCCAAGTTTGAAGCTTTATTTAATTCAAGAAGCTTTATTTACCACAAGCAGTTATTTGTTATTGATTTTCACCACCAAACTGCTTCTTTTTTAAGAACAGTGAACTTAAAATTTGTTCAAGCTGTCTCAAATCTTAGAAGCCTGCTCTACCACCAAATCCATCCCACTCATTTTCACTGAGTTATTTTATATACAGTAAAATTCACCAGTTTTGAGTGTATAATTCAGTGAGTTTTGAAAAACATATACATCTGTGTGTGCAAGTCACCTTGTGCACTTTGCAGTCAGTTGCCTTTCCCCAGCCCCCACCCCCACCCCAGTAAAGTCATATTTGTTTTGGGTCACCAAGCTCTTGTCTTCTCTAGTAATGTTTTGTAAGTGTCTATATTTGGCTTCTTTCACTTAGCATGATGACTGAGATTCATCCACGTTGTGTGTGTCAATAGTTTGTTCCTTTTTATCAGTGAGCATGTTCTATTATATGGGTATATCACAGTTTATTTACCCATCCACATATTGATGGACATTTGGGTACTATCGATAATTTGGCTGTTATGAACATTCAAATGTAAATATATGTGTGGATATATGTTTTATTTATCTTGGGTCAACATCTAAGAGTCTCCAGGTGGGATTGCTAGGTCTATGGTAAGTGTATGTGTACCTTTATAAAGAACCTCCAGAACGTTTCCCAAAGTGGCTGGCATTATTCATTCCCATCAGCAATATAGAAGAATTCCACCAGTACGCTGGGTAGAGTTCTCACGAGGAGAAGAACCCATTGATTAATGATAATTAGGAAAACAAAAATTTGCCATTTGTGGATCTCTTTCTATTGGTTGTTTTTTGTCTTGATTATACATGTTTCCTGCTTCTTTGGATGCCTCGTAATTTACAATTGTATGTAAACATTGTAAATTTCATTTTGTTCCTTGCTAGATTTTGTTTTATTTCCTCAAAGAGTAATAGAGTTTGTGAAGGTAGCTAAACTACTTGGAAACCATTCAACACTTTGTTACTTGCGTCTAAGCTTTGTTAGAATGGCTCCAAATTAGTCTTTAGGGTAAGGCTAACTTAACTCCATTACCAAACCACTGTGGCTGTGGGGATTCAGCAATGCCCTACATGTTATGAGGTCTTAGTCTTGTTGGAGGGAACAAAAAGTATTTTCAGATTTGTCTATATTACTGATTTCCAGGGTTTCTTCTCAGATACGAGGCATTTCCACTAATACACACCACAGATGAACACTCAAAGATTTGGGCCACCCCACCCCCACTGCAGATTCCTGGAATTTATTCCACACAAACTCCCTCCTCTCTGTCCCCATGGCTTCCCCATCCCCCATCTCTGTCTCCACCACTCAGTGCAACTTCTAGGACCTCTTTGGGTTTCCTGTCAGTGCCCAGCAGCCTGGGAACAGAGCAGCACACACCCGCATCTTCTAGCTTTGCCCCCAGGAGCCCTAGAAGCGATGGCGTCCCAGTAGCAATGAGCACACTTATTGCCCAGGTTTTAGTTTCTAATAATGTTCTCCAATAAAACCAGAAATGGCTAATTCTAGGACTGGGTCAAGGAAAATACAAGATGAGCCTGGAGCATCTTGTATTGCCAAAAGGTAAAGAAGTTCTCGAAACACAAAATGATGGGGCAGGACAAAGTGGCACAGGAGCTGACTTATAAAGGTCCATGTTAGAATAACCAGAACAACAAAGTAGTATTGGATAATACCCCAAAGTATAAGATATCTGTGAGCCCACACTGACATAAAGAAATGTTGAAATAAACACATAAATGGGGAGAAGAGACGAATCTGTATGGAAGAATTCCAAATAATTATGTAGATCTCCCCCATCCCCTGAGGAGAGAGAGCTTAGCTCCCTACTCCTTGAGTGTAGACTGCACTAGAATCTTTCCTTCAGAAAGAACAGTATGGAGAGTTGGCAGGGGTGGGTGGTAGTGAGGACGGAGAGGGATAACTTTACAAAGGAAACTTTTGACAAACACTACCTCAATGAAGTAATCAGTGTTAACATCAGTGATAAACCATGTTTGCAGCCTGTACCCTTGGTATGATGTAATGAAATGGCATCTTCCCCCTGTGGCTGGCCTCCACAAAACCCCTAATCCCAATAACCACAAGTAAGAGATCCAATGAATACAAATTGGAGGGACATTGTACAAAATGCCTGAGTACTCTTCAAAGTCAACAAGAAAAAGAAAATCTGAGAAACTTACAGTCAAGAGGAGCTTAGGCTGACGTGATGAGGAAATGTAATACGGGGTCCTGGATGGGGTTCTGAAACAGAAAAGTCCATTAGGTGAAAGCTAATGATTCAAATAAGTTACAAAGTTGAGTTAACAATGTACCAGTAATGTGTTCATTAGTTGCAACAACTGTATCATAGTAATGTGAAATGTTAATGCAAGAAACTAGACACAGAGTATATGGGAACTCTGTACTATCTTCACAGATTTTCTGTAAAACTCCTCTAAAATAAATTTATTAGAACAGAAAGACATTTTGGTCTTTGTGTTCTCAGTCCAAATGAAGATGTCTCTTTGTTTATGTTGAGGCATGTCTTAATTATTAGGAAGTAATTTACAGTCACTAAAAGTTGACTATGCCCTGAGCAATGTAAATTCTTCACAACTCTCTTTTGAAGAATTTCAGTGTTACCGAAAAGACTAAGGGAAAATTACTCAATTACAGTTATCCCTTAGAGGAAGTGGAGGTGTTTTTTTGCAAAGTAAAAACCTAAATCAAGGAGTAAACCAAAGCAGTAACTTCTGAATGGAGGAAGCAGGCCCTCACCCCCTGTGGCAGCAGCAATTGCAATCATATTTTAAATTCCAAACTGTCTTGAAGCAGCAAATGAATGGCAGGTATGGATCGGTGAGCGTGATGAAGACCAAGTGAGACCAGATAGTAAGGCAGGATGAAAACATCTGTTTGAGTTAATAGGACATGGCCGGGGAACTCAAGTAAATGGAAAAGATGATACATTTTTCCAGGGAAAAAATCTAAGTGCAAAAGGCTCACGGAGCCAGGACAGTGATCCCTTGCAGCTCTCGGTGGCACCCAGAGCACCGCGCTGATGGGGAGCAGAGGTGAGAGCTGTCTGAGTGGCAAGCTGCCCGTTCTTGCTGCTCCAGCAGCACCTGGGGAACCCACCTCCTGCCCTTTGTTGGAATTCGGTCCTGTTTAGCTCAGTGTTAAGAACTATGCTGTATATTTCTAGGACTATGAAAGAGGAAAACCAGAAAATGTGCCAATAGCACGACGTGAAGTGTATAACCTTTCCCAAAGTGGCCCCGCGCAGCTGCTTTAGCGTACAACGTCCTTTATTTATTAATACCCTGCCGTTTCAATCAGCCAACTGAAAAAACAAATTAATTATTTCCTATTGTATGACCTGACACATGAAATTAATGCCTGGTGGGGGTAATGTTTTAAGCTTTTAAGTACATGCCTTGCCAAGGGCAGAAATTACTATGTTTTCTATGAAAACAGATTTTCATAGTATGTTCTTCTTACAGTCAGTATAAATATTGAGAATTGTATGATATATTATTGTCTAAACTGAACCTTTTGGAATGGAATTCTGTTCATCTCAGAGTTTAAAAGGGAAAGCTAAGAATTTTGTCTCTTTACGCTGGTGGTGTTTTGCCTTAGAATGAGCCCAGTGGCATTATGATGGTATAAATGAGGTGCAGAGACCTATGTACTCTGATTCTTCTTTGAAATTCAATTAAGAACATGATGCAAACTTTCTACTGGGTTTGTAAAATGGGTTTATGGAGATGTAACTGACATAGAATCCACTGTATGGATCTAAAGGGCATGGCTTTGTTAGGTTCGGGCGTGTGGATAGACCCATGAGACCATCATTACAAGCAAATCAATGCCTGTGGCCACTGCCTCCAGAACCTTCCTGGTGCCCTGATACAGTCCTCCCCACAGCCTGCGCCTATTTCCAGGAAGCCTCTCGTCTGCTTTCTGTTACTATAGCTTAGTTTGCAACTTCTATTTTTGTATACAAATGAAATCATGAAGCACATACTCTTTTTCTTCTGGCTTTTTTCACTCAGCATAGCTATTTTGCACACATCATTCCTTCTTATTGCTGAATAGTACACTGGTGTTTGGGTACTATGCCTGCCTATCCCCTCATCTCCTGATGGGTGTTGGGAGTGTTTCCAGATTTGGGTTATTACAAGTAAAGCTCCCATGTATCCAAGTCTTTAAAATATCCTGTTAAGGGAATGAAATGACAAGACATAGATGGGGAGAAAGTACATGCAAATCATATATATTTTAAAGAACTTCTACTCTGAGTATATAAAGAACCCTCAAAACCTAATGATAAGAAAACAGATATCCCAATACAAAGGGTGAAAGGTTTTTAACAAGGGCTTCACCAAAGAAAAAATAAAGATAGCAAATAAACTTAGGAAAAGATGTTCAACATTATTAATCATGAGGAAATGCAAATTAAAAGAGCAATTAGATATTACCACGTGCCTCCCAGGATGACTGGAATTCCAGAGTCAGCAAGCGCACGGAGGACTGGGGCTCTCCTGCATTGTGCGTGAGAATGTAAAATGGTAAAACTACTTTGGAAAAAATTCGACAGTTTCTCTTAAATAATTAAGTGTATACCTACCAGAAGGCTCAGCCTATTCACCCCTAGATATTTACCTGAGAGAAATGAAAGCACATGCCCTATCTGCTGAGTTTATTCACCCCAACTTATTTGTTCTGATTTGACTCACACCTATGTGGACTTGTCAGCTAACGTTTAGTTGTATACCTACCGTGTTAAGTTGCCGTATATTTTATACTATGCTGAACATTTTTTTACACTGCAAAAAAATCCCTCTCCCCCAAAATTTACCATATGGGTAATTCCTACTTGCTAATTATTTATACATAGTCTAAATAATAGATCTTGATGAATTTGTTCCAACTAATATCTAACCTTTACCCTGAAAATGGAGTTAGTAAGTTTCCAATAACCCATGAGTACATTTTTCAAGGTTGTTGGTACAAAACAAATCCTCTACTTAGGAAGGTAGTAAAATGTATCTGAAAGAAACCATTAAAAGCCTACAAAAACAGGTATCTTCAATTTTATCAAGTTAGACTATTATGTAAATTCTACACAAGGCATGGTCACCTTATACCTTGGACATGGTAAGGAAGAAACGTTAGTATTTGAAAACTAAATTGCTGTAATTCTACCGAAATGCTATCAATGCCATTCCCAAGCCTCAGTTTCTTACCTGCAGAGTGGGGGTGGCAGTGGCTTCTCACAGGACTGCTGGGGATGGTGTGAGATGCGGGTTGTGAGGCTCTCGTGTGCTCGGGCTCAGAGCCAGCACTCACAGAATGCTTTTCATTCCTACTGTCAATAACTTTGTTTATGAAGTGTCATTTACACAGATAAAATTGTGATTAAAATTACCTGAGCTAAAATTTTGCAGATGTGGACAAAAAATCTGAATTCTGGTAGATAGAAACTCAAACACATTTTCATCCGGGCACAAATATGAAGAAGTACTAATAACTCTAAGGAAGGCCACTTCACTACAAAAGTTCACACACTCTCCAATGCATAGGTAAAGGGTCAGAGAGTATGAACTTGTTAATCAGAAAATCCCTGTCTTCAATTTCATCACTAGCCGTGGCATTATTGAGTCAGATCGATTTTTTGAAAATCCAGTCTAGTGTTAGTGCATTTGTTGTTTTAAATCTGTAGATACATAATCTAAACCTCTACAACTCTACTGGTGAAGATCTTAAGAGATACTGGCAGGTCGGAAACACAGTTCATGAAATACATATTATACAAATGCAGATCAACATTTTTATTCTGTTTTACTCATTTGTACCATTCTTGCCTCCTTTGACAGTGGAAGCATTTTGAATGACATAAGAGAAATTGATTTTTATCCTTAAAAGAAACTTTCCATTTCATTTTCAATTGTCTCATCTTTGGCACTTAGAGTTTCATCTTCCCAGAATATTTCTATCCCCTGCAATTACTGTATCACATTGTGGGTACAAGACCATATTTTCTAAAATTGATTCCTTACTCTAAAATAGAATGTTGCTTCAGTGTGCAGACGTTTAATGTTTTTGACAGGCAGACTATGTCTATGAAGTGGAATAATATTTCTCGGCAGTATTTTTAGGAACACTTAGCTAATGTTTTTTCAAAATACCCCCATGATTTGAAGAGGGTGACAGTTACCTACCTGAGGCTTAGATCCAAATGTGGCTGAAAAAAAATCTTTCATTATTAGTACTAGTATTAATGTTTCAAAGATGAAATTATAACTACCAACAGCCAGTATTTTCTGAAAATTGAAATTCTAAGAAATATTTTTTAAGGTATTTTTGGTTGACACGTAAATAGTTCAATACTACAAGTTACTCAACATGAATGAGAGTAAAATGTATTCATAGAATTTCGTAAGACATTAGATGTTCATTTGAGACTTTACAAGCCATGGAGTTAAAGTGAGAAAAAACATTTCTTAAAAACATATTTCTACATATAATCAAGGATCACACTCAACATCCCATTCCTTTCTTGTTAAAACATCGTAGTAGAGGAGTGAGTTCACTTTGTTTTATTTCCTGTTGCCTGATTATGTTGCACTGGACGTCTGTAATTTTTAGGGCTTCCTAGGCAGCAGCACGCCGCCGCCCTGTCCACTCCAGGAAGCCCGGGAACCTGCTGCAGGCAGGAACCCCTTAAAACAGCGTCTTGGCGAGGTCAAGGGGTCACATCCGTGCCTAGAGGCCACCTCGGAAAACCCCAGGGTTCCCTGGGTCCGGCCGCTGCGGCGGATCAGGGGTGCCCCCACGGGGTGGTCACTGCCGCCGGACCCCCTCTCCCTGACCAACACTCGTCACCGAGAAGCCCTCTGGTCTTCAGGCCCCCTGAGACCAACAGCCAGACTGTGCACGACGGACAGACAGCACATGGACACAGACTTCGAAATGAGAAGGGCAGGGGCCCGATCTCGGCTCTGACACTTACTGTTCCATCTTAGTAGGTTTCTCATCTGTAAGACAGGAGTATCAACACCGGCGTCACAGGGTTGCTGTGAAGCTGAAAAGAGCTAAAACTCCTATAAAGCAAGTTGGACAACGAACGACATTCTTCTTCTTTTTTTTTTTTGGTATCGTTGATGTACAATCACTTGAACAACATTATGGTTACTAAATCCCCTATTATCAAGTCCCCCCAACATACCCCATTGCAGTCACTGGCCATCAGCGTAGTGAGGTGCTATAGAGTCACTACTTGTCTTCTCTGTAAATACTGCCTTCCCCGTGTCCCCCGCCGCTGCATTATGTGTGCTAATCGTACTGCCCCTTTCCCCTCCTTATCCCTCCCTTCCCACCCATCCTCCCCAGTCCCTTTCCCTTTGGTAACTGTTAGTCCATTCTTGGGTTCTGTGAGTCTGCTGCTGTTTTGTTCCTTCAGTTTTTTCTTTGTTCTTATACTCCACAGATGAGTGAAATCATTTGATACTTGTCTTTTTCAGCTTGGCTTATTTCACTGAGCATAATACCCTCTAACTCCATCCATGTTGTTGAAAATGGTAGGATTTGTTTTCTTCTTAAGGTTGAATAATATCCCATTGCGTATATATACCACATCTTCTTTATCCATTCATCTACTGATGGACACATAGGTTGCTTCCATTTCTTGGCTATTGTAAATAGTGCTGCAATAAACATAGGGGTGCATATGTCTTTTTGAAACTGGGCTGCTGCATTCTTAGGGTAAATCTCTAGGAGTGGAATTCCTGGGTCAAATGGTATTTCTATTTTGAGTTTTTTGAGGAACCTCCATACCGCTTTCCACAATGGTTGAACTAATTTGCATTCCCACCAGCAGTGTAGGAGGGTTCCCTTTTCTCCACATGCTTGCCAACATTTGTTGTTGTTTGTGTTTTGGATGTTGGCCATCCTCACTGGCGTGAGGTGATATCTCATTGTGGTTTTAATCTGCATTTCTCTGATGATTAGCGATGTGGAGCATCTTTTCATGTGCCTGTTGGCCATCTGAATTTCTTCTTTGGAGAACGAATCGCATTATTCTTTAAAATAAATGTTTTAAGACATTATGATTTCTATATTCTTAGGAGTTGTTCTGGGTAGGCACACAGATTTTTCTTGTGGAAATACATCACTACAACTTACTTCTGCTTAAGCGATTTATATGTGATCCTGTGTGAGCAACACTGTTCATTCAACAAACATTCATTGAGCACGTATGACATACTGGGCACCAAGTGAACCAGTTGAGTTGTGTTTAGACTGTAAAACTTGAAATTACCTTGAAATTCAGATACACCCAAAAGGACAAGCAGCCCAGAGGCAGCGTCTGAGGAGGTGCGGTTTCCTTTCCCTTTTGAGAGAGTGTGAAGTTACTCTCTTCTAATTGGAGAAGCCATCCAGAGCGGCCACTGTCAAAGGGGGCACACACAGCGCCATCGCTAAAGGAAACTGCGTGGAGTTTGACTCCCAGGCCAGAGGTTTACAAGCCTGGGCATATCCAACCTGAAATCTAGGAAGCCAAGAGCTCCTCTCTCTTTTTTTTTTTGAAGTGGTAAAGGGGAAAAAGATCAAGGACCATGAAGCCCGATACGGTGTCAAGGGGAAAAGACCCACGCGCAAGAATAGCTCTGCTTTGGTTACAACAATGTTTATGTATGGACCAACTAGAAAAGAAAATGGAAAAATTTAAACATTTGACAGTGTGAGTAAATTTTTCTCCTATTTGATATTCTTTCTTGTTGCAGTAATGCAGCTTAGGCAACGAATGTGAGTGGATTAAAGACTAAAGAAGTAAAGATGTATCGTAAAACTGTCATGGGCTAGTGAGAAAATATGAAACTGAAATAAAGACTTGTTTATTCATTTAAAGCATTGTCCTGAAATACCATGCAAAATAATCCCTAACATGGAAACTCAACCCATAGAGCAAGACAGCCTTCATTAAACAGATGTTCATCCCTCGCTACACACCTCTCATCCTCACCGCACAACTTTTTCTCTCCACTCTGTGATCCTGGGTGCCCAAGGCTCTACCCTCTTCTGACTCCACCCTGGGCCATCCCCTGCCATCACTGCAGGCCCACAGCTCTCCAAGAGATCAGGACTGAGCAGAAACCACTGGTGCAAAGTTAGGTCTAATGAAATAGAGTTTTGTTGGTTAGACGCCTGTGGACCAGCCTGGGACCACCTCTCATTTCTATCTTTATTCTATGGAAAATTATACTTAGTGGTTAAATTTTCCTGAGAGCTTCAAAATTTTAACTTTCAAAGGAGCTTTATGAGCAAAATCTATTCTTGCTTGTATCCTGCTTATGCCATATAATGCTTGATTCAGACAGTTTACTCAAAAGTCACACATGTGCAAGCAATTGATCCCTAAGTCAGTCAGCCACAGCCATCACACTTAGGACACCCTAAAGAACTGTAAGACACACTTTTAGACTGAGTTACACCCTTTCTAAACATAAGGAATGGTTAGCCTCACAAGCCATCACACAGAGGACAAAATCCACGTATCAGAGAGAGATGGGAGATATATGGTGCATGCATTTTTGCCAGAATGCTGAGTTCTGGTGGAAAAGGACTATGCTCGTTCTTATTTTCATTTCTACTGTCTATGATATCAAAACACAAGAGTCATTGTTGTATTTTATGTCTTCTGTCTTATAGGTAGAGTATTCCCTGGGGAAATTACATAATCTAGACTGCAACCAAAGTCATAGTATTGCAGAGTCCTTTTAAGTGAAGTTTTACTAGACTAAAATGTTTTGGAAGCCACAGTTTTCCTGTTTATTCCATTTTTCCCCATAACTTTTGATAACCTAGGTTCTTACAAAAAAGAAGTTAGTATAAAATGTAGGTAGTAACAACTACCTTTTTCAGCTAAAAGCAGTGTCTCTGGAGAAATGTAAAGGAAAAAATTTCAAATGGTGCTTTTATTAATGATGTTTCTCCACCAATACAGACACCAATCCTTTTTGGAAACATCTCCAACCTAAATTACATGAGCATTTTCCTTCCTAAAACATTACTGTGCATTTTTTCTACACGGTGATGTAATTATTCCCCAAGCATGCTGTATCTGTGTATTTAATTTGTCATGTCATATTGTTGTTTCCTCTCAGGGACTGATCATGATTTTTCTTACTCTTATACGTCCCCTTTGAAAAGGCTCTTAAGTAGATACTTGAATAGTTTGTTTCAAGTAAAAGACAGGGAAAGCATTCATATACTTTATAAAATTTTACTGCTAAAAATGAAATATTCATATGCAGAGAAACCAGGTTGCACTGATGTGGACAGTTGTCCCTGATGAATGGAGTGGCCGTTTGAGTGTTCACAACACGTGCCATTGCATGTGCTCTGGGCCATCTTACCATGCTGGCTGCATGCAGGCTCAGGGACAGGGAGCTGCCCGGCCCCATCTCATCCCCTCGGGCTGGGAGCCAGGCCTGCCGAGGACGACGGTGCACACCCAGGCCCTCTCCAGAACTGCCCTAGACCATGAGAGCTGCCTGGCTGCGGGCCTTCCACCTCCTTCCTCAAAGAGGGATGACTGTGAAGGGCCAGCCCTGCTCCCAGGAGCCCAGTGGGCTCCTCTAAAGCCTTTGGTATCTGTATCACAGTGCAACACTCCCTGCTCCTCTCTCCTTACAGAAGTGTTTAAGGTATAGCTCCCTACCCCTTGCAGGAAGCTCCATCCATGTCTGTTGCCTGAGAACTCAGCCTGCAACAATCCTCTCTGTGATCCAAGAGAAAACACAATATGGGAAAGAAAAGTAATTTGTCCACAGGCAACCTTTGCCTCCAAAATACCCACATCTGGCATTCCGCATTTCCTCAAGTGAGAAGGATCAGCAGCAGGATGTTTAGATCCTTTTACTTCTCCTGTGGTGGTTCAGTCCAGGCACTCCCTTGTCGGGCATTAAAACTATGTGACTCCATTAAATACGACCGGAGAAACGCCTCCCCCTTCTGTGAGTACCCAACAAAGTACCGCTAGCCTCGGGGGAGCTCTCAGCTGTCTAACGGGACGGTCAAGGGCTACCTCAAGATGGAAAAGAAGAGCAAACATAGACTCAAAGACGCTGGCAGCACTTCCCTTTGTCCTATGCGCAGCAGAAACCAGAGGTTGGGGTGAAATAAGTTCTGTCTATTCATTTTTTCCAGTTAATTTCACAAACTCCGAATTGCCTTATTAGCAGGAAGCCCTGTGTCTCAGTTTTGAGGCTGGCAAGGGATTCAAAGAGAAGCAAAACTATAATGTTTAATTTCTTTAACAAAAGTTTGAAGCAAGATAGGGTAAAATACTAACATGCATTAATTCTGAGGAGATGTATCTGTGCATTTGTATTACTTTCAGTGCTTTTCTATATTTACAAAATGTTCATAAAAGATAAATCAACAGCTCTATACTCAACAGTATAAATAAAATCTGATTCACCAGGTGCTGAATCACATATGGAAAAGACAATATTATTTATATTAAATTGATTTACTTGAGAGTCAGTTCAGCCCAAAACCTAATTAGGAGTCTGCACACCGATCGCCCAGCTGTGGACACTGCCAAGGTGTCCCCACTCTGCCACACGGTCCCTCTGGCTTGGCAACTGAGACGTATCTGTTCTCAACTTGCCCATCAACCCAGGTACCTCTCCTTGCACATCTCGGCTGTGACTTTGTACAGGGCCCACTTCCAGTCCCCAGGGTCTCCTGACCAGGCTGACTTCTATATCTGGGGCACACTTCCCCCTTTGCCCTGCTTTCCTTGCTCCCTCTTTGTCCTATTTTTCAGCAGTCCTCAATTTTCATGTCAGGGCTGGAGTTTTCCTGTTGTGATCTACTCAGATGTCTTCAGAGCACCACTTGGCAAGTTTGAAAGTGTGCAAACTTCATAATAACTGAAAAGGAAATGTTGACAAGTCTTCATAAAGAGCAGCCATCACAGGTAAGTGTGACATGGAGAGTCATGCTTTCTTTCCATAACTTGGGAGTCCAGCTTTCAGCTGGGTATATCCCACACCTAAAACCTGAGCCCACAAAGACTCTGAAAAGTGTTGAGGTCCTCAAGTCCACATATTAAGTCACGTATTAAGTGTGCTTGGAGGAATATCCCTAAGGCCTGAACTCCAAAGTGTTTGCTTTATTTTAGATATAATTTCACTAAACCTGGAAATCTGCATTTTTTGCCTGTGGAATAGATATTAAATTGGATGAGTCAAGAAGGACATAATGATAGCAATAATAGTGTTACCTACACCAAGGAGAAGAGGCTAAAATTTTCTGAAAATCAAAAATTGGAATTTAAAAAGAATAATAATATGGGTCCATCTAATGTAGAGACTCATGGTTTTAAAAAATTTCATAGACTCAAAGACCTCTCGGTATTGCAGACAGTATAATAATAATGTCATAAAGAAAATAAAAGTGTTGTTAAGATGGTGATTAATACATCAGAAGTACATGCTAGAAACTTTTTTACCTATCCAAATGATAAAATTGAGATATCTATTGAAAGCCGTCTAGGAAACTTAGCGAAAGAGCAGTTCTACTTCAAGCCTCAGCATGTCATTTCTGGGCCACGTTTTTCCCCGCAGTTTCTATCTCCACAACCATGGCCTCCAAAGGGCGATGCGTGCATCTCAGGGGAAAGAAGAGACAATCCTTTGGAATGCATGAAGAAAATATTGAAATATCTCCATTTATTACACTATAGTTATTATGTTTAAAAAGAAATTAATTATGCTGTATGGATATATAATATACAGTCGCCTGGTGCCCTCCTTCAGTTCTGATAGTGTAAATGCTCACAGGAAGAACTCAGCAGCGAGAGCTGGGGCGCCACGGCGCTGTTTGATGGTGTTGCCCTTGGTCTTTCAGTCACTTCCTGGGTACTGCAATATTCTGCCGTGTATGTGTACCAGCAAGTGCATTTATCATCTATGTCACTTAGTCTGTACTAAACCTCAGAAAATAAGCAAGTTGCTTAAGAACATTCTCCTGAATAAACCGCGGATCGAACACTAATAATGTAAGCACAAAGCACAATTAAAAAATTACAGAGCTGAAGCACCTTCTCCTTCCATTAACTTTTCTCCCAGCCACATCACAAGGCAAAGAGAAGACTGATCACTTAAGATTTGGGAAGACGGGAAGACACTCGGCTAAGAAGTTCAAAGTTGTCAAGATTATTAAAAATACTGGTTTACATCTACCATCATCACCAATGAGCCTCAAAGCATATATTACACCTTGAGACACCAGCTAATGACAAGAAGAAGCCATCCCAATTAGCAAACCCCTTAAGATGACACTTTATTTCATCTTTAGCCCATCCCCTGGAAATTTCTATGTTTATTTGTGTTTAGTAATGTACATCATTCACTCAACAGCTATCTATTAAGAATTCTCTCTGTGCCTGGTACTAGTATGGACACTTGAGACATATCAATAAATAAGATTGATGTTTTAAAAACTTCCTGCATGGAGTTCATATACAAATACACCACTAAGCATCCATATATTGAAGGCATGCTTCTTTAAACAAATGGTCTGTGTGATCTAAAAAGTTTGGCCGTCACTGGCCTCCAAAGCAACGCCTTGCATGCATGAAAGACCACTGCCAATGGGACTTTTCTTCTTGCATTTCTAGTCTCAAACTCCACTCCTCATGAAGGGGACATGTTTGCATTTCTTCCAACACTTCACTACACTGCTGCTCTCCTTGGTGTGGCATGTCACTTCCCTCCGAGTGCTTCGTCCGCCCCTTATCTCCCTTACTTTCTTCCTTCCCACCTCTCCTTTTTCATCCTTTCACACGCAGATCAGCTCCCTCCTCTATGCAACCGCATGTGGTTGTTCTCCAGAAGGAATTGATCCTCTTCTATGCCTTCATCACTGTGCCCTAAATCCAAGTCCATTACTGCAACCACCACACTGTTCTGGCACCATTTATGGATGTGCATATGGTGTCCTTGGGGGAAGAGTGATTGTTCATCTTTGTTTTATCTCCAGACCTAGTACCCTGTCTGGCAGACAGTCAGCCCCAAACATTTTTAAGGAAATTGTATTAAACGAATCTCAAAACAGTTTTCAGCTAACTGAAGTTTCACTATTTTTGTTTCATCAAAGAAATTTAATTAAGGGACTCGCTTTCCTGGTTTCCCAGGAAAAAATGTGTCTGGTCAACTTGAGGTTTATAGAAGTATTTGTGTCATGTGCTGTCTTGATGTTACAATGTCTAAAAACATTGACCTGGTTCGTGCTTGGCAAGTGTGTTCCACAGATATAATGGTTATAAATTTGCAGGGTAGGCAATGTGGATCCTTTTCAGTCACGTGTAATTATCTTCACTCCCAGACTGAATGGGAAAGTCAGTGTGTTCCCAGTGGCACCTCACTTCCTTATTTTTGCTGACAATCACTTTGAGAACAATGACTAAAGAAAAGAAGTTTTAGACTTCCGGGAAGATGGCGACGTGAGCAGGGTGGCAAAAATCTCCTCCCAACACTGTATTTATCCACGAAAACACAGTAAATACAACTATTCCTAAAAGAGAGACCAGAATACACAGGAAAGCGCACAGCGTGCATCTGCACCTGAGAGGACACTGCATCCCGTGAGGCGGGAAGATACGGAGTCGCAACCCACTGGGACCCGAGCGCTCCCCCACCCCAGTGCACCGGCAGGAGGAGAGGATTCAGAGCCGGGAGGGTGTGGAAGTACAGGCCCGCGAAATAACCAGCCCCAGTGATCTGCGCGGGGAGTGTTGACATACATCACACAGTGTAGCGAATATTGGAGAGGCAGAGGGTGCAGGATCTGAGTGGGGAATGTGCCAGGTTGCTTGCAGCCGGCTCCCGGGAAGGAAAAAAAAAAGAAGAAAAGCGCGCGCTTTGTTCAGTGGTCTTAAAGAGACAGGAGCCCAGCAGAGGACTGCATCGCCCCAGCACACTCAGCCCAGCAGGCTGGGAGTCCTGGAGACCTTCGGACCCCTTAGCTGGCAACTGGGAAAGGGTGGCTGCACTTAGACCTCCCACAGAGATCAACAGCCTCTCACTCATTCCCACCCCTGCCAGAGCTATAAAGGGCTTGGGGATCGGCGCGGCCACAGCTCTGGAATAGTGGAGCAACAGCACCACCCACATAATCCAACAGCATTCCCACAGAATCCACACCCGGTGGGAGTTTTTTTGTTTTGTTTTGTTATTGTTGTTTTTTCTTCCCTTTCCTTTTTCTTTTCTTTTTTCTTCCTTTCTTTCTTTCTTTTCTTTTTTTTTTCCTTTTTAAAGTCATAAAGAGCCCAGCTGACATAAGTGCCAACTACCAGCAACCACTTCTATAGGCATGAAAAGAGAGAGGAATACGGTACAGACAAAGTTCCAGACCCAGACAACCCCAGGGACAGAACATGAAGGGATGGACATGCACAGTCTTCCTGAAAAAGAATTCAGAATAAAAGTCATAACCATGCTGACAGAACTACAGAGAAATGTGCAACAGCTGAGGGAGGAAGTGAGGGAAGTGAGGAAAGACAATGCAGAAATCAGACAAGCCATCGACGGGCTTAACAGCAGACTGGATGAGGTGCAAGAGACTGTTAATGGAATACAAAACAGAGAACAGGAATACAGAGAAGCTGAGGCAGAGAGAGATAAAAGGATCTCTAGGAATGAAAGAATATTAAGAGAACTGTGTGATCAATCCAAATGGAACAATATTCGCATTATAGGAGTACCAGAGTAAAAAGAGAGAGAAAAAGGGATAGAAAGTGTCTTTGAAGAAATAATTGCGGAAAACATTCCCACGCTGGGGAAGGAAATAGTCTTACAGTCCATGGAAGCCCACAGATCTTCCAACACAAGGGACCCAAGGAAGACAACACCAAGACACATAATAATCAAGATGGTAAAGGTCAAAGATAAAGACAGAGTATTAAAGGCAGCTAGAGAGAGAAAAAAGATCACCTACAAAGGAAAACCCATCAGACTGTCATCAGACTTCTCAACAGAAACCTTACAGGCCAGAAGAGAATGGCATGATATATTTAACATAACAGAAGGGTCTCGAACCAAGAATATTGTATCCAGCACGATTATCATTTAAATATGACGGACAGATTAAACAATTTCCAGACAAATGAAAGTTGAGAGTTTGCCTCTCATAAACCACCACTACAGGATATCTTAAACAGACGGCTCTAGAGGGAAGCACACCTAAGGCAAAAAGATGTCACCAGAGAAAATAAAATCATAGCAAAGAAAGCAGACCATCCAAATACTAACTAAAGGCAAAGAATAAAACACCTAATATATAAAGAAAGGAGGAGGAAGAATAGGAAGGGAGAGATAAAGAAACATCAGATGGTGTTCACAATAACTTAACAAGAAAGTTAAGTTAGATTCTTAGATAGTAAAGAAGCAACCCTTAAACCTTTGGTAACCACGAATCTAAAGCCAGCAATGGCAATAAGTACATATCTATCAATAATCACCCCAAATGTAAATGGACTGAATGCACCAATCAAAAGACACAGAGTAACAGAGTGGATAAAAAAGCAAGACCCATCTATATACTGCTTACAAGAGACTCACCTCAAACCCAAAGATATACACAGACTAAAAGTGAAGGGATGGAAAAATATGTTTCATGCAAACAACAAGGAGAAAAAAGTAGGTGTTGCAGTACTTGTATCAGACAAAATAGACTTGAAAACGAAGAAAGTAGCAAGAGATAAAGGAGGACATTACATAATGATAAAGGAGTCAGTCCTACAAGAAGATATAAACATTATAAATATATATGCACCCAACACAGGAGCGCCAGCATATGTGAAACAAATACTAACAGAATTGAAGGAGGAAATAGACAACAATGCATTCATTTTAGGAGACTTCAACACACCACTCACTCCAAAGGACAGATCAACCAGACAGAGAATAAGTAAAGACACAGAGGCACTGAACAACACACTAGAACAGATGGACCTAACAGATATCTACAGAACTCTGCACCCAAAAGCAGCAGGATACACATTCTTCCCAAGTGCACATGGAACATTTTCCAGAATAGACCACATACTAGCAACAAAAAGAACCTCAGTAAATTCAAAAGTATTGAAATCCTACCAACCAACTTCTCAGATCACAAAGGTATAAAACTAGAAATAAATTTTAGAAAGAAATCAAAAAGGCTCACAAATACATGGAGACTTAACAACATTCTCCTAATTAATCAATGGGTTAACGACCAAATCAAAACAGAAATCAAAGCATTTATGGAGACTAATGACAACAACAACACAAAGCCACAACTTTTGTGGGACGCAGCAAAGGCAATTCTAAGAGGAAAGTATATTGCAATCCAGGCCTATTTAAAGAAGGAAGAACATTTCCAAATGAACAATCTAAAGACACAATTACTGAAATTGGAAAAAGAAGAACAAATGAGGCCCAAAGTCACCAGAAGGAGGGACATAATAAAGATCAGAGAAGAAATAAATAAAATTGAGAAGAATAAAACAATAGAAAAAATCAGTGAAACCAAGAGCTGGTTCTTTGAAAAAATAAACAAAATAGATCAACCCCTAGCCAGACTCATTAAGAGAAAAAGAGAATCTACACACATAAACAGAATTAGAAATGAGAAAGGAAAAATAACGACGGACCCCATGGAAATAGAAAGAACTATAAGAGAATATTATGAGCATCTATATGTTAACAAGCTGCAAAACATAGAAGAAATGGACAACCTCTTAGAAAAATAATACCTTCCAAGACTGACCAAGCAAGAAACAGAAAAACTAAACAGATCAATCATCAGCAACGAAATTGAAGTGGTAATCAAAAAACTACCCAAGAACAAAACCCCCGGACCTGATGGATTCACCTCTGAATTCTACCAGACATATAGAGAAGAAATAACACCCATTCTCCTTAAAATTTTCCAAAAAATAGAAGAGGAGAGAATATTTCCAAACTCTTTCTATGAAGCCAGCATCACTCTAATACCAAAACCGGGCAAAGACCTCACCAAAAAAGAAAATTACAGACCAATATCCCTGATGAACGTAGATGCAAAAATACTCAACAAAATATTAGCAAACTGAATTCAAAAATACATCAAGTGGATCATAAACCATGATCAAGTGGGATTCATCCCAGGGATGCAAGGATGGTACAACATTTGAAAATCCATCAACATCATCCACCACATCAACAAAAAGAAGAACAAAAACCACATGATCATCGCCATAGATGCTGAAAAAGCATTTGACAAAATACAGCATCCATTCATGATTAAAACTCTCCACAAAATGGGTATAGACGGCAAGTACCTCAACATCATAAAGGCTATATATGACAAACCCACAGCTAACATCATACTTAACAGCGAGAAGCTGAAAGCTTTTCATCTAAGATCGGGAACAAGACAGGTATGCCCACTCTCCCCACTGTTATTCAACATAGTACTGGAGGTCCTAGCCACGGCAATCAGACAAAACAAAGACATACAAGGCATCCAGATTGGTAAAGAAGAAGTCAAATTGTCACTATTTGCAGATGACATGATACTGTACATAAAAATCCCTAAAGACTCCACTCCAAAACTACCAGAACTAATATCTGAATTCAGCAAAGTTGCAGGATATAAAATTAACACACAGAAATCTGTTGCTTTCCTATACACTAACGATGAACTAACAGAAAGAGAAATCAGAAAAACAATTCCATTCACAATTGCATCAAAAAGAATAAAATACCTAGGAACAAACCTAACGAAGGAAGTGAAAGACCTGTACTCTGAAAACTACAAGACACTCCTAAGAGAAATTAAAGAGGACACTAACAAATGGAAATGCATCCCATGCTCTTGGCTAGGAAGAATAAATATTGTCAAAATGGCTATACTACCTAAAGCAATCTACAGATTCAATGCAATCCCTATCAAACTACCAACAACTTTCTTCAATGAACTGGAACAAATAATTCTAAAATTCATATGGAACCACAAAAGACCCTGAATAGCCAAAGCAATCCTGAGAAGGAGGAATCAAACAGGGGGAATTACGCTCCCTGACTTCAAGCTCTACTACAAAGCCACAGTACTCAAGACAATTTGGTATTGGCACAAAAACAGACCCACAGACCAGTGGAACAGAATAGAAAATCCAAACATTAACCCAAACATCTACAGTCAATTAATATTTGATAAAGGAGCCTTGGATATATAATGGGGAGATGACAGCCTCTTCAGCAGCTGGTGTTGGAAAAACTGGACAGCTACATGTAAGAGAATGAAACTGGACTACTGTCTAGCCCCACACACAAAGGTAAACTCAAGGTGGATCAAAGACCTGAATGTAAGTCATGAAACCATAAAACTCTTAGAAAAAAACATAGGCAAAATCTCTTGGACATAAACATGAGCAACTTCTTCGTGAACATATCTCCACGGGCAAGGGAAATAAAAGCAAAAATGAACAGGTTGGACTATATCAAGATGAAAATCTTCTGTACAGCAAAGGACACTATCAGTAGAACAAAAAGACATCCTACAGTATGGGAAAATATATTCATAAATGATGTTTCCGATAAGGGGTTGAAATCCAAAATATATAAAGAACTCACGCACCTTAACAAACAAAAAACAAATAATCCAATTAAGAAATGGGCAGAGGACATGAATAGACACTTTTCTAAAGAAGAAATTGATATGGCCAACAGGCACATGAAAAGATGCTCCACATTGCTAATCATCAGAGAAATGCAAATTAAAACCACAATGAGATATCACCTCACACCAGTGAGGATGGCCAACATCCAAAACACAAACAACAACAAATGTTGGCGAGGATGTGGAGAAAAGGGAACCCTCCTATACTGCTGGTGGGAATGCAAATTAGTTCAACCATTGTGGGAAGCAGTATGGAGGTTCCTCAAAAAACTCAAAATAGAAATACTATTTGACCCAGGAATCCCACTCCTAGAGATTTACCCTAAGAATGCAGCAGCCCAGTTTCAAGAAGAGAGATGCACCCCTATGTTTATCGCAGCACTATTTACAATAGCCAAGAAATGGAAGCAACCTAAGTGTCCATCAGTAGATGAATGGATAAAGAAGATGTGGTACATGTACACAATGGAATATTATTCAGCCATAAGAAGAAAACAAATCCTACCATTTGCAACAACATGGATGGAGCTAGAGGGTATTATGCTTAGTGAAATAAGCCAAGCCGAAAAAGACAAGTATCAAATGATTTCACTCATATGTGGAGTATAAGAACAAAGAAAAAAACTGAAGGAACAAAACAGCAGCAGACTCACAGAACCCAAGAACAGACTAATAGTTACCAAAGGGAAAGGGACTGGGGAAGATGGGTGGGAAGGGAGGGATAAGAGGGTAAAAGGGGCATTACGATTAGCAGAAGTAATGTTGGGGGGGCATGGGGAGGGCTATACAACTTAGAGAAGACAAGTAGAAATTCTATAGTATCTCACTATGCTGATGGACAGTGACTGTAATGGGGCTGGTTGGGGGGACCTGATGAAGGGGGTAGTTTAATCACCATGGTATTGCACATGTAATTTTAGATTAATGATACCAAAATAAATTACAAAAAAAAAAAAAGAAGTATTTACAGCTTAGAATCCTGATGGTGTCTTCAGAATCACAGGGGCCCACGTCGTGTGATCCTCAAAATCCCAAGTCAAATCTTGCTTCTGGCTAAATCCTGCGTCGTATGGCCTTGGCCGTCACAGCCCATTTGCACGGCATGCCGAAAGGGGCTTCACAAGGTGCCAGGGGTCTGTGCACAAAGAATAGACTGTGAGGGACCCATGAAGTATCTACAGATGAACTTTACCTGGTGATTAGAATCACTTAATGCCACAGCCACGAGAGAGACCGAGAAAGGAGAGGGTGTGAAAGGCCCACAGAGAGAATAAAGGACAGAGAATGAGAGAAGATTCATGAGACTCAGCTGCCACCAGGACTGCAATAAAAAATGCAGACAGCAACAGGAAATGCCCAACAGAAAAGATGCCAGGGCACAACTTCTTTTGTTCTCATTACTTTGACAATAAATCTTAATATTTTCCAGAAATTTGGATGGGTATGATAAGCAACTATGTTTATAGTTAATGTGGTTACATTTGTTAAATTAGAAACAGCAAGATCATGTGGTCTCCACTATTTGGGGGAAAACAATGAACAACTAAAAAGATTGGTATCTATAGGTATTCCAGACCACTGTGAGTCCCGTTAATTATTATAGCTAAAATGAAGGAAAGATGATAGGTTCTATGAGGTCATCCTGTCTAAGCTATCACACTCAATATTCTTTTCCTGATACTGACTTAGTCCCATGCATGTGCCGCACCTTCATCCCCATCTAAGACATGGGTCTTGTGCTTGTCGCTCAGCATTTGGAACTTTGGCTTTAATCCAAGACATGGCGTTGGAATCATTTATCATCTGTATTTTTCCACTATATAATAAACCTTACTAACAGTTACTTCCTGAACTTGACCTTTTCTTGTGGTCTAAGTACAGGGCACAGACTCCTTTTTAAAATATGCAGAAACAAATTTTAAGGCCAATATTATAACTAGTGATGTAAATAAATCAACATGTGCTTTTGGAGTGAGTTATGCACACCATGAAAGAAACCCACAGGGGTGGCTGTTATAATAACTTAGACCAGCCACTTTTATGTTTTTTTTTCCCTTCAGTAGAATTCTTTCATTATATGACATCTCGTGTCAAAAGCCACTAACTAACTAAAATAGATCAATATGTAACTCCTGTGATGTAAGCTGACTTTATGGGGTTGGAGCTCTTTCTCCCGTGGCCTCTCGCTGCCCAGTGGTGCCCCCGAGGATCTGCCACTGAGCCCCGCACCACTAGAAATTCAGCATAAAAACTGTTTTAAAGACTAAGATCCTTTAAGGGGATGGAACAGCACTTCTAGAAAACATACTATGTAGGAGATAGTTTATGTATATATTTTATTGTCATTTAATCCTGAAATCAATTCTGAAGATGGGATATTGATCCCCATATTACATCTATGGAAGCCGAAATCCCCAGGGAAGCCATTGGCCTGGGCTGTTCATGGGCGGTGTCACTGAGATGTCAGGCCACATCTGCCCAGTCCAAAAGCTTACTTTGTTTTAGTCTATCACCTGCATTTCCTAGAAAAAATTAAGGGTTGGGAAAGAGACAACAGTGCTGTGATTAGACCCTCCTATAAGAATTTGTCTTTACAGATCTTAAAAAACAAAAGCATTTGCTGTTTTCTAGGTTACAGACACAAAGTCACTAAGTTGGGAATTGAGAGCTGAGTTTATGCTGTTAGAGTCTACATAATGGTTAATGGGTAAACAGTCCATTTTTAACCAAAACCCATGTTTGTGCAGAAGCTTGGCCACGCTTGGCCCTGACCAGGGGAGGGGAGGTGGGGAACAATTTTTTCACGGCTAAACTCTGAGGGAAATGTTGAGCAGTGGGTTCTCCAGACTGGGTGCCTATTAAAACCAGGTGGGGACATTTCTAAACAGAAGGATGCCTCGGACCTAGCCAGGGATTCTGATCATTGGTGGGGGTGGGGGTCTAGGCACTGGTATTTTTAAAAGTGATGTAAGGGTAGTCAGAGCAAATGTTAAGAGTGAACTCAGCTGGGGAAAGTTTACCTGTGGAAGTATAATGGTATCTTGGAAGAGAGGTAGGAAGACACAGATATGGAGATGAGGATTGTAACAGTTTAAAAGCATCTTTACATCTTTGTTGAAAAAAATTAGAAAACTCATTAAAGATTGTTGAAAGACTCGTTCCAAAGTGAGGTCTATATCTAAAATGTTGACAAACTTCTAAAATCTTCCTAAAGTTTCTACCTTAATTGCCCTATGTTGAAATTTTAAAACAACAAGGAAAACTTGGAAACTCACCTATAAACCAAAGCAATTAAGTTATACATTACTGTTATGGATTTTCATCCTGATTTCAATCAATTTTTCTAAAGTGAAAATTAAAAAAGTGCTTTAAAAATAAAATTATTTTTATTATAGAAAAAATTACCTAGTGGCTTAAAAATTAGGTCATTAGCTGCTCTGAACAGATATTATTCTACGTCATAAAAAGAATGAATCATTCTGATCTTTCCCATCCAACAGTAATATTGAATGACAGTAAAATATTTCTTTTCACCAGAAATGTCTAAACAGTCAGAGATTAATGAAGGTAATGAGTGACTAATGGATTATATGCAAGACTTAGAACATTGACCCATCCAAACAAAAACTACTTGAATGGCTTTTTCTCAAACACAAGCTACTTGGAAATTTGAGAAGAATTTGTAGGAATGTCTCCTGTTTAAGTAACTCTCTGAATCTGCTAGTGATTAGAATATTAAAAATTGACAAGGAATCCAAATGAATGCATAAACATCTGACAAAACCCGAAAGCCTTCCTTTGATAAAGCCTCTGGATCTAGGAGGAAGGTTACATCTAGCAAAGAACACCCGAGGAGAATGTATGGCCGGAATTTCCAAGCCTCTGACCGAGCATGGTGGCATAAGACAGTATTCCCAGTTTCAGAATGTGTGTTCCTCTGTATAGCAAAGACAGAAAGGAGGTTCCAGTCATTTTTCTTTCTTTGATTCCTCCTTGGCCTCATTCTTTTCTTACTTTGTCATGTGCTACTGGTTGTTCAACCCCACCTGTGAGGGGAGGGGTTTGCTTCCCCCAGTGCCACACCTCCCGGGGGAAAACCTGGAAACAGAGCCACCCCTCTACCTGTTATCTTTTCCTGGACCCCTTCTTAAGAACTTCCCAGCAGGCATGGTGACGGGGCTGATTTTCATCACAGATAATCAGACATTTGCTCTATAGAACCTGTCTAGATAATAAGTTCAAGTATGCTATAAACTCGGTGATACATCTGTTTTATAGAGTTTAGAACATCGATCAACATACATATATATACATAATTTAAATTATCAAAAAATATAATTTAATGAACACCACATTTTAACCTAGATTTCAACAATTTACATTTAGAATTATCCCCCAAATTAAACCTGAATTGTAAGGTAAAAAGGCAGGCAGTTATATTTCTCATTTGGGCCAGGTATATATTCCTTTTCTTCTCTGAAGTTTTGGAGACCCGATTCTACACATACAAGGCTGGTAAATTCTTCCCCATTTTATAGGTGCTCCACCTGAGAAATAGAGAAGCTGAGCGGTGGCCCCATGGTGGGATACTCTGGGATTAGAGGGCTTGGCACACAGGCCCCTCATCCTTCTTTCCCCGTCCAGCACTCCCAGCAGCACCTCCCCCGTTTGGACTCAGCCCCCACCTGGTCCCTAACCAAGTGCCCTTCCCTGACTTACCCTGTGCACACATGTTTCGTGTTTGTAGCTGGATGTGGGTTCGCATATTACTGGAACATTTTGTCTACTGTTATATAATTAAACTGGAAGAAACATTCTGTGGGATGTGGAATAACAGTACAACCCAGAAGTCCTAAGTTCTGCAACGATAGTATATATTTGGTTAATCAAATCATCTTGATTTTGTTTATATTAAAACTACTAATATTTGAAAAAGAATATCTGTGCCTTGTTTTGTAATTTTTCTGTCTACAGCAAACCGATACCTAATAAAGCTGTTGAGAGTGTGTGTTGTCTGATGAAGACAATACTGGGCTGCAGAACAAAAGAAATCATCCTCAGTGTGGCTACATGGTTATAATCACCAAGATGCTAGTTCAAAACTGATTTGTGCATTTATAAGTTCATTTTGTTTCAGGCAGAATAATTCCAATCATATTTTGTCACCGTGAAGAGCTGTAACACTTCTGTTCACAGAGCCAGAGAGTTTAAATGGAATGGGATTCCCTGGAAATTTTCCCTTCTTTAATTTTGAAAGCCTGTCAGAATGTTCTCTGTTCTCTTCCATCAAGTCATGAGCCTTTCAGTAAAACACCGATGGAGGGAAAGGAAAGGGGAAAATTGAGTCAGCAGAGTGGATCCAGGAGCCTTTTCTCTTAAAGATTCCTATCAATTTGGGTTCAGCTACACTCAGATCTTTTCTTATTTTGGGACAAAAAAATTTTCTCATAATTAATATCGTCACATTAATTTTGACAAAAGAAAGTTCAATGAAGTTACCCAGGGACAAACACGGACCCTTGCCAAAGATAGCAGACTCAAGATGTGCCCTTATTCAGTTGCTCCCTGAAGTACCCAAAGTCCGACTTTGCTGCTGTCTGTGTGGCAGGACCTGTTAGGTCGCCCCAGTGAAGGCCTAATGCTTGTCCTTGGGGACAGTCCTGATGTGAAGTCTCCTTCACAAAGCATAGCTGTTTATTCCATGAGTGTTTCTCCCTGCTCTTCTGAAATTTTTCTTTAAGTCTACTGTAAGGAAAGACAATTTTACAGTAATTTTTTTTAAAGCATGGGTATACAGTGCCATGAAATTCTTAATGAATTTTATTTTCCACCACAGATTGTATACCAGACAGGTAATTAAGAAAAAGTGGCCGATTGGCCTTACCGGGAAGGAGGGATCTATAACCTTTCTGTCACTGAGGGTGAGACCCCAGATACTTCAGGCCGAGGCTGGAGTGTGAAAGGCTGGAAACATGGTAACCTTCGACGCCTACTTACGAGTGCACATGCACCTGAGGGGAGGCTCCCTTCCAGTGCGTCACCTCACGCAGGATAAGCCAGTCCAGGTACCACATGACACAGGCCAGCTTTGACGACAGAGCCAGATCCCTTCTCATCGTCGTCCCCTCTAACTTAACGCTATTCCCTGAGTGACAGACTTATTACTGTCACTTAACCAAACGGATTTAAGGACACATCAGAATTCATTGCTCCCAGGCATGTAATTAGCCATAGGGTCATATTTTTTATGTGTGATTTCTTCACACAGCTTTGGATTTATAAATTTACATTTAACCTAAATTTTTGAAAATGTGCTATGCTGACCCTCGAGGAGGCAATGTCAACAATAACAAAATGCTCACTGGGCCCTCTCATCATAGCTCAGGAATAAGATACTTGCACAGATATTTTCAATATACAGCAGAATGTGTATTGGCTTCAGGCACGGGGACAGGTTTCTGCCCTCCCTTTCTCATATAACAACTTACTGAAAAATTTCCCTAGGTGCTCTTTTCTTTTTAAACATTTTTATACTGTATGCTGTGGCATTTAACATCTATGTATGCTTGAAGCAATCTAGGCTGTTATTTCTCCAAAGGAAAATGTTTATTTATGCTTTCCAATAGTTTGATATTTTGAAGTGTTGAATGTTCTCTACTTAAAAAAATGACAGTGGAATTGCTTACAAGACATTGCCATTATTTCTCAGTTTCATAAACACAGATTCCTTTGCCTTTGTAATTGAAGTGTTTATAGAGGATGACTACTAAGACGGCTTTGATGTCACTCTTGTTATATGATCTTGCTCGGTGATGGTTTCCTTTCAAGCCAGACCCTAGGACCTCCCCCAGTTTCAGAAAAGGTTTCTCCACAGCTGCTAAGTTTTAGAGCTGTGGCGTTTTAGCACACGTTTCCCTCTGGACATGACTCACCAGTGATGCTCATGTACCTTCTGGGGCCCATCTCCAATGGCCTTGCCACAAGTAAGGATATTCCAAGCCACGAGATGCTAGTTTTCCTATTCGATTAATGAGGACAACATTTATATTTGATATCAGATTTTAAGGTCAACATTAAAAGCAAAAGGCCTCCATTTCTTCTATCGTTGATAAAATGGTCAAATAGAGATGTGGACTCAAGTTGAAACCTGCCTCATTTTCAAAGGTGGATTATTGCTGTTTAATTTTCTCCCTTTTCTGAATGGCAAAGAATTTCATTTATTTCTCATTTATTTTTCTGATGGCAATGAATTTTATTTATTGAGTTATTGAACTTCGGTGTTTTTCATTTATGATGTGAATTTCTCCCTGTAACCCCAGAGGGAAAATCCCATGGCAAAACACCTTTGAAACTGAAATCCATCAAAGGGAGAAACAGAGTGAGAGAAGCCCATTTATTTTATTTTTTTTATTAAGGTATTATTGATATATACTCTTATGAAGGTTTCACATGAAAAAACAATGTGGTCACTACATTTACCCATATTATCAAGTCCACACCCATATCCCATTGCAGTCACTGTCCATCAGAGTAGTAAGATGCCACAGATTCACTATTTGCCTTCTCTGTGCTACACTGTTTTCCCATGACCCCTCACACCATGTGTACTAAACATAATACCCCTCAATCCCCTTCTCCCTCCCTCCCCTCCCACCCTCCCACACCCCTCCCCTTTGGTAACCAGTAGTTCCTTCGTGGAGTCTGTGAGTCTGCTGTTATTTTGTTCCTTCAGTTTTGCTTCATTGTTATACTCCACAAGTGAGGGAAATCATTTGGTACTTGTCTTTCTCCACCTGGCTTATTTCACTGAGCATAACACCCTCTAGCTCCATCCATTTGTTGCAAATGGCAGGATTTGTTTCTTTCTTATGGCTGAATAGTATTCCATTGTATATATGTACCACTTCTTCTTTATCCATTCATCTACTGATGGACACTTAGGTTGCTTCCATATCTTGGCTATTGTAAAAAGTGCTGTGATAAACATAGGGGTGTATATGTCTTTTTGAATCTGATAAGTTGTATTCTTTGGGTAAATTCCAAGGAGTGGGATTCCCGGGTCAAATGGTATTTCTATTTTTAGTTTTATGAGGAACCTCCATATTGCTTTCCACAGTGGTTGGACTAGCTTACATGCCCACTAGCAATGTAGGAGGGTTCCCCTATCTCCGCATCCTCACCAGCATTTGTTGTTCTTAGTCTTTTCAATGCTGGCCATCCTTACTGGTGTGAGGTGATATCTCATTGTGGTTTTAATTTGCATTTCCCTAATGATTAGTGATGTGGAACATCTTTTCATGTGTCTGTTGGCCAGCTGAATTTCTCCTTTGGAGAACAGTCTCTTCATATCCTCTACCCATTTTTTAATCGGGTTATTTGCTTTTTGGGCATTGAGGCATGTGAGTTCTTTATATATTTTGAATGTTAACCCCTTGTCAGATATATCATTTACAAATATATTCTCCCATACTGTAGGATGCCTTTTTGTTCTGCTAATGGTGTCCTTTGCCATACAGAAACTTTTTAGTTTTATATAGTCCCATGAGTTCATTTTTGCTTTTGTTTCCCTTGCTCAAGGAGATGCATTCAGGAAGAAGTTGCTCATGCTTATATTCAGGAGATTTTTGCCTATGTTGTCTTCTAAGAGTTTTATGGTTTCTGGACTTACATTCAGGATCTTGATCCATTTCGAGTTTAGTATTGTGTATGGGGTTAAACAACAATCCAGTTTCATTCACTTGCATGTACCTGTCCAGTTTTGCCAACACCAGCTGTTGAAGAGGCTGTTATTTCCCCATTGCATGTCCATGGCTCCTTTGTCATATATTAATTGACCGTATATGGTTGGGTTTATATCTGGGCTCTCTAGTCTGATCCATTTGTCTATGGGTCTGTTCTTGTGCCAGTACCAAATTGTCTTGATTACTGTGGCTTTGTAGTAGAGCTTGAAGTTGGGGAGCATAATCCCCCCAGCTTTATTCTTCCTTCTCAAGATTGCTTTGGCTATTCGGGATCTTTTGTGGTACCATATGATTTTTAGAATGATTTTCTCTAGTTCGTTGAAGAATGCTGTTGGTATTTTGATAGGAATTGCATTGAATCTGTAGATTGCTTTAGGCAGAATGGTCATTTTGACAATATTAATTTTTCCAATCCATGAGCACGGGATGTGTTTCCATTTATTGGTATCTTCTTTAATTTCTCTCATGAGTGTCTTGTAGTTTTCAGAGAACAGGTCATTCACTTCCTTGGTTAGGTTTATTCCTAGGTATTTTATTCATTTTGATGCAACTGTGAGTGGAATTGTTTTCCTGATTTATCTGTGTGCTAGTCCATCATTAGTATATAGGAGTGCTAATCCATCATTAGTATATAGGAATACCACAGATTTCTTCATATTAATTTTATGTCCCACAACTTTGCTGAATTCAGATATTAATTCTAGTAGTTTGGAGTGGATTCTTTAGGGTTTTTTATGTTAAATATCATGTCACCTGAAAACAGGGACAGTTTGACTTCTTCCTTGCCAATCTGGATCCCTTTTAATTCTTTGTGTTGTCTGATTGCTGTGGCTAGGACCTCCACTACTATGTTGAAAAGAAGAGGGGAGAGTGGGCATCCCTGTCTTGTTCCTGATCTTAAAGGAAAAGCTTTCAGCTTCTTGCTGTTAATTATAATGTTGGCTGTGGGTTTGTCATATATGGCCTTTATGATGTTGAGGTACTTGCCCTCTATACCCATTTTGTTGAGAGTTTTTATCATGAATGGGTGTTGAATTTTGTCAAATGTTTTTTCAGCATCTATGGAGATGATCATATGGTTTTTGTTTTTCTTTTTGTTTATGTGGTGGATAATGTTGATGGATTTTCGAATCTTGTACCATCCTTGCATCCCTGGAATAAATCCTACTTGATCATGATGGATGATCTTTTTGATGTGTTTTTGAATTCAGTTTGCTAATATTTTGTTGAGTATTTTTGCATCTATGTTCATCAGGGATATTGGTCTGTAATTTTCTTTTCTTGTGGTTCTTTGCCTGGTTTTGGTATAGAGTGATGCTGGCCTCATAGAATGAGTTTGGAAGTATTTCTTCTTCTACTCTTTGAAAAACTTTAAGGAGGATGCATATTAGGTCTTCCCTAAATGTTTGATAAAATTCAGCGGTGAAGCCATCTGGCAAGGAGTTTTGTTCTTAGGTAGGTTTTTGATTACCAGTTCAATTTCACTTCTGGAGTTGGTCTGTTGAGATTTTCTGTTTCTTTCTGGGTCATCCTTGGAAGGTTGTATTTTTCTAGAAAGTTGTCCATTTCTTCTAGGTTATTCAGTTTGTTAGCATATAATTTTTCATAGTATTCTCTAATAATTCTTTGTATTTCTGTGGTATCCGTAGTGATTTTTCCTTTCTCATTTCTGATTCTGTTTATGTGAGTAGACTCTTTTTTTCTTGATAAGTCTTGCTAGGGGTTTATCTATTTTGTTTATTTTCTCAAAGACCAGCTCTTGCTTTCATTGATTATTTCTATTGTTTTATTCTTCACAGTTTCATTTATTTCTGCTCTAATCTTTATGTCCCTCCTACTACAGATTTTGGGCCTCATTTGTTCTTCTTTTTCTAGTTTCGTTAATTGTGAGTTTAGACTGCTCATATCAGATTATTCTTCTTTCCTGAGGTAGGCCTGTATTGCAATATACTTCCCTCTTAGCACCACCTTCTCTGCATCCCACAGATTTTGCGGGTTGAATTATTGCTGTCATTTGTCTCCATATATTGCTTGATCTCTGTTTTTATTTGGTCATTGATCCATTGGTTATTTAGGAGCATGTTGTAAAGCCTCCATGTGTTTGTGGGATTTTTCATTTTCTTTGCATAATTCATTTCTAGTATCATACCTTTGTGGTCTGAGAAACTGGTTGGTACAATTTCAATCTTTTTGAATTTACCAAGACTCTTTTTGTGGCCTAGTATATGATCTATTCTTGAAAATATTCCATGTGCACTTGAGAAGAATGTGTATTCTGCTGCTTTTGGGTGTAGAGTTCTATAGATGTCTGTTAGTTCCATCTGTTCTAATGTGTTGTTCAGTGCCTCTCTGTCCTTACTTATTTTCTGTCTGATTGATCTGTCCTTCAGAGTGAGTGGAGTGTTGAAGTCTCCTAGAATGAATTCTTTGCATTCTATTTCTCCTTTTAATTCTGTTAGTATTTGTTTCACATATGTAGGTTCCTGTGTTGGGCTCATAGATATTTATAATGGTTATATCTTCTTGTTGGACTGACCTTTTTATCATTATGTAATGTCCTTCTTTGTCTCTTGTGACTTTCTTTGTTTTGAGGTCTATTTTGTCTGATATGAGTACTGCAACTCTTGCTTTTTTCTCCCTATTAGTTGCATGAAATATATTTTTCCATCCCTTCACTTTTAGTCTGTGTATGTCTTTGCTTTTAAAGAGAGTCTCGTGTAGGTAGCAGATAGATGGGTCTTGTTTTTTTGTCCATTCAGTGACTCTATGTATTTTTATTGGTGCATTCAGTCCATTTACATTTAAGGTGATTATTGATAGGCATGTACTTATTGGCATTGCAGGCTTTAGAATCATGGTTACCAAAGGTTCAAGGTTAACTTCCTTACTATCTAAGAGTCTAACTTAGCTCACTTAATATGCTATTACAAACACAGTCTAAAGGTTCTATTTTTGTTTTTGTTTTTTCCTCTTCCTTTTTCTTCCTCCTCCATTCTTTATATATTAGGTATCATATTCTGTACTCTTTTTCTATCCCTTGATTGACTTTGGGGATAGTTAATTTAATTTTTCATTTTCTTAATAATTAGCTGTTTTCCTTTCTTTGCTGTGGTTTTATTACCTCTGGTGACAGCTATTAAACCTTAGGAACACTTCCATCTATAGCAGTCCTTCCAAAATACACTGTACAGATGGTTTGTGGGAGGTAAATTCTCTCAGCTTTTGCTTATCTGGAAAGTGTTTAATCCCTCCTTCAAATTTAAATGATAATATTGCTGGATAAAGTATTCTTGGTGTGAGACCCTTCAACTTCATTACATTAAATACATCATGCCACTCCCTTCTGGCCTGTAAGGTTTCTGTTGAGAAGTCTGATGATAGCCTGATGGGCTTTCCTTTGTATGTAATCTTATTTCTCTCTCTGGCTGCTTTTAATAGTCTGTCCTTATCCTTGATCTTTGCCATTTTAATTACTGTATGTCTTGGTGTTGTCTTCCTTGAATCCCTTGTGTTGGGAGATCTGTGCATCTCCATGTCCTGAGAGACTATCTCCTCCCCCATATTGGGGAAGTTTTCAGCAATTACCACCTCAAAGACACTTTCTATCCCTTTTTTTCTCTCTTCTTCTTTTGGTACCCCTACAATGCAAATATTGTTCTGTTTGGATTGGTCACACAGTTCTCTCAATATTCTTTCATTCTTAGAGATCCCTTTTTCTCTCTGTGCCTCAGCTTCTTTGTATTCCTCTTCTCTAGTTCCTCTTTCATTTATTGTCTCCTCCACCATATCCAATCTGCTTTTAATACCATCCATTGTGCTCTTCAACGATTGGATCTCTGACCGGAATTCATTCATGAGTTCTTGAATGTCCGTACCTCCATGAGCATGTTAATGATTTCTATTTTGAACTCCCTTTCAGGAAGAGTCATGAGGTCGATGTCATTTAAATCTTTCTCAGGAGTTGTATTAATAATTTTACTCTGAACGAGGTTCCTTTGGTGTTTCATATTTGTATATGGTGCCCTCTTTTGCCCAGAAGCTCTACTCCCTGGAGCTGCTCAGCCCCTGAAACAATGTCAGGGGTTGCAGGGGTGTGGTATTGGTGCCTGGGGGGAGGAAAGAGCTGTTTCCTGCTTCCCGGCTGCTATGCCTGTCTCCACTGCCCAAACCAGTGGGCTGAGCACACAGGTATAAGCCTCTGTGCTTTGCATTTGTAATTGCTGTAGATGGGGCTTCCCTCTGGCTGGGCTAACGCTGGGGTAGGGTTTGCCAGTTTGCAAGCCAGGTGGGGCTGGCCAGGAGAAAGGTGCCATAGGTTGTGTATCATGGAGGGGGTCCTTGGAGCTGTGTAGCCAGCCAGGGAGCTGGAGCACCTGAAGATCATCTAAGGAAGAAGATTTCTTTTTCCTCCTTAAATATGAGAGTTTATATGGCAAAGCTCCCAACCTGCTGGGCAGAGTGCACCCAGACAATTTTGTCTACCTGTCCTCTCTCCTGAGCAGTAAGCTCTGTGCAATCCTTGCCCCTTTAGCAGCCCTCTTGCTGTTAGGAAGTCTCTCAGACTGCCCACCTTTCTTTTGTCCCAGAGCAGCTGCATATGGATCTCTGCTTTCCACAAGCGGCTGGTATCTCAGTCTCCCCAGGAAGTCTGTCTGTCTTAACTTTCCAACCCTGTAATCATGAGAGTATCATGCAAGCACATGAAATGTAGGTTTGGCTCCCAGTGCAGATCTCCAGAGTTAGGTATTCAGCAGTCCCAGGCCTCCATTCCCTTCCTGCTCCGTTTCTCTTCCTCCCGTGAGCTGGGGTGGGAGAAGGGGTTGGGTCCCACCACACCACAGCTTTGGTACATTACCCTGTTCCGTGAGGTCTGCTCTTGTCTCCAGGCGTATGCAGTCTGGCACAGTCCTCTTTCCTGTTGCTCTTTCAGGATTAGTTGTATTAATTATATTTTCGTATTATATGCATATTATATAGGAGGAAGCCTGTGTCTCACCTCTCTTGTCACCATCTTTCATCAAATCTCTCAAGAAACCTGTTTATTTCTTACAAGCAGTCATCCCGCATCTCTCTCAACCCGCTGCAGCAGAAGAGAGCTCCTTCCAACCTCTCAGTCCAGATAAGCGCTTGCTCACCCATGTAATTACCTATTGATATGGAGACGGACTAAGGCCAAGTGAGAGATTCTAGAAATATTGCCATTTTACCCATGCTCTCCTATTCTGTAAAAATCAAAATAACATAAATGCCATTATATCTCAGCAAACATGCCTACCAAAGGATTCAATGGGTTTAAGACAAAAATGAGAAGATTTTAGACCACATAGGCACACCAATTCCACTATCAGCATATCAGTGACCACAATTCTTGTTGTCCATGGAATTATCTTTTGGTTGCAAAATTTGTATCTTATTTACCAAAGGTTACTACCACTGAAGATCTTATTAGGGAAAAGTGGGAATGATAGCTGTAATTCCACTTATAACTCAAACTCACATAAGCTTTACAATAAGACCCATGTGGGCTTGTGTTAGTTACATATAGAAAAAATTATCTTGTGTATTTTTCCCTTTCTTACCAGATGTAGAATGTAATTTTGTATCATATATGATTCCTTGAAGCTAGTGTACTGAGTTCAAGAGATAGAAAGCACGAGATCTATTGTCTAAATTTTATTTTGTACAGACCATTTAGCACATATTAATATGCTCCCATCTTATGTCAGTCTATTTACCAGTCCTCATCTTCGCCTAGATTCTCCAGAAATCAAAACCTGAGCTAAGAGTTTGCATGCAGGCAGGTCATCTGAGATGTGATCTCATTTATAGCAGCGAAGGGCCTGCGAGCCAAGGAAGGAAGAAGGAATAGAGTCAACACAGCAAGTGGTCCTAACCGATCCTCACTGTATGTGATAGGGGCTCGAGCCTGCAGGCTCCTTCCAGGAGGATATAGAACACCCCGCCCCCCAATTCTCTTTCCCCATGGAAAAAAAGAAGTGGTTGTTTGTCAACTACGACCTCCCTTTCTGGGTTGAAGTTGTCCCGGGAGCAATAGCTCCCACATACTTCAGGGTTGCCCATGTGTGTTTACTGACAGAGCGCCTGTGGGCAGCCTGCCTAGGAAAAGCCCCGGGCAGAACAGAAGAGGCTGCAAAGTGTGACTGAGGTGAGATCCTTTCTGCACAAAGCAGGCTGACATCCGTGCAGACCAGTTACTGTAACCATGGCTCCGGACCCCAGCAGACCTGGAGGATCTGAAGCTCTAGGTGCCCCACAGAGTCTGCTACAGTTTCCGAGCTTCTGTACATAACTGCTAAGTTGATTCAGTTATAATTCCTTTAGGGCAGCAATGCCCATTTTATATTCAAATTAATATGTCAAATACTTAATTAAAGTGAAGATCTCATCACTCAACACTTTCTGAATATTTAATGTGTTGATGAGTTTGTGAACCTGAGATTTTAAATGATCTGCTTCTTAAACTTTCATTTGTTTGTTTTTATGGAGGAAGCTTTTCTTCATAGAGTCCTTCAAAAGACTTAAGTGCCATAAAATAAAATTTTTCTAAAGAAACAGGAAATGTGTATTGAGCTTGTGTTATGTTCAGAGCACTGCTCCAAGACCTTTATGTGTATTGATGCATTTAACTGTCACAGTTTTGCAAGACAAGGAATATTTTCTCAATTTTACAGAAGTGGAAATTGAGGGGCAAAGGAAACTGGAAAATCTGCCTTCGGGCTTTTAGAGATGATCCAGAACAGAATCTTTTGAGTAAGTGAGACATGTGGGCTTGAGGCGGATTAGAATATTTATTTTCCAGTTTTGTCCAAAATTGGTGAATCTACAAACTCTAGTAGTTCATACTTACAACTTATTTTCAAATATATTTATACATCACAATTTTAAAATACATTTTTCAATACATCAGTGAATATCTCGTTAAAATATACATGAGATTCTCTCTTTTCCTTTCTGTAGCAAGCAGTCTTTTGCTCTTTCTGAAAACATTTTATTTCTAATTCTAACAATGATTTTCCTAAAATATTTGTGTGGGTAAAATTGTAATATTTCCAGACTATCTCGCCTGGCTTTAGTGCATTTGCATATCCTCAGCGGTGGAGAAAGTTCATCTCCATATCAATGGATAATTACCTGGGCAACCCAGGACTTATCTGAACCTGAGAGGTTAGGGGGAGGACTTGCTTGCTTCTTCCAGAGGAGGAAAGAGACGGCCCTGGACTGCAGTTTGTAAGCAATAAACGGGTTTTAAACTTTATTTCTCTCTTTGACTGATTTCAATTTTAAAGGTATTTTGCCCCGGGATCTCCTCTCCCTGGAGTAACAATTTGTTTTGAAAAAAAGGTCTTATTTTCATAACTAACTCTTCAAGTTACTTTTTTGAGTTTGAATACAACTATATTAGTAAATTAATTCAGGGGTGAGCCCATGCAATTCTCAGGCTATGATACTTTTAAAGAAATAATGATATTTTGGAAATTTTAATTAACCAAATTCTCCACTCTAAGATTGAATAAATGCTTCAGGAGGCTGGCTTGAAAAAATCTCAACCTAAATTGATGTCATTTTAGACTTTTTGCTTTGTTGAAATGCCATTATATGTCACTTCCCTCCCAGTTTTGTTGTCTGGCTTCTGCTATTTTTTTCCCAAGACAATCTTACTCACCTTTATATCTTTACCAATCATGTCTGCAAGATAATTTTGTGTAAACTAGATAAAGTAAATGTTTCATAAATATAGGATGAGTTAAAGTGATTTCAAACTTTTATGTCATGTTATAATACAGATTCCAAATTCTCTCCATCTGGTCCATTCTCTATCTACACAGCAAACATGTAGTTAGCACCTCCTTTCAGACATCATGTTCCAAATTAATATCCATTCCAACTTCCCCTGCTGCAAGTAGGAATGCTGATATCTTCATAACCAGGTATTATAAAGAATAGGGAAGGCAATTTATAAAGAGTAATAGGAACAATAAACACTAAATATGAGCAGCAGTTTCCAAAACCAGACATCAGCAAATTACAGTCCATGAATAGAGTCAGGCTCATCCCTTTTTGGAGATAAACTGTTACTGGAGCTCATCCCTGATTACGTGGCCTATGTCACCCGTGGCTACTATAGTGGCAGAAGAGCTGAGTAGCTGTGACACAGGCCATGTGGCTCACAAAGCAGTCATGTTTACCACATGGCCCTTTAGAGAAAAGTTTGCCAACTAGTATTTCCCAAGTTACCCAGCTCTTAATATTTGTTCTGTATAGAAGAGTTTGTCACATAGAGAAATTCTCATTCCTCACATTTGCATTTTGATTAAAGACGTTTGGTATAAGGCAGGAATTCTATGTTCAACAAGATCCCCAAGTAATGCTTATAAAGAAGCAGTTAAGTAAATTTAGGAAACTTTCTTAAGGAATGACTACCTAGAAATGGAGTTCAAAGTTCTGTGGCATCTTAGCAGAGGAGAAACTTTTCAAGGGCAAAAGACAGATCTAATCTGAAGTGACACTAAGGTAATCCGGGCAAGACAAGAAAGGACAAAATTTACTGAAATGCAAAGCTTACTTCCTGGGCTGACATTTCTGAGGACAAGATTTAACCCTGAGTATGGACTATGTCAGCACCAGACAGTAAAACCACAAGGAGAAGACTCAAATAATGAAACACAGAGCAGGAGGATGCCAGCCCTGCATTAAGAGGACAGCAGGACGAGCCGGCTGTGACGGTCATAAGCACTGAAGTTCAATGAGAAGGCGGAAGAGTAAGAACAAAAAGAAGTAAGCAGACAGCACTCGGTTGCCCCACTGGGTACAGTCTCACCCAGTCATGGCCTATATCCACAGCCAGGTGTGGGGCCAGCTGCTTTACTGACCGTACTGACGTCAGAATCTGTCCAAGTAGTGATAGTCATGAAGACCTTTACTTCATGAAGGGCAGTGACAAGAGAGCTCAGACCCACCTTTTTATTTCTACATGGGACACAGAGACAGGCCTCCCAGACAGTGAGGTTCACGTGCTCTCTAATTAGGAGGAAGCAAGAAACGGGCCTAGGCAGCCAGATCTTGTTCGGGTGAGAAGGTCTCGGCCATGGCATGGGGCTTAGTGGTCCTGCCCACACAGGTGCGGAGTACCTTCCGAGGAAGACACTTGGCGAGAGCCCCTTCCCGCGACTCCAGGAAGCATGTGGAGCAGGGGGAGCCCCATGCGCTGAGTCCCGCCTCAGACCACTGAGCACATGCTCTGTCTTGATCTCGCACCTTTTCCTCTTAGATGCTGGGAACAAAATCACCAGCGGAAACCTTCACCCCAGCCTTTAATGCACAACCTGTCACAGAGAGACCGCAGGTGCCGTCTTCCCACTTCTGCCTCCTCCCTGACTCTCGTGGGCCTGTCCAGTCCACCCCAGCCTTTCCATTATGTAAAGCTTAATTTAATCTGGAAGAAGGAAATTGTCCCCTCAGATGCTATGCACAAGTGGGATGGAATCTGTATGAAAACCTGTGAAATTTTATTCTAATCAGGAAAGAATTTTCCTGGCAATGGATTTAATTCACTCACTCAACCCCACCCTCCTTCACAAGCAATGCCTAATCATCAAGTCGGTTTCTTTATTTATTTTGTCATTTAAAAATGTAACATCTACCAAGGATCTGCTTTCAATTTTTAAAGAAAACATGCCTTTTCTCTTTGAGTATTTTGAAGCTATTTAAATAAAGTGACATGGGAAATGGCTTTGAATAGAAATGTAAAGTGGTTTCATCACTCAAACAAGACACCCGTACAGTCGTAATGCAGGCCTGCTTACCCTAGATGCTCGAGGACTTCGGAAACAGCAACTCCATGTAAATTTCTAGATTTCAGTATTTCCATCCTTGTGACCCCTGACATTTGTCTTTTGGTCCATATACATGTAAGTAGCTTGTATACATATAATGTATATGGATACGTAAATATAGTATGCATTTAAGCCACCTTGTATATCACATCAACATGTATTTGTGCCCTTTTTCACTTTCCAGCCATGGACACACAGAGAAGCTCAGACCCAGAAGACATCACTGGGGGCTCAATGCAGGGAGGCAATGCAAGTCCAGAGAGGTTTTGTCACTCTTCCCACCAGGAAGCAGTTTGCCTGGTGATCGCTCAGTCGGTCCAGGTGGTGGAGGTGATGCTAGGACTTCGGAGGTCAGCTCTAGGAGATGCAGGTCTGCCCGGCTGTCATGGGAAACTCACTTACAGGACAGCCAGCCTACCATGTAAGCCACACACTGCCCCGAGGCTGCCATGCTGTAAGGAAGCCCAAATCCGTGTACTTAAAAAAGACCATAAAGGGCCAGAAAGATGCCTGGCAAGCTCCTGACTGGTGCCACGCCCTGCTCTAGTTTCACTCGCCATCCCCTCATCTGCAACTGATAGACCCTGATCCGAAACACCCAGCCAAGCTCTGTCCAAATTCTGGGCCCACACTGAGAAAGAGTGATCTGATTTTGCTTGAAGCCACGAAGCTCTGGGGTAACTTACATCAGAACAATAGATAAAGGAGGCACTCAGGTGAACCTGCGTTTCTCATTACCCTCAGCGGTGGAGGACCAGAGACCCTCCCTGTGCCTTTAGGCCACGTGGCAGTGGCCACTAGCACTAGTCAGTCTCTTTAAGAAGAGAATAATTAGAGTGCTGCAGAGGGTTGATCGCATTTTCCCCCAAACTCCTCCATGTCCAAAATTTTTACAGGGTTCATTCGCAGACCTTTAGGAAAACTCGAGACAGAGCTAAGCTGAGCTGTCTGCCTACCACAGCAAAAAAAATAAAAGTGCTGATTTATAACTGGGGCAGAACCAGATCCAGTGTGTTTCATGTATATTACATATATAATATAATACTTAAGTATTGTTAATTTCACATCATAATATTTAAGTTACAGGTTATCAATGAAAAGAGCGAACATCACTCTTCTGGGGAAGGAGTTAGTGCATTTTTTATTGTATGTAAGAAAGTTTTGTCACATTATGCAGAATTATGGCCTTGTTACTGTTTTTATTTGGAGATTCCGTATAGCTTAAAGGAGAAGCACCTGGTGCCAAGTGGACAAAGGGTGGACTTGGGATGGTTACTTTTACGTATTCACTTGACTGGGCCATGGGCTGCCCAGATATTTGGTGAAACACTATTCCGGGTATGGCTGTGAGGTGTTTGGGGATGGTAACAGAGCCGGCAGATGGAGTAGAGCGGACTGCCCTCCCTGATGTGGGGAACCCTCATCCAACCAGTGGGGTGCCTGCTGAGGACAAAAAGGCTGGGCCTCATGTGAATACCCGGGAACAGCTCCTGTCTGGCTGAGAGAGCTGGGACATCGGTCTTTCCCAGACTGGGGACTTGGACTAGCACATCAGCTCCTCCTGGGCCTCGAGCCTGCTGGCTTCCGGACTGGAACAGAGCCATCAGCTCTGCTGGTTCTCAAGCCTTTGAATTCAGACTAGAACTGCATATCCCCTCTCTTGGATGTTCCGTTAACCGGCTGCAGATCTTGCAATATTCTGGCTTCCATAATCCAATTCCTCATTTTTATCATGTATCACTCTTTACATAAATAAAAAGGAAAATGCAAATAAAATAATTCAGTTAAGGTATCCAGAACATTCTGAATTACTTTCAGAATCAAATTAATAATTTTGGTATTTTTCCACAAAATAGTCTTTCCAATGTCTCCACAAAAATGGGTCATACAGCATTTCTTAAAAAGCTGTTCATGCTGGACGTTTCTTAATAGTTCTAAAAACATCAGGTAAAACAACCATGCCATATTTATTATCTGACTGCTAACAACTGTAAGACAACATTGATTGGAAGACACATTCTGATACCAGAAATGTTAAAATGTGAAAAAATGTGTATTTTAGAGTTGAAGAAATGTTTACTGTGCTCAGTAAATATACTATCATTATATTGATGATGACGGTGATGATAAGAAGATGACTACTATCAGCTGGGAGATGCATCCTTGTGCCTGATAGAGTGGGTGTTTATGTTTCTGGGGATGTAGGCCTGATAGTTGGTACATTTATGAAGGAGCTAAAAGCCTGTGCAAAATGAACACAAAAACCAACGGCCTGAGTGTCAGTGATAAACGTTTCAGTTCCCCGAATCACAGGGACCAGCTCTCCAGGTGTCAGCAGTCCTGCCGCGCCAATGCCATTCAAGTTCAGTGTTTCACTCTCAGGACTTTATGGTCGCTGGTTTTCAGTTTCTTGTGGTAGAATCCTTACAAGTTCTTCATGGGAAAACAATCAATCTTCCAATTCTCGAATGCCCATAGTTCAGGGTTCCCTTCCTCTGGATATGTTCTATTATAGTCTCCATTTACTTATGCCCTTTCTTTATATTGCCTGCATTGAAAAACTAATTCTACCCCCAAAATCAAACAGACTGAAATGGAGTGTTCAGACCATCAAGATGAAAGCCATTTAGACCCATTCACTTTGCGGCAGCTGGTTAGCATTCCTGTACAAATAGTCTGTATTTATTTTGAAGCTTGTTCAGTTAATTTCTTGTATTTTATTTCCTACATCTGCTGTGCCTGCGCGAGTGAAATGGAATCATGCATTTTCCAGATGGCAAAGCTCTCTGCAGAAAGTCCTGCGGTGGCAGACCTGGCCGGCAGACCCACTGACTCTCCCTTGCGCAGCTCCGCTGGGAGTAAATTAGATTAGGCACGGCCTCCAGGAATGCAGTCAAGGTCAAATTTCCTCTTTAATTCTGCAAAAACAACCGTCCTGAAGGAGAGCAGTGCATTCTGAGTTGATTTTTATTGGAAGTTTTCGAACCATCTAGAGAACCTGATCTGGCTTATAGCAATCCAGAAGCAAGCGCTAATTTTTATTTTGTTTCAGAATCTCTAGCAGTTTCCCACTTCATTTAAATGGAAGCATGTCATCCGCATTTACCTGCAGCCTCATTCCTGGCTTGGGATCCCGCCCTTTGTTGGTCTCCCTGCTTTCCCTGCAGTCATGCAGCCAGAATAGGAAATCTTGTTTCATTATTTACTAGTCTAGAAGTCAGGCTGCTTACAAGGTGGTTCGCATTTCTTAAATTATTACAAATTAGGTTGCCTACAGTCATCACATCTAATTTTTTTTATTAGACAGTGACATACAATATTGCATTCACTTCAAGTGCAGCATGTAGTGATTTGATATCTACACAGTACAGAACGGTCACCACAGGAAGTGTAGTCGCTATCTGTCACCTTACAAAGTTGTTGCAATATTATTGACTATGTTGCCTCTGCTGGGCTTTATATCACCATTTCTGATTTATTTTATGACTGGACAGTTGTATCTCTTAATCTCCTTCACCTGTTTTGTCCATCTCCCCTACACACAGCCACGCACCCACCCCTGATTATTTAACATTGTCTTGATCTATGAGGAAGGAAAACCAGCAGTGTGTCGCCAGAGCCATAGTTCCGGGTAATGCCCGGCAGGCAGGCCGCACCAGCTGAGGAAGAGCTGACGTGCCGGGGGTCCATCTGCCTCACCCACCCATGGATCTGCCCACTCATTCAGCCCTTCTGGAGGGAGAACTGACTTCTGATTGGCTCTGAAAATGCAGACAAACGTACCACAGTTCCTGGTTCTAAGGGATTTACCCTCTAAGAGGGAAGGAAAATATGCAAACAAGGAAGAGCAATGAAATATTTCTGATACTCCAGGAGATGAAACAGGATCTCTAGGGGTGTGACGGGGAGAAGAGCCAGGTCCTACCGAGGGAGTCATAAAGAACTGAAAAATCAGTTACTGTCTTGAAAACTAAGGCAATATTTCCCAATCATCTAGCCTAGAACATCTCTCCGAAGCTGGGCTGAGGGCATGGCTGGGAGCGAGGGGCGCTGAGGGTTTGAGCAGATGTCCAAACACGGTACTTCCCTACATGTTCCCAGAACTCCAAACGGTTTATCTGATTAGCAGAAATGATAGAATGCAGATTTATCCCCAAACCAGGGTTCAGATGATGAAATACCTTATTTATCATTCTAAGGCACTTTCTGTTGGCAGCTCTAACGCGGCATTTGGAATTCACGATGCAAACAGCAGTGGTTCCCAGTCTCCTCAGCAGAGGGCTTTGCTCTCTGAACCATTAAAACAGCTGAAACGTAGTGAGAACATTACTATATCACATTTAATTCCCGAGACCAGGAAATACGTATTTAGGAATAGGGGGAAAAAAAGTTTAATTTTACTATCCATTTCAGCCATCTTGCAATTTACCTTTTTATTTACAAAATCACTGGTACCCAAACTGCCTCTCTCCCTCTTCCTCCCTAAAACTTGACAAGGGGCTTCTGACTCGGCCATTCCTTTCCCAGGCTCGGGATGGGCCCCTTTACACTCCCCCCGCTGTCCGTTCCCCCCTCTTGCGGAGCCTCACACGCGGTGATCCCAGGCATTTTCTTGCTGAGGGGAGCCCCACACAGTGTCCCTCCACTTACTCTCCAGTTACTTTCTGTTCAAACTCCCGTTCCCTGAGTGCAATATGGTTTCAGTTCCTTGCAAAAAATGAATCTGATGGAGCTAATTTCTCTACCACCCCACACATTTCCCAGAAGAATTTGTAATTTTAACTCAAATAAATTAGTAAACTTTTAAGTAACAATTTAAATGGAAGGGAATATAGTCAGGCTTTAGGGAAAAAGACACTCATGAAATGGTGAGCTGGCACCATGGAGGCCCACGGGGTGTGCCTTAGAGACAACCCCCATGAGTTTCCTAAAATTGTTGCAACTTTTCAAAGCTTATCTCCACCTAACATTGAGAACCCTCAACTTCTCTAAAAGTTTGAAATATTTCTCACAGAATCATCTATGACAACAGCAGGAGCTGAACAGCAAGTTAAAAAGCGGCGAGATAGGACCTTATTTTCCATAAAGATACAATCTTTACCCAAAAGAAATAATAACATTTGTAATCACATTCACATAACATTTCTGGAACGTAACACTGAAGATCTTTGTGGTCTGCTGAAAACAGGAAATTGTGAACTAATTCATACATTCAGTTATGTGTTTATCATTTTTCCTACTTAGTTTTTAAGCATTAGTTTCCTTTGTGATTGAGTTTCACAATGGCATAACTTCTGAGAGTCCAATAAAGATTTCCTTAAAGCTTAAAAAGACCCAATTTCAGCGAGCTCTCTCCTCTTAGAAGCTGATTTCTACTTCTTGCAAACATCATTTGTGTTGTATTATGACATCTTACAAAACCTGATTTATGTTGCTAAGCAGAAAATTTCTAAAAAATAATAATGAAAGTGTTTGCATTCAATAAATTACTCCAAAATAGTTTTAAAAATACCACATGGTGAATTTTAAAGTTATAAACTATATTCTGAAACTTAGATGATTGACTGTGAGGTCTACAAATGTTAACAAAGATTTAGGCATTTGCTCAAAGAGCTATAATGTTTGCAAATGAAAAATCATTCACCAAATAAATACTTATTAAATACCTACTGTATATAGTATTTGCCTACAACAATAAGTGATCATTTTACTTTATTTTTAAATCAGAAAGGAGTATTTGTTGAAGACTTTCACAGTGCATCCCCTAATTTTGCTGTCCTTTCCTTTTCTTTACCAGGAAGGACTGTGTTGGCCGAGGGTAAAAATATGAGGTTCTAACCTATCTCTTCCCATCACTATGATTTTCAGACCATAAATGAAGTTATCTTCAGAATGCAGGGCTTCATGGATTCATATATGTTATGTGAACACAAAGAACTTCAAATCCTTGTAATTTTGATTTAATTAAACAAAGCTGACATAAAGTGGACAGTATCTTCTCATGAATTAATGTCCTTTGGAATGTCCTTTTGAATTAATCATCAAAGACTAATGTCCTATATCTTTGTGAAACTGAGATAACTGTCCATGGACTGTGATGAGGCTCAGTGAGTCTGAATGAACTTTTCCATCTCTTGGCATCTACTTTCAGAGCAGTATGTGCCTCACACCCAGTCCCTGCAGGCAAACCGGAGTGTCAGGAGGACAAATGCCCTATACCAAGGGTCACTCCTTAGTTTCCAGCCACCCAAGTAGATCCCAGCCATGTGCACTCATGCTTTCCAGAGTCTGAATTAAGGGGCCTTGGTTCTCAGCAGTTTCCTAGGTAAATCTAGTTCTTCTATTCTTGGTTGAATACAAACAGCCTGGGTTTGAATCCAGACTCTGACATTTACCAGCAGGTTACATAACCTCATTTCAGCTTTGGTAATATCATCTATAAAATATGGATGAATAACATGCCTGTCTCATGGGGTTGCCATAAGCAAAGTGGCACCACGCCTGGCTCACACAGAGATCTGGTGAATCAATGCCCCAGTGGCAACAGTAGCAGATGGTGGTGGAAATTAGCAGCAGGAGCCGTACCAGGAGTGGTGGCAGTAAAGAGATAAAACATGTTGGCCATCTTCTCATGTGGGACACAGTACACGTGTCTTAAACAAGGCTCCCCAAAAAGGGAAACTCAGAAAGCTCTGTAGCTATTCTGGGTCCCTGTCTTGGGAAAATGAGATTGAGTATAGATTGGACTTATCAGAGATTTGAGAAGGAAATGCAGAAAAATTAGTGGTTATAAAAATGAATCATTGGTTAGAAAAGGTTGTACAGCCCACTGCAAGTGGGACGTTTACCTGGCATCATCCCCAGGCGTGGACCTCAGCCAGAGTCCTAGGTGTTGGTCAGTTTGGTCAGCTGGGACTCATGCCTGTCCTAATGGTATTTTGTTATCTTTTAGGTCGGTGAGTACAGGGACCCAGTAGTCCTTAATCAAGCAGTAACGAGCATTCAACGAACACTTTAGGAGAGACAAATTGAGGAGATTGTAAGAGTAAACCATCCCTGATTGATGCCAAGAACTTCCTCTTTATATCTGAGATGCAACATTTAGAAGTGTACCTACCTCCATCCTAAAAAATTCTGTCAGGCAGAATGACTGACCTGTCCATTCTTAGCTCACTCATAAGGATAGAAGATTAGAATACTCAATTGAACATAACTGAGCCTCATGACACTTACAGAGATCTCCCCATATAAAATGTATTCTGATAACCTGATTGCAAATCATTGTCTGATGCAACTGGGGATGTCTGTGATAAGTTGGGGAAACTCAGGACTTGATTATTGGTTAGTTACCTTGCTTCAGTTAAGCATTCCACTCCAGATATAACATCTCACTTCATCGCTTTTCTTATTACAAAATTATGATGGAGAAATATCAAGAGGTCAATTAAATTGGAAGCTATGCATTTTAACTGTATTTGCAGACAGTATTGGATAACCGAACTTCAAGCTGTTGTTTTTATTACCATCTCTCTGTTCTACTCTGATGAGGAAGCCGAGGGGTGTGATTCGGTGTGTGGTCCTTGCTCTCTGAGTCACCCCATCCCACTGATGTTGTCAATCTTCCCTCTCCCCTGTTTCCATGGACCTACATGAACACTCACACATGCACACAGATGCCTCTACATGTCCCTGGCTTCCTCTCTGCCTCTATCTGCTCCTGGAATCCTCACTCTCATTTCTTCTTATGTTCTCATATGTTGAAATTATACCCATGTCCTCACTTCCATTTTATTTGTTCCATTTTATTCCAATCCACTTCAATCTGACTTTGACCATCCTGTTTCTCTCTATCTACTTCTACTGAAGCCACCATAGATCATTTATTCATTCATTCCACACACTGATGGTAAATGCTGTGTGGCAGGTACATTGGATGAGAAATAAATTGATATTGCCTTTGATCTCTGTAAATGTGCAGTGTAGTAAGTAAAATTACTTCCTCTTAGGTTCTACTATTTACTTCTCTTCCACCACCCAGGCCTGAGTCCTGTTCCTAACGTTTTAAGTTCTCATTCAGCAGACATATGTTGAACGTCTACTGTAATTCAAAGCACAGTAATGGATGGATGGTATCTGTGCCTTTTGGTAGTCAGTCTACTTCTCACGTCTGCTCTGAGTCTAGTCTGGAGGCGGGCCTGTGATGATCAGGCGTATGATTGATTTCTTGCCATTTCCTACCCTCTGTGTTTTCTGAGCATAGCCGGGCTGCCAGACACTTCTCTTACAACTGAGAAATATATTACCCAGATCTGCCAAGGACTCCAGGGCCTCTGTAGACAAATAAATACTGTGCAACAAATTAACAAGCAGGTGCAAAGGGTTGTCATTCTGTGTATTGGCTTTAGAGCACAAACAACCCCAAAATCAAGTGGAAGCTTTTGTCATAAATGCTGCATCCAGCCACAACATGCTACCAATTTACACTGGAACAGAAGAAAAAGAAGGATCAAAAGATTTGACTACGTTCATAAAAATAATTTAAAGTAAATTTGATGGATTACAGAATGATTAAGGATTGTATTTCCCACTCCCAGATCATCCAATTTTAAACCTAAGATAGTAAAATTACTCTTGATTTACATTACAAATCCCTTAGAGGTTGGTTCCAGGTTACTACTCTGTACTTTTTGAAGACTTGCTATGTTGATATTCATTGATTTCAATGAAAACAGAAGATAATGAATAAGAGTAAAAAAAAATTTTTTCTTTCATAGGATAACATTATTGTGGAACAAATTAACCACATGTCCTTGAATTTATAGATTCATGTGATTTTTGTGCAAGAATTTTAGATCAAAATTACCTAGCCTACATCCCTCTACACTCCTCCCACAGAACATCAATTCTCAGACCCAGAGTTTCAACAGCCATTAAGCTGTGCCTTCCTACTACTGTCTAGCCAGAAAATAACAGATTAGAGTATGGTGATGAACCTTATTAGAATTTTGAATATATAGCTCTTAACATTGTTATTAAACTGTGATTAAAGTATAGTAAAATGTATCCTATAATTATGGAGTAGTAATTATAGGATTATCTCTTAGCCTTATAAACTTTGCTTTTCTTGTCTAAAAACTGAAAAGGGCCAACCATCTGTGAATATATTCATTTATATTCATTTTTAAATTTCCTATAGATCATGAATTAATAATTTGGCAAAATAGAATAAAAGTGAATGATTTTTAAAATAAAAAAATGCAAACATTATAAGCCATTTAAAAAATTATTAAATGATCAGTCATATAATTAATCTATCAAATTGCTACACAAGTATCTAATCACTTAATTTATATATTTAATTGACAAAAACCAACCATGAATAGTCCCTGAACTGGTTTGCTCCCCACTGATCTTCCCCACCCTTTGAAAATCTCCCATTAGAATAGTAATCCCTGATGTTCCCTTCAAAGTTAAAATTTTGCAATGATACACTATTAATTAGCAAACAAATGGAATTAAGCAACTAATCAACATTGATTTTTTAATTTTAAGGCAGTATTTTTTGTTTTAAAATATTTTCCTGGAAAGTTGTTTTTAGGCATTAAATTGATGAAAAGACATGTTTGTGGAAAGAGAAGGGAAAGAAACTGTAACACAGCCTGCTATCAGCTTGTTCAATATGCTACTCTTATCCTATTATGTAACACAAACGTTTTTATTCAAGGGGATGGTGTGCTCCCCTTCAGTTACATATGATTGATAGAAAAATGGAAGTCACTAGGTAAGGTTTCTGAAATCTTTAAAGAGAGTTCAAAGATGTCTATTCAACTAGTAGAAGAAACTTTTTGTCCCTTACTCTTCCCCTACTTTCCTCCTGGAAAATGGCTAGGGCTCCAGCAGCCACAATGTAGTCATGAGGCAACCTGAAAGAGGTAACACATTAAAGAATGACAAGGCAAAAAGTCAGAAGGAACCTGGGACATTGATGGCTCATACAGCCTACTTTTAGATTGTTTTTTCTTTTTTTTCACAAGAGAATGAACTCCTAAATTTTTAAAGCCACTGTAGTTGGCTATTACAAGTAACTAAATGCAATTCCAAATGGCTAGAGGAACATTTATTTCCCAACTTTTACTTTTGTTCCAGGAATTGTTTCAGCTCATATAATTTTTTAAATCTCTGAGTTGCACATGAAAATAATATTGAGCCTGGTCATCTTAGAGAGAATTGTGCTGGCTGTGGTGTATTTGCAGTGTTAAGTGACAGTTTTTCTGAAGAATGAATTATATCAGAGTGAAAGGGAAATGGAACAATCAATGCTTAGATATTCCATTTAAGCAATTGAGGGGAATGAGGGGCGTTGACTGAGAGGAGGAAGTCTCTCAGATCCAAGTTTGGGACAGACAAATAATAGTTTAATTCTGTCCATGATGTACTTAAGATACATATTAAACATCCAAATGTAAAAGTCAAACAGGCAGTTGATACATGAAACTGGAGTTCTGGGGAAGTCCAGGATAGCGAGATTTGGGAGGTGGTGTTACACAGCTGATGGCGAAGTAATGGGACTTTGTACAACCACACAGGGAAGTATATAAACATCCAAGAGAAGGAGACCAGAAAGGAGTCCTCAGTGAGATCGAAGAACAATGAGAAGTCTCATCAGATATGCCGATGGAAAGAAGAGATTGACCGGCTGATCAAAAGCCACTGAAACATTTGTAACACCAGAGAAATGACCACTAGGTGAAGCATTCTTTTGCCATTTCTATCTTTATTCTGTTTTTCTTTTCATAAACTGGCTGCCTTGTTTATTTTTTAATGTTTTTAATTTTTTATATTTTATTGAACTGTCACTGACATATAACACTGTCTGACTTTATGGTGCACAGCATGTTGACTTGATATACATGTTTTGTAATATGATTATTACTACGGCATTAGCTAACATTTCCATCACCTCACATAATTATCACTTCTTTTTTGTGGTGAGAACATTTGAGATCTTGTCTTATAGTAACTTTCAATGTAGTAATTTTCATGTAATACAGTATTGTTAGCCACAGTCACAGTACTGTGCATTAGCTTCCCAGAACTTCTCCTCTGCTAACTTCATGTTCATACCTTTGACCAATATCCCCCAACATTCCCTATCCCCCAGTGCCTAGTAATCACCATTCTACTTCCTGGTTTGTTTTTTTTAGATTCTACATATAAGTGATAATTTTGTCAATGAGGTCTTAGAGCAATGAGGGCAGAGACCTGAAGAGCAGATGAAGACGTAACATTAGATAAGAAACTGGGGACAATCCTTTCAAGAAGTTTGCCATGACGAGTCACAGACAAAAGGGACAGTATCTCGAGCAGAAAGTGAACTTCCACTGCGATTAGACAAACTCCCAAATCGCTTACACTGGACCATCAGGCTTGCGTCGTCTACCTCCCCCACCTCTCCGAACCTTCCCCCAACAAGGGCCTCCATCCCATTCACTCCACTTCACTCCACTTCAGCAAACACGGGCCTTCTCTCTGCCCTTCCAGATCTTCAGAAGGCTTTTCCTTTCTGCCCTGGCATCTGTGCACTTGCTTTTCTTCTGTATCTTTTGCCTGGAATGCTTTTCAGCCTTGACTGGCTTGATTCCACTTGACTGCCTCCTCTTGGCATTCCTATCGCCACGCGAATGTCACCTTCAAGGAGGCACTGCCTCACTGTCACCCAAAGGGTCTCCCAGGTGCCCAGCCCATTACCCTGCTTTTCTTCTCCACACCATACACCACAGTATAAACCCTCTTAGGTGCCCCCTCTTTCTATCCACAATGGGCTGTGAGCTTCATACAAGCAGGAGCATTACTGTGCTATTCTCCCTGCATCCTTAGTACCTGGCACATATCAGGAGCTCAATGAATAATATTGAGTAAATGGATGAGTGGAAGCAAATGCAAATTTGACTGAGTTTCCTTCAACTGTGAAGAAAACAGAAAAACATTCATAAGCATTCAAAAACTTAAGAAAAGCAGCTCCTATGAGTCTTCTTCATAACATGGAAACAAACAAATCTGACAGTGGAAGAAAACCAAATAAAAGATAAACCTAATAAGGAACTCTGAGATGGGGAATACATAGCAAAATGCACTCATGATGGATTTGAGATTAGTACAAAACCAAACAGTTGTGGAAATTAGGGCTACACAAGAGAATATGAAATTTGAAACATTGAAACAAAGTCAGAAAGAGTAGGAGGTGTGGGAGAGTGGATTTGGGGAAGCTTAAATGGGGCATTTGTTCATTCTTTTAGCAGGGAAGTCAACTGACAATTGTTGAAATATGTAGCTTAAAAAAAGGCATAAGCTTTTAAGTTTTTCATAATTTTTTTCAGTTAGCTTTAGAAAGATCTTCTAGGATTTACTAAGTTTGTTGGATGGAAAATTTATTGGAAGTTTAGCAGCTCCTTTACTAACTTTTCTTTGGTTAAATTAAAAAACATTCAATATTTATTTTATTAAAACAGAATGTATCCTGTAATTCTGTTTTCCTTAAAATATACCTAATATCTTATATGGCCTATTACTTATTTGTATATATTTCTTCCTTTTCCCTTCCTTAAATGTCTCTCTCTCTATATATATAAATATATATGGAAGAGGAAAGTCTATATATATATATATATATTTATATACACACACATTAATATATATATGTAATCTCTATATATATTAATATATACATATAAAGTATATATATTTAAGGAAGAGGAATGTTTATATATAGAGATTATATATATTTGTACACACATTAAGAGAGAGAGAGGAGAGAGATTCTGGATGAAATCACATTATCTTCCATTTTTATTTCTAAGTGATGAAATATGGACTGATTTTTAAAAACATTCTTTTAAATTTTATGTTATTTCTTAAATATTTATCACAAGGACATATACTCTTCATGAAATTAAACCACTTATCTTAAAAAGAAAATATATGAGCATGGTTTTTCTGAAGCTAATCAGGAGATGGAGACATTGGTTATTCAGGTTTTATAGGCAATCAGATCAAATATATATTTTAAGGGCCAAATGCTTTACACTTAGGTAAAGAGTTACACAAGCATTTTTAGTAGTTTTATTTAACTGATTTGAACATATTCTAAAAATACTACCTAATCATTTGGAAATAAGCCAATGTTTACATAGTCATCTGTATCACTGATACGTTTGGCTGCATCACTACTTCATCTACATTTTATTCCTCCCAAGATGAAGTGAAATAGTCCTACCATCTGCCTCCTCCTTTTGAACTTCTAGCAACAGAAGAGAATTTATCATCTGTTGACAGAGAAGAAAATTGAAAGGGATAGAAATATAACTTACTTTAGGTTTCTCTCATTTATTTGGCTTTTATTATAAAATACATGACTAGTACTTGAGAGGGGGTAAGTGTTTTTCACTGTTTTTTCCCAACAATGTACAAATTCTACAGATTAAACAATATACTAACGATCCACAAAAGATGAATGTAGGAGGTCATAATGAGAGAGAGATTGCACTTTTTCTGCTCTCCGTTCCGTGGATTGGGAACATTGTGTTCTTGATATCCATTGTCAAAGCCCTTTTGCACTTTCAACCGATCTGGCGGTCATTCTTTCACGGGCAGCCTACCAATATTCAAGCGTTTTATGGTCTTCAAAATGCTCCCAAAAAAAAAAGATTCTTTTAAACCTTATGCTCTTCATAAGAGGTTAGTTTGTCCACAGTCCCCTGCTTGGCTCTGGGTGCAGTTAAACAAGATAAAGAGGACCAGAATCTAGGACGGCTGATCCGATACCCTCAAGTAAAGCCACACCAGGGGGTCCCCTGCCTGCTCCCCAGTCGTCATAGGTCATCATCATATTATTTTATTCTCAGGCCTAAAACCTTCCTATTGCTTCTCTTGGCTTTTAGAATACCGGCCAATCTCTTACCGGAGCCCTCGGAGCGCACCCTCACCCCACACTGTTCCTATTCCTCTCTTCCAGCCTGTGCGGCTAGAACCCAGCTCCTTCGTTTCTTCCTCTTCCTTGAGCGCCCAGCCTTGTTTCTGCCCTTCACTGTTCACTCGGGGCTCTCTCTGCTCCGGCAGGTGTCCTTATGTTCTCCTCGCCTGAGTGCTCTCGTATTTCAGGGCAGGTGCCCCTCCTCGAGGACCCCTTTGCTATCACGGCATCTAAAACCCTGCGGTTCTTCATTCTCTGCATTCAACTGCCCCCTTCATTTTCTTCATAACCTGAGCCATGTGAAATGACACATCTCTAACATCTGTCAACTTGTTTCTACGCTGCCCCCCGCCGCAGAGAAGCCGCTGCAGAACGTGGACCTGGGTTCCTGTTGCATACTGAGCCCCTCGCATGTGCTCAGCAAATCAAAGAAAAGAAACAGGACATTCAGACGAGCTTTCCGTCAGTGTCAACCCAAAACACTTCCCGGAAGCCTGAGGGGTTTTCACCCTGGGATGTTGGTGTGTGTGTGTGATCCTGGTCAGCGCGGCAGACGCCCCTTCCTTTACTCCCCATCCTTCAGCGTCGAGGAACTCTGAAGATGAGACTGAAGGAGGCTGTGGGGGAAGAAAAATGGGGAGGAAAGGTGGTGTCTGCGGGAGAGAACTGAGAACAGCAAGCTGCGGCCCTTCACCCTTGGTCTTTTTTATTTTCTTATCCTTTTTAATGAGAAAAGTTTCATTTGTCACGTGTGACTCTGTCCCTCTGTCCCCGTGCCTTCCAGGGCACTCCACCCATGGCCAGGCCTGCGGCCTCTGCGAAGACGGGGCTTGGGGTCCAGATGCAGGCGAGGCTCCTGCCTCCTGCCAAGAACGTGCTCTCCTCTGGGCCCTGATTTCTAGCACTTGCTCAGGGATGGCTCACCTGGACGTGCCCTCCGCGCCGCCGCTCGGCACACCTTCGGGTCCGCACTGTCTCCACGCCTGCACGCTGCCGCTGACAGGTCCGGCAAGAATTCCCAGAGGCGAGAGGGAGAAGCAGTCAGAACCAAGCCAACACAGCACCAAGGTGATGAGGTCAGAAAATTTTAAACGAAGCAATTACTGCTCTTATTAAGGAAAACAGTAGCATTCAGCCAAATCCATCCTTCTGATCATTGCAGGCTAAATCAGGTAAGTGTCAGTAAAATGGAGAAGGTGAAATTTGAGCTGGACTTCAGGAAGAGTACGACAAAGTTAACGCGTATCAGATGGAGACAGAAATATTGGCCAAGGCACAGCGCGAGCCAAACACATTCAACAGACGGTCCCGGGAGAGGTGCTGCCTGCAAGGCTGCAGGGGTAGGTCTGGCCAACAGGGGATGCATTTTTGAATGCCAGTCTTTTGCTCCTCTTGAAAACTGGTTTTTGCTTTTTCCAAGCGATTGTCTGAAGACCACCTGCATCATAATCACCAACTTGCTTCATGAAAAATAGTTCAGACCCACATAAACCTACTATTGGGAATCTCTGATGCTGGAACTAAGGAATTTGGCCTAATCAAGTTCACCAGTTCTTTCTTCTTGGAGAACAAATATTTTAGAGTAGTCATTTCTTAACTTTGTCTTAGCAGTCAACCATCATATATTGAAACTCAGTATATAAAACTGATAAAAGCCCTGTGTGTTTGTGTGTGTGTGTGTGTGTGTGTGTGTGTGTGTGTGTGT
>JAQQAC010007890.1:3076520-3146510 GCA_029783875.1 Phataginus tricuspis | reverse complement strand
TGTGTGTGTGTGTGTGTGTGTGTGTGTGTGTGTGTGTGTTGGGGGCTCTTGGAACACCTGCAGCTCTCAGCAATCAGAAGAAAACCATTACTGTAATTGACAGGGACATCATGGAGAAGTGTTAGGATGATAGTGGTTAGATTAACCAAGCATTAGGATGTGAAATGGATTTGGAGAGGAAGGAACACAGGGTACAAGAAGGCCAGGTGGAGGCTAGTGTAGCAGGCAGTGACTGCCATCTCAAAATCAAATATGTAGGAAATGTCAAGTGACCTTGATTTCTTTGAATCAATTAAATTTGACTTTGAGGCCCCCCAAGTATCCAGCCAATAGTAAATTCAATCTCAATATGGGCATCTCTTCCCAAACCCATTCCATATTTATGTGGGAAGGTACTGGAATCGAAAGCAGAACGAATACTTACAGGAAAATCTCTCTGGTGCTGACCCCCCCAGATCACTGCCAGGAAGCCCACCAGACAAGCCCATGTGCCGCCTTAAAATCTGGTGGCTTTGAATGTTCGTAAAAAAGGCAGAATAAGGACTTCTGAAAAAAATATATACCAGCATAAAAATATGAAGACAGCAAGCTGGAAATCTTAACATCTGATGAGGTAGCAGTCGGAGTATTTGAAAGGGCAAAGTACGATACTTTCTGGGGCCCAAAGCTACAATTTACAACAGATATAACTACTGATTTCTATGTGTCAAATAATAGAGGAAACTTGCATAAGGGAGAAATCATGTGAGTTTGCAGCATAGACAGACACACAATAATAGGAGGTTTTAATGTACCTTGCTCAATCCGTGAATAATAAAGTCACAAACATTAATGAGGATATGGAATACTTGAGCAATACATCAGCAAGGTAAAGCTTAACCTTGATAGTAGAAAATATACTGTCTTTCCAAGTACACATGGAACATCTACCAAAAAATGAGTATATTTTATGCCACAAGTCAATCTAAAACACTTTAAAAATATAAATTGTAAAAACAGGAAAAAGCAAAAGTTCTCTTGACTATTAACTTTTAAAAAGTATTCACAATAATCTCTTTCCTGAAAGAGGACAAATATTTCAGATTTACTTAAAAAAATAATAATGATAACCCAATGTATTACAATCTATTGGATATAGATAAAAGTTATCAGGGTATGTATCATTAAATAACCATATCAAGTATATCGATTGATTCTTATATAGTTGATCATGGTTCTACACCTATAGTTCAGATTATCTGTACCCTCACCGACTTTCTGCCTACTCCTTCCATCAAATACTGAAAGAGGAATGTCGAAGTCTCCATTCATAATTGTGGATTTGTCTATTTCTCCTTTCAGACTGATCAACTTTGGGTTCATTTTCAAGTTCCATTTTTAAGTCTACATACGTTCAGGGGAGCTGTGCCTTCTTTGAGAACGGATCCCTTTATCAGAATGTACCCTCTTTGTCCAGGAGTTGTCTGAAATTAACGTAGCCAGGGAAGCTTCCTGTGCGTTGGTGTTTGCATCATTCACATTAGCCTAAACTCAGCCTTTAGCAGTTCATTAAAAATTTCTACTTTAACCTTCTTACCAAATTATGTGGCGTTCTATCTGAGGTAAGCACGTGCATGCACCTTGTTTCTCCCTACACGTGCCTGTCTCTCCAATTCTCAGGTCAGTTTTCTGCCCTAAAACTTCCGTTCTCTGTGAGGTCCATGAAGAGTCATTACAGTTTGCCTAGGCTTTTATTGTAGGAAGAAATTATGCTATTTCTAGTCCTACATATCTCTGAAATGAAACCAGAAGCCCCATGCCCAGGTTTTTTATTTGAGTTTAGGGAAAGGAGACATGTGATTTGCATGTCTGAGAATATATGTTTCTACTTACTTGGGGAAGGAGACACTGGAAGGAGCCAATACATAATACCCCTTCCTCAGGCGATACTAGGGTGCTGAGAGGTTCTCGTGGCAGCGTGTCAACAGCCCTGTGCCTTAACCTGTGTCTGACCATTGTAAAAGCAAAACATCTTTTCTTGGTGTTTTCCAGCACAGTCTCCTTTCCCCCGACTGGATATGTGGGTGTCTCTATTATTTGCTCCTTCACGACCTGATGTGGCACATGGATTATTAGGAGGCAGGTACTCTCTTTGTCATTGTGCCTTCCGCCCCCTACATCTCCCTTCCCTGGTCTTTGGCACATTGAAACTCTGAAAACTTTCTGTTCACAGATTGTCAGATAGAGTCATGGGATTTGAACATGTGAGGAATATAAGATGATACAGTTCAACTCTTCATTTTTGGATGGGAAAGGAGATCTAGAGAATCAAAATGACCCTCTTGTTACAAAAAGGATTGTTATCACATTACTGGTCACCTAGCTCTCCTCTTCAGCAAGTACAAATATTCAGATGGCAGACAGCCCACAAACTGCTATTTAGCTTTTGTTTTAAAACATGGTCAGTGAATGAGCACAGAGAGAGACAAGATATCTTAAAATCTATTCTAGCCTGTTGAGTATACAGGGAAAGTATTACTAAAAATCATCTGACTTTATAAATTTAATCCAATTTTAACAAACATTTCTCCCATCCTAAAAATAGGCCCTTATATTTAAGCATCCTTTCTATTCACAAGCATTTAAAAGAGGTGAAAACACTACAGATTGTTACTGTTTTTCTGTCACAGTATAATGTGCTGTGAAATCCATACCTTACTTTTTAAAAATCTAAAAATACTTCTTTCTGAATCTGTCAATATGCTCACAAGGTGGATACAATCATGATTTTAAAAGTTAAGGACTGGTACAGCATTTAAAAAAATTGCCTGGCTTCTATAAATATCTTTGTTTTCTTCTCAATATATTTTCCCCTGGGCTTTACATGCATAGTGGGGAAACTAAAATTTTTTAATGAAACAAGTAAGTTGGGGGGCACGGGGAGGGCTGTACAACTCAGAGAAGACAAGTAGTGGTTCTCATCTCACTACACTGATGGACAGTGACTGTAATAGGGTTGGGGGCGGGACCTGATGAAGGGGGTAGTTTAATAACCATAATATTGCTCATGTAATTGTAGGTTAATGATACCAAAATAAATTGTAAAAACAAAACAAAAAAAAAACAACAACAAAAAAAGCAATTCAGCCTCCCAGCATTTCCCACTTATTTGCTACACCAGAGTACATATCCAATAATATTGTTATAGTGCTAACTCCAAAATTAAGAAAATATAAAGTTTACTATGTAAGTAATCTTTTCAGATACCTTCATTAAATTATGAATAGTTAATATGGATTTCCTTTGTTAGATTTCATAATATCATGTCTTGAAACTACCAAGTCAATCAAAAATGCAAATAAGCACCCGAGAACGAGGCTCGCATAGGCTGGAGTGGCGGCGGCACAGGTCAGTGGCGGGCCTCACATTCCTGATGGGCGTTCAGCTGGTCCCTCTCCTTCCAGCCGGCATTTCACATGCATGGCTTAATACTCTTGGAGTTTAAATGGTACAAGATGTGAATAAATTTGTTGATTTGAAAGTGTGAGTCATAAAATAGAGCTTGATTTATTTGTACCGCATTATTTTAGAAACATTTGCCATGAAACTACATACTTTTAAGTTCTGGGGAGATTGGTAAAATTCTGAGTGTGTATTATGTACAAGTATTTAGATAAATATTACAAAATTCAGCTAGTCCTGGCTCTTTGTCAACACAATGTCAAAAATTTAGATCTTTTGAAATGTTTAGCTGATCAAGTGAAATTTTCCATCCAAATGTTTGGCATCGTGTGAAATCCAGTTTTGGTTGGCTTTGTCTTATTTTATATATTTGTCACTGGTTTGTTGCATAAACCAAAAGGAGACTGAATTAGGAATTAGTTCAAGTGTAAGGACCTTCACAAAAATTTATGATTTTATTATTTCAAATAATTGAGGCAAAGTATGAATCAACAAAATTTCTGATCTACACTTTAGCCATTCATTTCACTTTCTTGTTTTATATTTTCTTTGCCCAACTGTTTTAGTTCAAATTCTTATCAGAGTGAACAATTAATAACAGTAAACTAACTTTAGACTACTTGCATGTCATGCTGGTTTTTTTTTTTATCAAGTAGGTAAAACATACAAAGAAGTGTAGAAAAAAAGTAACAGCCATGTGTCCACCACTCAGCTTTATCAGATCTGAATCTTGCATATGCTACTTTAGGTTTTTCAAGCAGTTAAGCTCTAGCCGTGATCTGGTTTCCTCCGCCCACCTCCCTGATTCCTACCATTCTCTCCATCTACAGAAGTAACTGCTGTCCAGTTTACATATGGAATATGATTAATAAGAATAACGAAGTTTCCACTGAATATTATAATTAAAGCCCTTATATTTTATAAAAACTAGAACTTCCTAGCTTCGGCATTTAAGGAAAAATTTAATGAGAAATGTGAGCTTCAGTATATAAGGAGAAATTCACTTAAGGAGAAATGAATTGTTCATTTTTACCAAGTTTCAGAAATGTTTAAGAGTATATGAAAAACCAATTGATGTTAATATTTGCCTCTGATGCTGATTCACATCCTCTTTAACTGGTGGGCTGGTTTTACCCTAGATTTGTTTTTCTGATAGTGGGGAAATAAAAAGAATTAGAAGGAAACACTGTATTATTCGTGTATATGTAACAAGGTACAATTAAAATTAAAAAAATGTTTTCCTTTTCCCTTCCAGGGTACTCTACCTTTACAACCTGGTCAGTTCAGGCATCCATCTATTGAAGGAGGGAGGAGATTAGAAATGTTGCAAAGGAATGCAACAAGGTAACATTTTGCTTTAGATATTTAAAGTAGAATTAGACTGGATGAAAATTCTCATGTCCTGTCTCTCAATATGTGCTAGATAAATTTAAAGGGGTCATGAAGAGCAAGGAGCTTAACGCTCAACCACCCAATCTGGGTATCAGGAAATCACTACAAGGATCTGGAAGGCCTGTCAGAGCTTCTGCCTATAGACAAGGGTTTTCTCCAGACCCCAGTGGACTCCAGGCAGTGCACATCCAAGGTCTAGTTCACAAACAAGAGACCACTACCCTTTCCCTCTACCCCTAAGACACTTAAGCCTCAACCCCCTGTTCATGGACATCTAAAACCATTGTAAGGAAAGAAGCAGTAGCAAGGCCAATAACCACTGAAAAATATCAGCTCAGACTAGGCTTAAAGCCAGAATGTGCAAGAGCTCATTTTTATCCAGCTCAACAATGCATGAGGACTGGTATAGCAGAGATGAACTCTAAACCAAATAACATGGTCATTTTCCTCTGTATGTCTGATTCATACTAAACAAGCAGGGCTTACTATACACACACACACACACACACACACATACACACACCTATATATGCACAGATATAAATTATGTCAACTATTACAAATTAAGTATAACAAGACATTTAATTTGTCAGTCACACAATTTTCCACTTAGAGAATAGGTAGTTTATTTATTATTATTTATTTTTATAATTACTTATAATTTGTTATTAATGTGAATATACCACAATAAAGCAACTTCTTAATACCATGAAATTGCACTGGACTAAACACTTAGTCCAAATAATAATGAAAGAGGATAATTTTCATTTGAACTGGAATACTCCCCAGGTAGTAAAATGATTATTTTTATTCCATGGATTCAATCTAAGGCTTGTAACATCTCTGAATAATTCTCATTTTAAAATATATTCTCAGTGCGTTTCTTTTCATTGATTTTAATTGACTGAAACAATTTAAGAGAAGACATGCATAAATGTCCTTTCTTGGAAATGTTTTCACTAATGTTCTCTGGGAAAGATAATATTTTGCTGTGGAAAATAGAATTGAGGAACCAAATTGATTAAACACCCTTGAACTTAATTGGATTTTTACACACAAAAATATATAAATATTGACCATATTTACTTACTTACATCAATTATTTACAGTCGTAACTAATGTATAACTGATTTTCTAGGAACTGACCAAGAATGTCTGTTTGAATTAGGTTTTGTGTTTTATTTATTTCCTAAAATAATTTCTATTTCTCATCACCCTGACCTGCCTGTTAGTTCTACCAAAACAAAACTCTGGCCTCAAAGAATGTATATACAAGGATGTTTAATATAGCATTATTTGCAGGGGCAAAAACTGGAAACAACTTGAATATCTATCAGTATGGGAATGATGGAATGAATTATTATATATCTTTACTAAGTGTGAAGCTAGACATTAGAAGACTAATTCAGAACCCACCCTAACGCACAGGATATACAAAAAATACTGTTAATCAAAAATGTAAGTTGTAATAAAACGTGCATAATATATATGACTATCTCAGGTTTTTTAAACATGAACTTGTGTGTTCTCCTTCTTTGACCATGATTTCAAATCATTTAAATAGTACTTGAAGTATCTTATTAACAAATTGATAGAATTTCCCTATGAAATCATACAGACCTGGTATATGCTGAATGTTTACTGAGAGATCTTTCCTTTCTCTACTTTTTTCCTATGGTAACTAATCTGTTTAGATTTCCTGCCATGACAAGATCAATTTTGATAAACTGTATTTTTCTGCATTATTATCCATTTACCAAAGCTTTCAAATCTCTTTGCATAGATTGTGCAAATTCATCTCATTTAAAATTTTTTCTGTTTTGATGGTTATTTTCTCTTGTCACTTCTAATTTTGTGCATTTCTGTCTTCTTGCTTTTGTGATGAAAGGCTAGCTAGTGGTTTGTTTATTTTGTTGGTAGTTTCCAAAAGCAGTTTTTTTTCAACAAAGAATTTCTACAAACAAAAGGGATATTTTTTAAGGAACTGTCATTTAGATTTGTTCTACTATTTTCCTATTTTCTAATTCATTAATTTCTACTTTTATTTTTACTATTTTCTTCTTTCTTTAGTCTCTGTATTTTAAAATTTGTCATCAAGCCATCTCTTTTATTACAGTGTATAATGTTACTTGAATATATAGGTTATCCCAGGCAGACACATGAAACTAGAAGATGAGCCTGGAATATCTGTAGTACCAGAAAGGAAGTAAGTACTAAAAAAAAAAAAAAAGTGTGGGTCATATTGAAGAAACCCAAGGGCCAATTTGTATAAACTCCTAATGGGCAAAGCTAGAACGATTTGAACAATAAAATAAACAATGGTATTGTATTATAACCCAAGTATAAAATAAATATGTGAGTCCATACTGACATAAATTATTTCAATAAATAAATTAGGGGATAGAAATAATACAGTTTTCTTACAAATTACAAATATTTCCAAATAAATTTTTAAAAAATCTGGAATGGGTTGCAATAGCTTAAGGTGAAATTAATGAAGTGTCAGATTATAGTTTTATTAAATCTATATCAGCTAATAGAAATTCGGATATTAAGACATAGTTTCTTCATTATTTATTTATTTATAAATATTTATTGATAACAGTATACAAATAGCACTGTGCTAGGTTACTGATTGGAAAATGATGGTCTACTTGCTATAATCATCAGCTTATCTCATCAACTTTAATAGATATGCTCAGAGTCTGGCAGAGAGACAAGGTTTAATTAGGGACGGGGACTATTTTAGGAAAATGTAAGGGCTTAGCTAACTCTAAGAGACAGATGCTATACCTGAATCTATGGAGAAATCCAACTATTTTTGTGTATTTTAATATATTCTTATTAACCAGTTCAGACTACATTAGCCTTTTAAATTCTTTGCCTAAGCAAAAAATAACCAGCTCAAATTAAAATTATCATATAGCCAGTTAAACTCTTTGCATTTGAATAATCAATTTCAACCAATTCACAATCTAATAATTTTTTGAAATAATCTGTTTTCTATTAGCAACACTAATGATTTCTCCAGGAATTAATTCATTGGGAATGCATTACAATGAGCTTTACTGGGTGCAAACCAGCTCATTTATAGTGACCCATGAATGAGCCATGATACTTTTAAGTATATCTCTATGAATATTTTTAATGTAATAGACAGAATATAATACAACAGAACAGGAATAGCCAAAAGGCATTTATTGCAATAAGGGTAAATGGTTTTGTAAAATTTGTTTCAATTCAGGTGTGTGTGTGTGAATTATACCCTAGTGTAAAATATATTTCTTATATATGGATCAAGAAAAAAAGCTCAAATCCCCTGCTTTAAGGGATTTTCCATTGATGTCACAGGACCAGAGACGTAGAATGTAAGTCTTATGAGAAGCTTTCACAATAAGCATTATTAAAGTAAAGAAAATAAAATCTATCTTTCTTAGTGACTTGGAAAAGTTTTTTTGAGGAAGGTGAGATTTGAACCAAATTCTCAAGGACTCAGAGTTACATAGAATAATTCCAATAGGTAGACATGCTAGCGAGTTGTACGACAGGCGGCTGGAAAGATGAAGGCAGCATTCAATATGAATCAGAATCATCCAATGTTTGCCAAAAATGCATATATATGGGGGCCTTGCACTCAGATCTTCTGATTCACTAGACCTGAAGTGTGACAAAGAAACTGCATTTTAAAAAAGCACCCGTCACTTCCGGGAAGATGGCGACATGAACAGACTGGCAGAAAATTCCTCCAAATATTATATTTATCCACGAAAACAGAGCAAATACAACTATTCCTAAAAGAGACACCAGAATACACAGGAAAGCGCACAGCACGCAGCTTCACCTGAGAGGACTCGACACCCGGCGAGGCAGTCATAAAGAGCCAAGCTGACATATGTGGCACCTACCAGCGACCACTTCTATCGTGATGAAAAGACAGAGGAATATGGTACAAAGATCACCCAGACCCAGACAACACCTGAGAGGGAACCTGAAGGGATGGAAATGCACAATCTTCCTGAAAAAGAATTCAGAATAAAAGTCATAACTACGCTGATGGATCTACGGAGAAATATACAAGAGATGAGGGAGGAGGTGAGGGAAGTCAGGAAAGACAATGCAGAAATGAGACAAGCCATCGACGGGCTTACCAGCAGACTGAAGAAGATGCAAGAGACTGTAAATGCAGTAAAAATCAGAGAACAGGAATACAGAGCGGCTAAGGCAGAGAGAGATAAAAGGATCTCTAGGAATGAAAGAATATTAAGAGAACTGTGTGACCAATCCAAACGGAACAATATTCACATTATAGGACTACCAGAGGAAGAAGAAAGAGAAAAAGGGATAGAAAGTGTCTTTGAAGAAATAATTGCTGAAAACTTCCCCATGCTGGGGAAGGAAATAGTCTCACAGTCCACGGAAGCCCACAGATCTCCCAACACAAGGGACCCAAGGAAGACAACACCAAGACACATAATAACTAAGATGGCAAAGATCAAAGATAAAGACAGAGTATTAAAGGCAGCTAGAGAGAGAAAAAAGATCACCTACAAAGGAAAACCCATCAGACTATCATCAGATTTCTCAACAGAAACCTTACAGGCCAGAAGAAAATGGCATGGTATATTTAACGTAATGAAACAGAAGGGCCTCGAACCAAGAATATTGTATCCAGCACGATTATCATTTAAATATGAAGGAGGGATTAAACAATTTCCAGAAAAAATGAAAGTTGAGAGAGTTTGCCTCTCATAAACCACCACTACAGGCTATCTTAAATGGACTGCTCTAGAGGGAAGCACCCCTAAGGCTAAAAAGATGTCACCAGAGAAAATAAAATCATAGCAAAGAAAGCAGACCACCCAAATACTAACTAAGGCAATGAATAAAACACCTAGTATATAAAGAATGGAGGAGGAAGAATAGGAAGGGAAAGATAAAGAAACATCAGATGGTGTTCACAATAACTTAACAAGAAACTTAAGTTAGATTCTTAAATAGTAAAGAAGCAACCCTTGAACCTTTGGTAACCACGAATTTAAAGCCAGCAATGGCAATAAGTACATATCGATCAATAATCACGCTAAATGTAAATGCACTGAATTCACCAATCAAAAGACACAGAGTAACAGAGTGGATAAAAAAGCAAGACCCATCTATATGCTGCTTACAAGAGACTCAACTCAAACCCAAAGATATACACAGACTAAAAGTGAAGGGATGGAAAAAGATATTTCATGCAAACAACAAAGAGAAAAAAGCAGGTGTTGTAGTACTTGTATCAGACAAAATAGACTTCAAAACGAAGAAAGTAGCAAGAGATAAAGACGGACATTACATAAAGATAAAGGGGTCAGTCCAACAAGAAGATATAACCATTATAAATATATATGCACCCAACACAGGAGCGCCAGCATATGTGAAACAAATACTAACAGAATTAAAGGAGGAAATAGACAGCAATGCATTCATTTTAGGAGACTTCAGCACACCACTCACTCCAAAGGACAGATCAACCAGACAGAGAATAAGTAAAGACACAGAGGCACTGAACAACACACTAGAACAGATGGACCTAACAGATAACTACAGAACTCTGCACCCAAAAGCAACAGGATACACATTCTTCTCAAGTGCACATGGAACATTTTCCAGAATAGACCACATACTAGGCCACAAAAAGAACCTCAGTAAATTCAAAAATATTGAAATCCTACCAACCAACTTCTCAGATCACAAAGGTATAAAACTAGAAATAAATTTTAGAAAGAAATCAAAAAGGCTCACAAATACATGGAGACTTAACAACATTCTCCTAATTAATCAATGGGTTAACGACCAAATCAAAACAGAAATCAGAGAATATATGGAGACTAATGACAACAACAACACAAAGCCACAACTTTTGTGGGACGCAGCAAAGGCAGTTCTAAGAGGAAAGTATATTGCAGTCCAGGCCTATTTAAAGAAGGAAGAACATTCCCAAATGAACAGTCTAAAGACACAATTATTGAAATTGGAAAAAGAAGAACAAATGAGGCCCAAAGTCACCAGAAGGAGGGACATAATAAAGATCAGAGAAAAAATAAATAAAATTGAGAAGAATAAAACAATAGAAAAAATCAATGAAACCAAGAGCTGGTTCTTTGAAAAAATAAACAAAATAGATAAACCCCTAGCCAGACTCATTAAGAGAAAAATAGAATCTACACACATAAACAGAATCAGAAATGAGAAAGGAAAAATAACGAAGGACTCCACAGAAATATAAAGAATTATAAGAGAATATTATGAGAATCTATATGCTAACAAGCCGCAAAACCTAGAAGAAATGGACAACTTCTTAGAAAAATATGACCTTCCAAGACTGACCAAGCAAGAAACAGAAAAACTAAACAGACCAATCACCAGCAACAAAATTGAAGCGGTAATCAAAAACTACCCAAGAACAAAACCCCCGGACCTGATGGATTCACCTCTGAATTCTAACGAGACATATAGAGAAGAAATAACACCCATTCTCCTTAAAGTTTTCCAAAATATAGAAGAGGAGGGAGTACTTCCAAACTCTTTCTATGAAGCCAGCATCACTCTAATACCAAAACCGGGCAAAGACCTCACTAAAAAAGAAAATTACAGACCAATATCCCTGATGAACGTAGATGCAAAAATACTCAACAAAATATTAGCAAACCAAATTCAAAAATACATCAAGATGATCATACACCATGACCAAGTGGGGTTCATCCCAGGGATGCAAGGATGGTACAACATTCGAAAATCCATCCACATCATCCACCACATCAACAAAAAGAAGAACAAAAACCACATGATCATCTCCATAGATGCTGAAAAACCATTTGACAAAATTCAACATCCATTCATCATTAAAACTCTCAACAAAATGGGTATAGATGGCAAGTACCTCAACATCGTAAAGGCCATATATGACAAACCCACAGCTAACATCATACTTAACAGTGAGAAGCTGAAAGCATTTCATCTAAGTTCGGGAACAGGACAGGTATGCCCACTCTCTCCACTGTTATTCAACATAGTACTGGAGGTCCTAGCCATGGCAATCAGACAAAACAAAGATATACAAGGCATCCAGATTGGTAAAGAAGAAGTCAAATTGTCACTATTTGCAGATGACATTATACTGTACATAAAAAACCCTAAAGACTCCACTCCAAAACTACTAGAACTAATATCTGAATTCAGCAAAGTTGCAGGATACAAAATTAACACACAGAAATCTGTTGCTTTCCTATACACTAACGTATAGGAAATCAGAAAAACAATTACATTCACAACTGCATCAAAAAGAATAAAATACCTAGGAATAAACCTAACCAAGGAAGTGAAAGACCTGTACTCTGAAAACTACAAGACACTCCTAAGAGAAATTAAAGAGGACACTAACAAATGGAAATGCATCCCATGCTCTTGGCTAGGAAGAATAAATATTGTCAAAATGGCTATACTACCTGAAGCAATCTACAGATTCAATGCAATCCCTATCAAACTACGAACAGCTTTCTTCAATGAACTGGAACAAATAATTCTAAAATTCATATGGAACCAGAAAAGACCCCGAATAGCCAAAGCAATCCTGAGAAGGAGGAATCAAACAGGGGGAATTACGCTCCCTGACTTCAAGCTCTACTACAAAGCCACAGTAATCAAGACAATTTGGTACTGGCACAAAAACAGACCCACAGACCAGTGGAACAGAATAGAAAATCCAAACATTAACCCAAACATCTACAGTCAATTAGTATTTGATAAAGGATCCTTGGATATACAATGGGGAGATAACAGCCTCTTCAGCAGCTGTTGGAAAAACTGGACAGCTACATGTAAGAGAATGAAACTGGACTACTGTCTAGCCCCATACACAAAGGTAAACTCAAGGTGGATCAAAGACCTGAATGTAAGTCATGAAACCATCAAACTCTTAGAAAAAAACATAGGCAAAAATCTCTTGGACATAAACATGAACGACTTCTTCATGAACATATCCCCCCGGGCAAGGGAAACAAAAGCAAAAATGAACAACTGGGACTATATCAAGTTGAAAAACTTCTGTACAGCAAAGGACACCATCAATAGAACAAAAAGACATCCTACAGTATGGGAAAATATATTCATAAATGATGTATCTGATAAGGGGTTGACATCCAAAATATATAAAGATCTCATGCACCTTAAGAAACAAAAAGCAAATAATCCAATTAAGAAATGGGCACAGGACATGAATAGACACTTCTCTAAAGAAGAAATTCAGATGGCCGACAGGCACATGAAAAGATGCTCCACATCGCTGGTCATCAGAGAAATGCAGATTAAAACCACAATGAGCTATCATCTCACACCAGAGAGGATGGCCAACATCCAAAACACAAACAACAACAAATGTTGGCGAGGATGTGAAGAAAAGGGAACCCTCCTACACTGCTGGTGGGAATGCAAATTAGTTCAACCATTGTGGAAAGCAGTGTGGAGGTTCCTCAAAAATCTCAAAATAGAAATACCATATGACCCAGGAATCCCACTCCTAGGAATTTACCCTAAGAATGCAGCAGCCCAGTTTCAAAAAGAGAGATGCACCCCTATGTTTATCGCAGCACTATTTACAATAGCCAAGAAATGGAAGCAACCTAAGTGTCCATCAGTAGATGAATGGATATAGAAGATGTGGTACATACACACAATCGAATATTATTCAGCCATAAGAAGAAAACAAATCCTACCATTTGCAACAACATGGATGGAGCTAGAGGGTATTATGCTCAATGAAATAAGCCAAGTGGAAAAAGACAAGTATCAAATGATTTCACTCATATGTGGAGTATAAGAACAAAGAAAAAAAAAAACTGAAGGAACAAAACAGCAGCAGACTCACAGAACCCAAGAACAGACTAATAGTTACCAAAGGGAAAGGGACTGGGGAGGATGGGTGGGAAGGGAGTGATAAGAGGGTAAAAGGCGCATTACGATTAGCAGATGTAAGGTAGGGGGGTTACGGGGAGGGTTGTACAACTCAGAGAAGACAAGTAGTGACTCTATAGCATCTCACTACGCTGATGGACACTGACTGTAATGGGGTTGGTGGGGGGGACCTGATGAAGGGGGTAGTTTAACCACCATAATATTGCACATGTAATTGTAGGTTAACGATACCAAAATAAATTGTAAAAGAAATAAAAATAAAAAAAATAAAAAGAAAGCACCTGTCCTCATAAACCCACACAGTCACTGGGAGTCTGGTTTATGGGGTCCAAACACCCTGCCAGCTTACAGGAAGGAAAGTATAAACAAATTTGCAATAGGTCCGGTAGGCCAGTTTGCCTGAACTAAAGTGAGAGTCCGTAAAGGAAAATTTTAGAAGAAGCTAAAAAGATAGACTGACTAGGTTGTGAAAGACTCAGCATTTCAAGTGAAGGTCCTGCATTTCTACTGCAGAGAAACAGGGGCCCATTAGTAATTTTTATGGAATGGAGGGACACCACCTAGGTTGATTAATTTGATGTTGGCATTAGGAAAAGATGAACTAAAAGTGGAAAATCAGTTATAAGGCATTGAATATCTAGGTATGAGTTAAAAGGTCTGGTTTATTGCAGAGGAAGAGAGAATTGCACGTTGAGAATATCTGGGTTTTATAATAAAATATCAAGTTAAGTGAAGTAATGAATTTTCAGACTATGGACTTAATCAGAATATTTAGCCAAATATATCAGGTACATCCATGACTAATAAACAATTGCCAATAGTTTGTTCCAATCAAAGTTTATCATATATCATGGTGTCCCTGTGATTTAATAAAAACATTATTGCCTGGGAAACCTCATACTGACCAAATGAAGAAAAGTAACACTCAGTCTTATTCCTAACAAAGCAGAAAAGCATTCTGCAATGTTTGATGCATTAAGTTTCAGAGAAATTGACTTTAATTTTCAAAGTAAAACCACCTTTGGGATTAATTATAGAATAATAATTCATTCCTCATTATATCCAGAATGGTTTCACTAAGCCTTAAGTATGCAGAGATACTATCTCCATTTTCCACTTATATTTTCCAAATTGTATGTTTCCAGTAATAAATCCTACCATTCAAAATGGAAAATAATTTGACATTAATTTCCATATCCTTGGAACCTGATACTAATTCATAAAGTTACTATTTATCAATCTATTAACTATTAGTCTATAACCTATAATATAATAAATATAAATATAATCTATAATATCAATCTATTAATCTATAATATTCCAAGTTCATTTGAAAGGATGTAAAAAAGCTTCTTCTACAATGCGAACAACTCAAAAATTCCAGCAATGGAAATGAACTCCAGAGGCACTGCAGGGTGGACTAGATAATTTTTTAGTTTCATTTTTCACAAAGAAAATTGCACAGAGCTTCTGGAGGCCAAGGTTGTCTTTATAAGAAAATTGCATGTTAAGGAAAAACAGATTTGACCCCACGCTACACATGCATAGATGGAACTTGGCAAGTTTCCCACAGGCTAATGAGGCCGGGAGTAAACAGGGACTCATGCCTCCCAGCCAAAGGGCACCACGCAGTCAGAACACAGCCTCAACCCCACAGATGTTACACTGAGTAAAATAATAATTCTCAGACTGTAGACTTAATCAACATATGGCAGGCACATCTGTGACCACGAACACATTGCTACTGCTTTGTTCCACGCCTGCCCTGGGGTCTGCTTCTCTACAACACGTTTAGTTTGAGCATTAGAATCATTAGATCTAAGTTTAATCAGTAGAATTTAAAAGCTTCAGTTCTGAATAGAGGGCCCATAAGCAGCTCTCCAAGTCAGTAATCACTCAAGTCTCAGATCAGAACTGATTTTTCACACCTCAACTGAGAGCCTCAGTGTCAGAAGCACTTTAGGAAACCAATTTCTAGGTGGTAAGGCCTTTGCTTTTGTATTCTAATACTTATCGCTTACATAGGGAAAGGCCAAACTTATTTCCACCAATGAAGTTTGCCTAGGGGTGTTGCTTAAAGTAAATGGATAGAGTAATACTTTATTTTATGTGTATTAAATGCATTGTACTAAGTCCTGTCTTTGTTATCACACCAACATACCTGTCAAGGAGGTGCTGCTATCGTATGTGAAAAAAACCGAGCGCTGCAGCTAGTAAACCTCAGATCTGAGCATGGAACCAAGCGGCAGTCAGCACGAGAGACTGTGATCTCAGCCACACGGAGTAAATATTCAGGGATGAATACCAAAGGAAATCATAGCTTTGAAGGAACCATATTATGTGTTTTGATTAGTTTGCTACTGAGCTAAAATGGAGCAACTATTCTCTTTTGTAAGTTCCTATTTGAAAGTACCAAAGCAAATGTTTTAGGTGCATTTCTGTCTATCATTCACATCATCAGTTGGATCACATTCCCTATTACTTTGCAAATTTCTTGGCATCTATTAGCTATATATGGTTGCAATTGGTCATCTACTTAAAATCATCAATTTAAAATCATTATTATTCCTACCATCTAAAGAAAACCACTCAACACGTGTTGGTAGAAGTCATCCCAGGTGTCTTTCTCCTCTGCTTACAAGGCAAGACAATTTATTGAGAGCTTTGTTTTCTCTGTTATAGGTATTTTTATTCTTTGTCCCCAAAAGTTAGCCAATTCTTACCTTTCTGGAGCTTTTATATTGGAGAAATAACACAAGATGTCACAGGACTTATTGAAGAAGCTAAGAGATACACAAGACTCCCAAAATTAAGAAGTGAGACTTGGAAGCCCTGGGAAAATATGCTCAGACCAAGGTCAACAAGAATGGCCTCCAGACACCCACCAGCTGCAAAAGGATTCATTCACTCAGGGAATCACCAACATATGGTGAGGCTTCCCCTGACTGTTACATGTAGTATAAGACTGTCAGAACTTTCTTCTCCCCAAAAGAGAAGGGAGGGGGAATAAAGAAGTGTGCTATGTCCTACACTCTCTGTCAAAATCAGTTTGCAATTATATATAATTTTAAGCTAAGTATAAATTGGTGAGGTGAGTCCTTCAAACTCCCATGCATTTACTTGCCTGAATTAATGTAATCAGGGCTTTTGTTGTGACTGAAGTCCTCCTTTATTTATTTTCTTTTTTTATTGAGACATAATTCAAGTACCACGAAATTGACCATTTTAAGATAACTCAGTGGTTTTTAGTATATTCACAAGATTGTGCAACCATCACCACCATCTAATTCCAGAATATTTCCATCACTCCAAAAAAAACCCCAAAACCCTTGTACCTCTTTGCAGTCACTTCCGTTCCCCTCCTGCTCCTCCCCCCACCCCACCCCATTCTCTGGCAGCCACTAATCTACTTTGTGTCTCTGGGTTTTCCTTTTCTAGACATTTCATATAAATAAAATCATATAACATGTGGCCTTTTGAGTCAGACTTCTTTCACAAAGCATGTTTCAAGTTTCATTGATATAAAATTTATCAGACTTTTACTCCTTTTTATGATGGAATAATATTCCATTTTATGGGTATACCACCATTTTTTATCTTTTCATAATTTAATAGACATTTGGGTTGTTTCTCCTTTTTGGTCATTATGAAGAATGCAGCTATTAGTAATTGTAGAGAAGTTTTTGTGCAAAGATATATTTTCATTCTCATGTGCATATTCCTAGGAATGCAAACACGATGTAATATGGTAATTCTGTATTTAACTTTTTGAGAACTGCCAAATTTTTCCACAGTGGTCATACCATTTTTACATTCCCACAAGCAATGTATGAGGGTCGCAACCTCTCCATGTCCTTGCCAGCATTTGTTGCCATCCCCCTTTTCCATTATACCATCTGAGTGAGCATGAAGAATTATCTCATTGTGGTTTTGATTTGCAGTTATCTGATGGTTGATGATATTGACAACCTTTTCATGTGCTTATTAGCCATTTGTACATCTTTCTTAGAGAAATGTCTATTCAAATGCTTTATTCATTTTTAAATTGAGTTGTTTGTACTTTTATTGTTGAGTTGTAAGAGCTCTTTACATATTCTGGATACTAGACCCCTATCAAATATATGATTTGCATATATTTCTCTCACTTTGTGGGTTGTATTTTCACTTTCTTGATAGTATCTTTTCAATACAAAAATTTTAAATTTTTATTAAATCCAATATCTACTTTTCCTTTGATTGTTTGTGCTTTTGGTATTTTATCGAAGGAACCATTACCTAATCCAAAGTCATGAAAATTTACATCTATGATTTCTTCTATGAGTTTTATAGTTTTAATGCTCAAATATAAGTATTTAACCCATTTTGTGTTAATTTTATTCTCTGGTAAAAAATGGAGGTACAAACTCATTTTTTTGCATGTTGATATCTGATTGTCTCAGCACCCTTTGTTGAAAAAAGCTCTCTTCTTAATTGAATTGTCTTGACATCCTTATCAAAAATAAACTGACCACAAATGTATGGTTGATGTCTAGATTCCCCCTTCAATTCTATTAACATGTATGCATATCCTTACCTGAGTGTCACAGAATCTTGACTTCTGTAGCTTTGCACTAAGTTCTGAAATCAGTAAACATGTGCTTTCCAACTTTGTTCTTCCTTTCCAAGATTTTTTGGCTATTTTGGGACTTTTGAGATTTCATATGAATTTTAGGATCAGTTTATCCATTTCTGTAAAAAAGCAGTTGGAATTTTTACAGGTATGATAACTATGTAGATTAATTTGGGAAGTATTGCTATATTAACAATATTAAATCTTCTAATCCATGAACACAGGATGTCTTTCCACTTATTCAGAATTTCTTTTATTTCTTTTGACAATATGTTGTAGTTTTCAGTGTTCATATCTTATATTCTTTTGGTTAAAATTTTTCCTAAATATTTTAAATATTACTGTAAATGGAGTTGTTTTCTCAATTTCCTTTTAGGACTATTCATTCCAGTGTATGGAAATACAACCAATTTTTTATGTTGATCTTGTATCCTGCTACCTTGCTACACTTGTTTTTTAGCTCTGATAGGATTTTGGGGAACTGTACAGGTTTTCCCATACATAACATCATATAATCTGCAAGTCAGGTACATCTTCTTTTCTAATTTGGGTGCTTTTTATTTCTTTTTCCTGCTTAATTATTGTGGCTACATCCAGAGGTTGTATAACTGATGAATAAATGTTGCAGTTATGCAAGTTTGTCTTATTGATTTTAGCAGGAAATTTTTCAGTGTTTCACTATTATATATAATGTTAGCTGTGGATTTTTCATACACTTCTTTTATCAGCTTGAGGAAGTTCCCTTCTATTCCCAGTTTGTTGACTCTTTTTGTCATTAAAAGGTATTGGAGTTTGTTAGATACTTTTTCTGCATCTATTGAGATGATCATGTGGTTTGTTTGGGTTTTTTGTTTTATTTTTTCCATAATTCTACTAACATGATGCGTTACATAATTTATTTGCATATGTGGAACCAAACTTGCATTTCTGGGATAAATGCCACTTGGTCTTGGTATTTAATCCTTTTTTATAACTGCTTGTTTGGTTTGCCACATTTTTTCAAGGACTTGGGGCCCATATATAAGGTGTACTGGCTTAGTTTTCTTGTGATAGTCTCGTCTGGTTTTGCTGTCCAGGATAACACTGGCCTCAAAGAATTATTTAGGAAGTGCTCCTTTTTTCTTATTTTTTGGAAGACTTGGTGAAAGATTGGTGTCAATTCTTTAAATGTTTGGTAGAATTTTCCAGTGAAGCCATCTGGTTCTGAGATTTGCTCTACAGTTAAGTTTTTTAAATTATAAAATCAATGTTTCTAATGTTGTTATAATCAGATACTTATTTCTTTTTGACTTAGCTTTGATAGTTTGTGTCTTTCAAGGAATTTGTCCATTTCATCTTGGCTGTCTAATTTGTTATCATACAATTGTTTGTGATATTCCCTTATAATCCTTTGATTTCTATAAGGTCAGTAATCTCCCCTTTCACTCCTGGTTTTAATAAATTGAGTTTTCTCTCTCTGTCTCTTTCTCTCTTTTTTTTTGGCCAGCGTAGCTTAGGCTTGTAAAATCTGCCCATCATTTCAAACAAAAAGCTTTTAGTTTCATTAATTTTCTTTACTTTTTTCTCTTTTCTATTTCATTGATTTCCACTCTAATCTTTCTTTATTCTTTCTTACTTTCTCTTGCTTTAGGTTTAGTTTAATTGTCTTTTCCAGTTTCTTGCAAAGAGCACTTCTGGTGCCAAGAACTTTGTGGTTACTAAGCCTGGGCCTCACCTCTGTGCTGCAGACAGAGGAGGAGACCTGTCAACTGGAGTAACAGCACCAAACACACTCTGGGAGGCCTTGGTAACTGCAAGGGCGCCCTGTATTTTCATGTACTAAATCTGACAACCCTATACTGGGGAGCTGGATACTCCAGGGAGAGGATCAAAGACGTATCAACTCAGCAACTCTAGGGGGAGTGCAGAGGAGGGTCTTACTTTCAGGGAGAGGAAACAAGGTCCCCGGATGGTCATGGCACATACACTTCCACTTCCAGGCCCCTCAATAAGGGGAAAATCTCCTGGAAAAAGGTGTGTTGTATACTGAAATAAGTATCCTGAAAGCAACTATTGTGAAGAAGTGTACCTACAAGTGGCAATATTATTTTCCATTGAGCAGAAATAGACATTCTTGGGAAAGTCAAAGTCACATTTCCAAAACACAAGTTGGTCCCATAAATTTTAACCTGTGAAAACTGCCTCTGTGAGGTGTGTTGCCAGGAGCAAGGTGGACTGCCAGACTGCACATAGCGGGAGAGCAGAACCAGGGACACCCTGTAAAGGACAAGCAGCCTTCACTTCTGCGACAGTCACCACAGCAAGTCCCTGGGTGTGCCCCCACTTCTTCCCCAGAAGATCCGGGGCCACCTACCTCCTGGTCTTCTGTGGGCGTTTGCAAGAGAGGTAGAGGGGTCTCAGGACCAAAGGAGCTTCCAGAGGTGTGAAGTTGTTTTAGACAAATTATGGGACAGGTAACAAGATTTGGGTTCTGATGGCTTCTGGGAAGGCACAACAACCTTTGTGTCAGTAGCAGATTCAAGGATAGAGTGGTTGCCTCTTAGATAGCATCTACTTCAGACTTGTAACCCAGGAAATGCCCAACCAAGGAATTGAATATTTTCTATTTAATTGACTCCTCTGGAAGGCAATACTCATATTCATAATTTATTTATTTTTAAAATATTCAATTGATATCTTATAAAAATAATATACTTATTTTTAACATCAAAAACTCAACAGTCCAAAAGTCTTATTAAAATGGAAAAAAAAAATAGTTCCCTACCACACAGGGCCCTACCCAGACTTCCCCTCCCCAAACCTACCTGATCCCTTTCCTCTGCCGCTTGCCCCTACTCTGACCACAAGTTTGTGCCTTTTCTGGTCTTTTGCATTCATCCAGCTGGGGTTTGTGGGAAGCTTTCAGATAAGAACGTGTGTGCCTTCAGTATGGAATGTGAAGTCTCGTTGTCTTTATAAGTCTTCACAGCGGCTAGCACATTGATCTACCCAGAAGGACAAACCAGTAATCAGAACTGCATGTTTCTGAACACATTGAAACAAACAGCTGCTCTGAAAAAAAAAACAAAAAACTGGGAAATTCCTGTTGGTAAACTGTTTTTATCAATGGCCAAATACCTGTGGTCTGTATCTGCTGTACATCAGTGTTCTTGTAGCCTTTCAAACCATGTGTGAACAGTCTCCAAGGTTCTTTGGAGATTCACAAGAAAATCACAACATGGGTATGAACTAGAGGCCACTGTCGATTTTTAAGGCAGTGTCTCCCTGCTGTCCTAGGCTGTACATTCCCAGGCCTTCCCTCTGAATGCTCACAGCCAGAACAACTCTGGGGTCTCTTCCCCTTTTTAGGAGGACACAAGTCCTGTGCAACCAGAGCCCTGCACTTATGACCTCACTTAACCTTAATTACCTCCTTAAAAGCCTGTCTTCAATTACAGTCAAATTGCAGGTTAGGACAACACATGTATGGATGAGGAGGACACAGTTCAGTCCACAGCAGGCAAAAGTCGTCTAACTAAATATCCAAAGGGTACACATATCTATCAACATATTAAAAAGTATATTTCATGCCCAGGGAGAAAGTCTGGGAAAACTGAAAGCAAAAACTTCAACATAGACACAAAGATTCCATTTTTACTCAATTTCACTTGAAAATAGGAGCATGACTTTAAAAAGGGGAACTATCTTTGCAAGGCAGGAGGCATAGCTCGATAAAGCTGGAGATCACATTATAGCCAGTGAACGCCTCTTCTAAGAGGAGGCATCCCTACCTATTGCAACCTATTTTATAAAATCTATTTTATAAAACTTCACTAAAAGTAAGTCAGAAAATCATTTGCACCTGGAGAATATATAATCTCAACAACCTTTCTCCACAGATTTATTGCATCTCTGAAAGTACAAAAATTGGACAGAATGTTAACAGTGAGCATACTTTCCTTAGGAATTTGTTGTATTACTGGAAATTATGCAAATAGCTTCCCCTAAATTTTTTCAAGAAAATTTGAAAACTGAATCAACATATGTCATCCATATTTCTCAGAGGAAATATTTGTTGAAAAACTTCATGGAATTATCTCAACTATTTACACGGTTGTTAATTTCTTTTAAAGTCTGTCCATTTACAACTGTACTTTCCTATTTATGTGGGTTGTCCTACTGATTAAAAGAATAAAAATAGCTATTGTAGTGTTCTCTGCACATATTTTTAATGGTAGAAATTTTGTTGCATGCAAAGGACCAGATTTATCATTAAATTTCATGATGCTTTTAAACAGAATTCAGTCTAGCACCATTTTGAAAAAATGTTTCTTTTGAAATAAGGTAAAAGGCTTATAAAATAATTATTCATCATCTAAGTACCACATATGTGCCTTGTATGGAATCAGTCATAAGCAAAAAGCAGGAGTGCAGAGGGTGGCTGAAAAATGTGAAGGGTGTGTGACAGGATCAGGGTCCAGTGGTGTCTGCTTCTAATTTTCTAAGCACAGAAGGGATCAGTCTCCCAGCATAACAGACTCGTGTTATTCAAAAAATGAGAGAGATCCAATTTATGCAGAATTTCACAACAGATTCTGAACATTAGTATATGACCTTCAGTATGTGGTAATTTGTGATGAACATAACATTTTGCAAAACTTTGAACTCTTTGAAAATTAAGAGACTGAACAGAGCACAGTTTGTGAATTATTTTTCAGATTTTTCTTGCAGTCACTGCTAACCAGTTTCCCCTCTTTCATCATAAATACGTAAGAGTGTCCCCCATGGAAGTAAGTTCTCCCAGGATTTCAGAAAATTAAAAAAATCCAATGCCTATGGTTTCACTTTTAAATGTTGGCATTGACAGCATGCTTAGTGTCTAGCGCTATGCTCGGGGCTGGGACAGATCGGTAACAAGCTGACATCATCTCTGCTCTCCAGAATCCCAGTCTGTAGTTCCTACAGTGTTAGAGCTGATTATCGACTGGGACACACGGGCTGTTTATAATCCACTTGCATTCTGCTTGGCCAAGCCCTATTTTGACTGGCTAGTATCTGTGCCATAAAAGGTGCCTAACTATTCTGAGTATCTCCCCTGAGAATAATGTTATAGCAAGTAGTCAGCTTAAATTTTCATAGGATATTATTTCAGTGATATTTGTGTTTGCATATACCATTGATTTTACTTTATAGTAATATAAAAATTCTGAATTACATTTGACAGATTTTACAACTCTGAGTAGACAAAATAAGCCAAATGAAGCCAACTGACCACATTCTCAGAGGTTTGTAAGCCCTACAAAGAGCACTATCTCTTCACGCTACTTAAAGTGGAAGTCTCCTAACCTCTAAACTAGATTCAAACAATATAACCTCATCTTATCCAAAAGCCTGTGATGAAAAGCAGACAAGAAGGGAACATAAATGTAAGACCTGTTTATCATTTTATTCTCACTGGCTTTCAAAAGCCAAACTCATGTTCCTTTCTTACCCTTAGGAACAACGATGTTTAAGCCAGATCTCTTTAGGTATAGATCCACTCTTTACACAGAAAAAGAAGCACTTCCTGCAGTATTCTTAAGAACTTGGGCCTGAGAACTTCTGTGCCATTTTCCTCCCATGAAATCGAACTTTCTGGACCGCAGTCTGTATGGGAGAACCTAGCGTCGCTGCCCCTGCCTCCGGTTATCCCTTCGTCTCTCTCAGACAGACTCCCCAGGTCATAACACAAAGTGGCTTGTGGCATGTTACATTTTTACTTCATGCAACAAAACAAATAGTGGTTTTTAAAAATGGTCATAAATGCTACATTTGAGGTCAACTTAAAGTGGATTTTATTACAGACCCTTGGTCAGAGATTTGTACACTTAATGATAAAAGGCATTTTCTGAGAAGTTTGCAATCTGCCTATGCCGTAGGTTAGAAACACGATGGCCATGTAAACAACTACAAATATGTGACATGGCTAAGTGTGGCCCCAAAACTAGCGGGGACAGAAGGCAGGCAGTTGAGTAGGAGACAACTTCTTTCCCTATCTTTTGCTTAAGTTGTAACTTTGTAATTGTAAATTTACAGTTAGTCAATTTTATGAAGAATTCAAAGGCATATTTGGCTACAATAAAAAGAGAAATTAGTTTCCGTCCACCCCTGTTGTGGAGAACTGGTGATGGTGGCCAAAAAAGATAGTAGCCAAGAAGTTTAAAAATTATTTCAAAATAATTTTAAAGACAAAATTATTCAGGACTAGACATTATCTTTGTTTAAAGACTTCAAGAGGAAGAGGTGGACTACACTGATAATCATGGAGGTCATACATGGCTTCAGAAATTCAAAGCAGCCTCTCTATTCAGAGCCTTCACCTCAGTGCCAGTTATCCCTTCATAAAGAGCTCTCAGGAAGTCATCAGAGACCCGGACTGGTGAGTTAGTTTGGGTGACACCGGTCAAGCGAGAGTGAGGGGTGGAGAGAGAGACCGTGGAGAAGGCTGGCCCCACTCCTGTCTGTATTCCTCCGGTGAGACCAGCCATGCTGGCGGGAGGGGCCGCTGGGAAATTTGGACCCTGGCTGGCAGGTGCTTCCAAGAGACAATTCTGTGCCAAGAAAGGAGTGTGCATTGGGGAGAGGGTAGCCTCTTCTGCCACAGCTCCTCTCCGGCTTGAAAAGAATGTGTATACAGTTTTCAAATTGAGTTATTTATGAAATTTGGGACAATATTATTTCTTTGGGTTATTTTATGATATACTTCAAGTTATATTCAAGGTTTCATTTTCAATGGGCAAAATGGTAGAGCCCAGATTCCAGTGTAGTTTTGATTATATTGCTAATCAAAGTAAGATGATCAGTCTAAGGAATGTCACGTTGGGAATGGCTTTTGAGCAGTCGTTGTGTTTGTGAACCGTCTTGCCCCGGTCCAGTCCCGGGTGCCGATGCTCCTTCTGCGGCCAGTGAGTTCTCAGGACAACCAACCATCTCACGAGGCCAATAATTTCCCTCTAGTAAAAAGTTTCTTTGGGCTCCTAGTGAACAGGACTATTGCTGCCTGAGGAAACAAGTCTCCCAGTAGATGACAGGCTGTAAAATGTGTAGGCATTGGGGGGGAATCCATTTAAAACAGTACACTGGGTTTTGCATGCTTGGTATTGGATACTATTATCTCTAATAACCATATCATGAAACCATGTAATCCTAACAACATCATTTGGTAAAATCACCCAGTTTTCACTTAAATGATAAATGGGAGAGTTTATGTGCACGCTAACCACCCACAAGTGGTGTGGGAGGATTAAGTCCAAAGAGGACACATACTCTCATTTTTCTGTGTGTCCTCCTTTTGGCAAATAGAATCCTAAATATAAAAATAACTTAAATAAGGATTAGAAGAGTAAAGTTTATAACTTACTGTCACATTAGGCCAAGCTCTGAATTTTAAGAAGGCGAGACGTGAGCAGCCACCATTACCCAGGCCAGAGGATGGGCCTCGGGAGGGAGCAGGGCCGGCGAGGGGAGCACAGGTTTCCTCCTCCGCACCAGGAAACTGTGTAGCATGGCTCATACGTCCACAGGCGTCTGTAAGTATTATAGATACAAAAGCTAAAGAAAAAGACCCAGAATTTTGCTTACAATATGAATTCAGTTTATGGGACTCTGAATGAAGAGCAATAGAATGAGCCAAAAAATGAGAGAAAAAAAAAAAGCTATTTTAGGCTACTTAATCTTGATTCAGAATTTCAGATTATACTCTACTAAAAACATAATAATTTTAAAAATAAGAATCTTGTGTTTCAACTCTCATTATTTCATAATAGGTGTAAAGATTAACTTTTAATTTATTATATATATATTTTATTCTGTGTAGGAATATATTTTGGCATCTATTAAAAACGCTTTTAATTCAAATTTAAACATTCTGATTGTTACAAAGGTCAGTGAATTCAGTGAATAATAAAAACTCACTATAACTTTATTAAAACGCCAGTGTTTGGGAAATGCCACGTAAGTAAAAGTTGTAATCACATTTCAGCATTGTACCCTATACACCACAGATCAAAGTCTTTTAGTAAAGGATATTTTTAATGAGAAAAAATGAGATTCAAAAGGATAAACAAATAAGCTAGGAAAATATTTTTATACACAGTCGTAACAAAATTTTAGAAAAAATCAGGTTATTTTCATTTAGAAAATACAAACACAAAATTTTCCCATATATTTCCTAAGGATATTTGTTAATTCTTTAAAGTGTAAAAATTAGTGTCTGGTTAACAGCTTAGACGTATACATTTGTTTACCACTAACAGTCATATTCAGTGGAAAATGGCAACTAAATATGAAGAGTAATAGAAAGAAAGCTATCTTTTTGCTGCAGCTGATTTTAATTTTTGGATTTATTCTGGTGCATAGTCAAAAGTTATAAATCTAGAAGTTATCTCATCACCATGGTATTAGTTTCCTAGAGTTGCTAAAACGAAAAACCACAGATGGGGCCACTGCTCACAGACCGTTACTGTCACAGTTCTAGAGGCTGGTAGTGCAGATAATGTATAGACAGGGTTGGTTTTTTCTGAGGTCTGAGAAGCAAGGATCAACTCCCCGCCTCCCTCCTTGGCCTGTAGATGGTCATTTCTCATGTTCACATTTGCCTGTATGCAAGTCTGTCTCCAAGTCTCTTTTTACAAGGATACCAGTCATACTGGAGTAAGGCCCACCCCAGTGACCTCACTTTCACTTGGTTAAAACCCTGTGACCAGATAAGGTCACTTTCTGAGGTACTAGGGGTTAGGATATCAGTATATGAATTTTGGGGGAAGCAATTCATAATTTCAGTAGTTATGAGTGCAAGTGCTGGAGCATACACGAGTAAGGGCAGGCCTTCTGTCTGACCCCTGTGGAAGCAGAGGTCACTCCCACTGGTGGGGGAAGGTGGCGGCCTTCCTGGCTTCTGCTGGCACCCAGTCATGACAGCCCTTGCTTCTCCGGCTCCCCAGAGCTAATGCACTGCGTGTTAACAAGTGGCATATGATGCTTGTACTTTAGAAAGGAGATCATTTTAGAAGTGCCTTTTGTGCACATTCCTATAAGGGTTGTAAGTCTAGCCTTGAATCAAGTGAGTCATTGAAGGCCGACGTGAGAGTCCTAGATACCGAATCAAATCCTCGATATTTGTTTTATCAACCACTTGGAAGGTGCTGCTCGCAGACTTAGAGTTTAATTTCAGACCTGGTTGTTTATCAAGGTGAATATTAGAAACTCGCCTTTGAATTTTGATTCTGCATTTACTGTAAAACTCCTGTTGCCCATTTTTTTTCTGTGTTTGGCAATTAAGACCAGAATTCTCTTTCACAATAGCCAGTTTGTTTTCCCTTCTCTGATTATGAAAATTATATAATTTAAAATGTTACCTTTTTTTGGCCTTCATGGGATGTTAGCAGGGTTTATGCTCTCAATGCAGTTATGGTGAGTTTTACATTGGGCGTATTTGTTTCTCCCCTTTTAAATGTATTATTGTCTTTCTAAAAAAGTCCACATTTTAATCAGTGTGTGTGTGTGTGTGTGTGTGTGTGCGCACACACACACACACACACCTCTTTGGTAAGTTCTTTCTAAAACGTATTGAAAATACAGGAGGGAAAAGTGGGTGAATAACTTAAATTATAATATCACAAGGAAAAATACCTCCCTTCATGTTTCTTATACTGTCATTAACCTGCACACACACCCAAACTGACACAATTACTCTTAGTGACTCAGGAGAACTCTGCCATTTCTATCTGTCCACAGGCATAATGATTGTTAGTCTATAAATGTCTGTTATTTCGCCTGTATCATGGTTAATGGACAAGCACTGAATGGCTCAGGCAAATGTCATGACTGAAATATTACAGGGATCTAAACTCCAGCTACTGAGCTGTTCAGAACTGCCACTGTCTTATTAGGACTGAATTCAAATACTTTCAGTAATGGTTACACTTCTCAATGCGTAGACTTTTGTCCAAATTACTCATAGCTATAAGGGAATTTTATATCAAATCTATAAGCAAACTTAGAAGCAGCAAATTGGAATACTCTTCCTTCTCGAATGTTTTAGAAGGTTAGTTTTGTTTGCTTTGGCTTCGATGTCACTGACATTTGATGAACATTTGCAGCTGAACAAGATTCTATTCATGTACATTTACAAGCTGGGTGACCCTGGAACAAACCCCCTAATTTCTCTGGCTGTCAAAATCTCCCAGATCAGACCACTGTACATTCACATCGGGGCTGTTTTATTATTGAGGTCATATACCCCCTTCTCTTTTATTGGTGCATAACTGTTAGACATATTATATTGCCAGTTGGGTTCTTATGAGGTTCTTATCTCCCCCCACTTCTGCCTAGGAATATATGGGATCTAGGGTATTTTATGTTAGTGTTTTTATATAAGCTGATAGGATCAGAGTATTATTTTAAAGCAGTTTCTAAACCAATCACCACTTTCCATCTTGTCCATAAAAGTTTTGTATGAAAGAGGGTTTTGATCCCAGGTCCTTGTTTTCCTGACAAATACCTTTATTACACAAGAAAGTCCCATAACCCAGTAATTCTCCCACTAATTGGTCTTAAACCCACTCTATCTTCTGGGCTATTGGCCTGTGTTTTGATAATTTAGCGGCATTTGTTTTTTCTGAGCTGGGGACTGCATGTCACATTTTTATTATAATGTGGTTCCAGACCATGCCTGTCTTCTCCTCAGAGACAGTCTGTCCACTCTCCTGAGGGTGGCCTCTGACTTTTAACCCAAAAGAATATTCAGATGAGGTAGCGATGCCCAGAAGTGAGGCTGACGGGTGTGTATAGGGATGGGTTACCCATACTTTGACCAAAATGTATTAATAAGTTCTGTGGATTCCACAATGTTATTTTCTAAAAATGGATGTAAGTGATAGTCTCAGACTCAACAGAAAGTCTGAAAATCTAAATTAGAGTGGGAAACTTTCCACTTCTTAAGTTACATGATCACATATTTTCCCAAACCATTCATGAAAAGAAGCCATATAATAGTTTGTACAAAATGAAACTTGTTGCTGTACTTCAGATCTTCTAGGCCAAACATATCTGTGCCAAAGGGAAGAAGAAAAAGTAACTAGGCTCCACGAACCAAATGCCTGAATTTTTTTAAGGTTTATATATCATGTTTTCTGCGATGTTAACTTGTCAAAATTAGATGAAGCTAGATGGATTACTGAAGGGCAGTCTATTCCATATACATAATTGCTTATTTATATTCATATATATTATGTTTTCACATACCTACTATAAATAATGTCACAAATACAATCTATCTATTTTAAATGTGTACCTTGTCATAGACCAAGTACCTTACAACTTGTAACCAAATAGGATAAAATCATCCATGTTTGTGTTTAAAGTTTATTTTAGTATTTCTGGAGCTTACACTAGAGGTGTTGTCAAAAGAATATAGTTGGATGGTCATTCAGTATGACTTTCAACTAAGGTTTATTAGCTAAATCGCAAAGTTCATCTTCTCTGTGTCTGTGGTAGCTATGGAAACCTTTCACTCCTCCTCTCTTACTCCAAGAGAAAGCTGGAACTCAGAACATGAAGTAAATGATCTTGAGATATTATAAGTGGTAACAATCAGAGAACATTGTCAGAACTTTAGGAATTCGACCACATGATCCCATAACACATATTGTAGACCTATTTGATGCTGAGACCATCAGCCCCTACGGTGCTGACAGGAAATGTCTTTACATGACAAATGTAGGGTTCTTTAAGTACTTTAATCTTATTTTATCCACCCAGAATGTCAGTCTGCTCTCCAGAGAAATGGAGCAGTTCCTCTGTGCACTGTTTCCAGTAAAAGGTGCTAAAAACAATCACAAGTGTATGTTGAGTGGTTTCCAGACAACTAAACCCACAGTGTGAGGATGTACAGAGAATATGCTGCTGTTAATTCATTTCATAAATATTATTGTTATTAAAATACAGATTTAAATTCTTTAAGTAACAGAATTTGATTGGATTCCTAATATGCTAAAGTAATTTGTGTTGTTTTCATTTGTCAAACAACCTACATTTATAAAGTTTTAAACTTATCACTTGTATGAAATTACACTAAAATGTTATCCTAGGCTCTATAAACTCCACAGCTTCTATCTTTTATGGAGTGAAAATTAGATAAGATGGTCATAGGAATGTGTTTTCCTATATTAACCGTAGATCACTAAAATGGCAGTGAGGTGATAATGAAACATACTGTAATACAGATAAGTAAGTTTGCAAACTACAAAAAAAAGATTTCTTTTTCATGAGTCATTTTTTTTACTGAGGTATAATTGACATATAGCATTATATTAGTGTCAGGTGTACAACATGATTCAATATTTGTATATATAGGAAAAATGATCGCCACAATAAGTCTAGTTAACATCCATCGCAACACAGTTACAAATACTGTTTTTTCTTGTGATGAGAACTTTTAAGATCTACTCTCTTAGAAACGTCCAAATAAATATACAGTACAATTTTACTAACTATAGTCACCATGATGTATGTTACATCCCAGGACTTTGCTTTTTAACTGGGAGTTTGTACCTTGTGACGCCCTTCACCCCTTTCCCTAACCCCCACACCCCATGTCTGGCAACCACCAGCCTGTTCTCTGTATCTACCAGTTAGGGGTTATTTTGTTTGTTTTGCTATGTTTTAGATTTCACATATAAGTGAAATTACATGGTATTTGTCTTTCTCTGTCTGAATTATTTCACTTAGCATGGAGATTAAATCCAGTCACCTGCAAAGAATTCAAGAATTGTTTTCAAATGCCTATTTTGTCTTAGAAAACAGCTATAAAACAGAGATAACCTCCTCCATCAGGACCTTCTAGACCTCCAGCTTGAATTGAACACACGTGCAGGTCTCAGCCTTCCTTCCTCCCATTTAGAGAAGGAAGCAGAAGAAATATGTCTCTTTCTTATTTTTATCCAAGTCTTAATTATCATTCAAAACTTTTTATCTGCCATTGTATTTTTTCATTATTTTTTTACTAATTGAGACAAATATTAACAGAATGATGTTCTCTGGACAAAGCACAATACCAACTCCAAAGGAAACTAAAAATATAAATTCTGCCTCTTTTTAGCAATAAAGCAGATCCATATATAGAAAATATGGACACTACAAATATATAAATACCAAGTGAGCTATATAAGGTCAAACAGTACAGCCATGGTTAACGAGAAGAGCTAAAGTCTAGATTTTGAATCCAGGCTATGCCACTTTCTTCCTTTGTGACTTTAACAGGTGATTTCATCTCAACTTTCTTATTTTCAAAATGGGGATAATGACATCTATTTCAAAAAGCATTTGTAAGAACTAAATCAGAACATGCAACACAAACATCATAGTACATGAAACAGCATAGTCACTAAACAAGAGGTGTCTTAGTCAAGGCTCTTTTTTTTCTAATTGTCCCCTTTTTTTTGCCATACGTGCATTCTGTCTCTGCGAATGTAGTGCATTCATCGTCATAGTAACAGAAAGATGACAAGGCTAAAAAGCACAAGGGATTGAAGTCAGCCACAGTGGCAAACAATGTAAACAAAACCTGTTCCATCAACTGTGCTTCAGTTCTTTTTTGTGTGGGTGCCTCTTCATCCCTCCACCTTTTTTACCCCTTCACCTCAGCCCTCCTCTGTGGTGAGCAGTCCCTTCTCAGGGTCTATGAGTCTACTGCTGTTTTGTTCATTTTGTCTTATTTTTAGATTCCCATGTAAGTGAAATCATATGGTATTTGTCTTTCTCCGCCTGGCTTATTTCACTGAGCATAATACCATCTCCAGCCATGTTTTCACAAATGGCAGGATTTCTTTATTTTTCATGGCTGAATAATATTCATGTATATGTGCCACATCTTCTTTATCCATTCATCTTTTGATGGACACTTTGGCTGCTTCCATATCCTGGCTAAGGCTCTTCTGATGGCAAGTCTACAAAAAAAGCACTGTCATAAATGTGATTTTCTCAGGAAAATCAAAAGAGGATATTTATTAGGGAGCAAAAAGGAAAGAAACTAAGAACTAAGCCATTGGAAATCTAAGTAGCTATTCTTAAAAGTGTTTTGCTTGCTTTCCCTTTTCCTGGTCACATAGCTACAACACACGCAGACAGATATACCCTGTAACCTGCAAAAAGTCTCCTCGCCATCCTCAGGGGCCAGTGCAAATACGACATGCTCTCTAGTGCCCACAAGGCCCCCGAGCTGAGTGAGTCCCTCTCCCCACCCTACCCCACACGCACTGCACCCTCTGTGCACTCCTGTCTGTACTCCCATGTGTGCGTGCATGTATTGTGGCCCACGCTCTGTGCAGGTCTGTCCCTCTGAGAGCGATCAGACAGAAAACCTCAGAGCCTGTGGCGACAGGGACACTCAGAGCCAGTCTGATCTCGTTGACAAATGGGTTTCACACTGTTGCCTCTTCCACTTCTTATAGTTTGTAGCTCTTGCTTTTTGATTTTGTTATATCAGGAATTCTGGAAGAGCTTGGATGGGAGGTGCTGACTACACGCCTTTCACGAGATTGTAGCAGGCACCTCCCTGGGGGCAGTTGGGCTTCCTTAATGAATGGTTTTCCCGGGGCAGCTGAACTGCTCACAAGGAGGGTTAGGGCTCCAGTGCGATTGCCGCATAACAAATCATCCCAAACCTGTGACTCACAATGACAAAAATCATGCATTTGCTCCTGAGTGATTTCAGATTTCACATATCTTAAATTAGAGCAGGACTAAGCACAGTGTCACCTGAGGTCACTTGAGTGGGGCCGTAGAGCATACTTTCAAGGTGGCTAACTGGGGGCTGGCTGACAGCTCAGCGGTGACCACGGGACAGAGCCCCACCCGGGTGTCTCCACAGGTTTCCCGGGCTTCGTCACAGCACGGTGTCTGGATTCCCAGAGTGTCCCATAAGCACAAGAGAGTTTTATGGCGTAAAATCCAGCCTCAGAAATCAAGAGCATCCGTAATGCCACATCTGCTGGTCACAAACAAGCCAGAGAAATGCCAAATTCAGGGACAGGAATTAGGACCCAGCTCTTGATGAGACAGCCGTGAGGTTCTGAAGAACGTGCAGTGGGAATTTTGTGGAAAGCATCTTTGGAAAACACAATCCTCCACAGTGTAGCCCTAAGAATGTGGAAGACCTTAGCTGAAATTTTGGGGGCTGCATATGTTTCAACAGTCAGGACTGCTCACCTTTTAGAAAGGTAACATGGTGCACACAATGCCTCCGAGGTAAAATCCCCAGGAGATCTGGGGAAGCAACTGTAATCAAGAATATCAACGGTTTTCCAGTGTGATAGTCACTCGAGGTAGAGTAAACAAACATGCTGAAGAGACTTATGTCAGCTGAGATCATGCTTTGCCACCAAATGAGTTAGCCATGTATTTACCAAAAAAGAAAGGAAACACAACATTGTCAGAGCTTCTGTGTTTGGGGTTTATAAATAGTAATTGTACAATAGAAGTTATTATGTTTAGGAAAAGATTATTGTCACGGTGATTTCTCTTGGATACATATCTTCAATAACCATGTTTATTTTTTAATTACTAACTTTTTAGGTCCTAATTTCCCAAGTAGTGCTGACTTGTGACCTTGGTACCTTGTCATGATGAGCTGAAGGCAGATGTTCATCTAAGTCTCAAGATTACAAAGCTTTGGGGGAAAAATTTTTCCAAAACCATGTTGAGAATATCTGCAGCAAGTACCTTCTACCCAGAAATAATAGGGGATATGAAGAAAAGACCATGGTTTTAGATAAATGTTTAGGGCCTTCCGCCAACATCAATTCAAAATGTCTATCTGGCAACACAAACCCGTTTCAGAGGAATCACCAGAGCAGGTGCTGGGGCTGCGGGGAGAGCGTGGCTCCTGCAGCACTAACACCTTTAAAGGTTTACTCCAAACTTTTTTTTTTTTGCTATTATTAATATATAATTACATGAGCAACATTATGGTTACTAGACTCTCCCTATTCTCAAGTCCCCCCCACCCACCCCATTACAGTCACTGTCCATCAGCGTAGTGAGATGCTATAGAATCACTACTTGTCTTCTCTGAGTTGTACAGCCCTCCCCGTGCCCCCCCAACATTACATCTGCTGATCATAATGCCCCCTTTACCCTCTTATCCCTCCCTTCCCACTCATCCTCCCAGTCCCTTTCCCTTTGGTAACTGTTAGTCCATTCTTGGGTTCTGTGAGTCTGCTGCTGTTTTGTTCCTTCAGTTTTTTTCTTTGTTCTTATACTCCACATATGAGTGAAATCATTTGATACTTGTCTTTTTCGGCTTGGCTTATTTCACTGAGCATAATACCCTCTAGCTCCATCCATGTTGCAAATGGTAGGATTTGTTTGTTTCTTATGGCTGAATAATATTCCATTGTGTATATGTACCACCTCTTCTTTATCCATTCATCTACTGATGGACACTTAGGTTGCTTCCATTTCTTGGCTATTGTAAATAGTGCTGCGATAAACATAGGGGTGCATCTGTCTTTTTCAAACTGGGCTGCTGCAGTTTTAGAATAAATTCATAGGAGTAGAATTTCTGGGTCAAATGGTATTTCTATTTTGAGTTTTTTGAGAAACCTCCATACTGCTTTCCACAATGGTTGTACTCATTTACATTCCCACCAGCAGTGTAGGAGGGTTCCCCTTTCTCCACATCCGTGCCAACATTTGTTGTTGTTTGTTGTTTACTCCAAACTTTTATGAAGGAAATTTAATACTAAACTTCGGATAAAAGTTCAGATTTTCTCTATTGCTCCCGATGTCCATTCTAGGATGGCGATCTTTAGCCTTAAACTAGACATTGATTTTAATGCCCAAACTTCCAGCATCTGGCCAAAACATATGTTTTGTCACCTGTTTAGACAGTTTAATCCACAAAACTGTATTCCCTCATTTAGAAAAATTCTCTTGACTATAAGTATGAATGAATTAAATATTACTTGCTCTTTCATAATTTTCACTTTGAAAAGCAGGATGGTATAGTACCTACTTTATAGTATTGTATTTTTGTAAATCAAGTTTGCTTTAGATAATTAAGAAGAAACAGAATCATTGAATTTTAAAGCCTGAAAAAATTGTACATAGTCCAACTTCACTTTACATATGAGGTGACCAGCAAGCACAAAGCAGCCAGCTGGTTTGCCCAAGCAAGTTTTCTGTCATTATTGTTACAGAAGTTTTCCCTTCATCTTTCTCAATTTAAATTAAACCAAATGAGTCCTTTCCCTATACTAGCAGAAGCTTTGTGCTTGACTTCCACACATTTTCACAATTTTTCTTCAACACAACCTTAGTATCTCTTTTATAAAAAAATTATAATTGCATGGATAGTTTTCCTGATAAATAAGTGATTGCTCAGGTGATACTATTCACTCTGTGCAGAAACAAAGTTAAATTAATAAAAGTATAGCCAAATTAAATATTCAACATTTGAAATTTAAACTATATCAACAAAATTGCTCATAGAAGATTTTTAGTTCCTCGTTTTCCAAAATGAGTCCAAAGGGCTCCTGCAATTTGGACCTGACGTATAATTCAGCAGAGTGTGAATAATAAACAAATTACAATATTTACATTTTTTTTGATATCTAGTTGAGAAAATTCCTAACCATCATCACACTTAACATCCCTGATGAATGGTTTTGATTTTCATTTTGATAAATTATCTACTGTACCTACATTTAAAACTTGCAATAATCCAAGTCAGTGTTCAGCATTTTTGTAGAAAGGTTACACTCTATATTTTTCTATTAAATATAAACTATAAGTCATGTATCCACCTTCCTAAACTTCATTTCCTCCTCTTCCCCACTACTTCATTTCTCAGAAAGAGCAAAAGCTAAAATAAAATAAAACTGCCGTGACACTTTTAGTGTCACCCTCTGCTGTGTCCGCAGGGGTGCAGAGCCATGGGATTTGGCCTCGAGGTGCTTGTCCCCCCACCCTTGGAAAGCGGAACATTGGTTCCTGCCTCAGTTTTGTCCAGACTTAAACACCCCTTCTCATTTTATATGCCTTGCAGGACTCCTAGAGTCTGAAAATGTGACCAAAGAGCCCTTTCATGTCTGGGAATGCGACAGGGAATGTATTACATCTATTTTTAAATCTTCAGAATTCTCATACTAGTGGAAAGCTGTAAACTAGACCCAAATCATCTCTCTGTTAGAGCCCACCTGACACGCGGGGGCCCTTTCCCTCGTGTGGGACACTCGGCCATCACTGCTGCTCTGTGGTCAGAGATCGCCCTCCCTTCTGCCAGTGTTCTCAAGACCCTACCACCTGGCTGGCCCAGAGGCTGGCAAGCAGCAGGAGAGCTTCCTGAGGGACAGACTGCATTCCCTTCAGTAGAGTCATCCCAGGTGGCTTTGTGAGTTTGAATAGTTAAATAACATGCACAGGAAGGGAGACTAGCAAAAGCTCACAGGGCACATAAACCAGGCGCCGGGAGCCGCACACTCTGGGGAGATGACTGAGTTTTTGGCCCTCCGCCCGATGCTGACCTGTGAGTGGTCAGCTGAGTCGTGCAACAGCCCACTTGCAGAGGGATGCCCCGCGGGCCCCGCATCTGAGATCCAGCTGGGCTGAGCGTGTGCTCACTGATGCTTCCCGCACGAGAGGTTTTGTGTTCACTGGCTTTCCTCCATTTAGGCGAGAGGAAGACTGAAAGAGATGTTATGTGTGCTCCTGCCTTAAGGGCCTCGCGTTGGATGGGGCAGATGGACACGACGATGCCATGAGAGGAGGGCTCTACCAGAAAGACAGCCAGAAGGAGCAGGAACCCAGAAAAGAGGTGCTGGTCCAGCAGGGAAGACTTTCCAGAGAGAGAGGCTTGGTGGATGGGCACGCGTGGGTGACAGAAAGGGGCGGCAGGTGCCTTGGGCAAGGGAGGCCACCCAGAAGAAGGCATTCACAAAGCACAGCCCTTAGAAAACCCAGGCGGGCTGGTGCTCAGAACACAAAACATGGTGTGTGATGAGGTGAGGTGGAGGAGATAACATCGCGGGGGTCTGACACTGCTGGTCTGTACACGTGGGTTTCATCCATAGGCAGCGAGGAGCCGCTGAATCTTTGAATGATCTGATTAGGGGAAAGGAGAGATTTAAAAGGAGAAGTTTCTGGAAGAAGGGTGGATGATGAGCTAGGGTTCTAAACTAGCCATGGTCATGGAAATGGAAAGGGAACTTGGAGTTACTTGGGAATGATTTAGAGCCCAGTCTTTTAGGGGACAGAGGAAAAGAGTCCCTCATGACCCTTGTTTTGCTCTATCTGTCTTGACACAGGGTGTCTGAGAAAAGGAGCAAGGTAAGGAGAAAAATATTATGAGGGGGTGAGCAGAAACAAGCTGGGGGAGGCTAGATGAAGGTGTGTTTGGGACGCCTAGGAGGCATCTAGGAAAACATGAAAAAACTCTATGTGCATATATAATGATGCAGCCCAGGAAAGAGCTTTGGATGAGAAAGGACATCATGAGCTATGGGACAAAGCTCACATGTCACAAAATATTCCAAAGATAAACGAAGCACGGGTAAGAAACAGGCTAACCCAGGGCTGCCTCTTCCCTGGGACGTTCATTCACGGAGGCATTTGTTCCTCCACGTTCACTGGAGGCTGCTAAGGGGCAGACTCTCTGCCTGTGTTTTTAAAGGTGAGCGTAGGGACCAGGGGCAGGTGGCCCCAGCATGAGCCACTGCGACCTGCTGAAAACCAACAAGGCCTCAAAGACTCAGGAACATACTTTCACCTTCCCACCAGCCCCCCAACAACAGCTGCACAAAAAGAGTTCAGATGGGGGACGTGCTCCAGGGGGAGAGCAGCTCTGTGATGATGGCAAGAGCTGGTGCCCACAGCAAGGGATGTTCGAATTCTTCTCTGTGATCTGTGTCATCTTACTACACTGATGGATAGTGACTGAACTGGGGTATGGGTGGGGATTTGATAATATGGGTAAATGTAGTCACCACATTGTTTTTTCATGTGAAACCTTCATAAGAGTGTATATCAATAATACCTTAATAAAAAATAGAAGGGAAAAAAAATCATTTGGAAAAAGAAACGTATTCTTCTCTGTGCACCATTATGCCTCGGAGGCCCCTCAAGTACATTGTTCATCAAACATTTACTCTTTCATGAATTTCCTATGAATTGCTTCCTTTTTCCTTTGGAGTCTCAGGCCTCTACCCCCTTCTCCCGGGTGCAGGTGCAGGGTGACCTATAGACCTCATTCTCCCCGACTGTCTTTGGAATCCCTGTCTACGCTGTCCCCGTATGCACATAATTAAACTCTGTTCCTTTTTCCTCTTGTTAATGTCTCATGCCAGTTTGATTCCTAGACCAGCTAGAAAAACCTTCAAAGGTAGAGGAAACTTCTTCCTCCCAAACAGTAGAATCCAGCCTCTGTACTCAAGTGCTCACTGTCTGGGGAAAGTGCTTTGAGAAAAACTGGGTTAAGTTATCCCAACTCAGTTTCCCAATTCACACACAGAAGACAATAATTAAAAGTCACATGCCTGTTCTATGTTCTAGTGTCATCCTGAATTTTTAACCCGCTCATCAAAATGATAATATTTGGATCAAGGGCCACTGTGATTCTAATCTTCTGATCTATGATGAGATTCACCCTGTATTTTTCCTTTCCTTGGATTACCACTACGTCATGGAATTTACCAATATCTATACCTTTCTTTTCTCCTTTTTATTTCCATTATTTTTCCTGTCTCTACAACAATTACTTTGCATCACCACAGTGCCTTAGAGGGTTCAGGGCTCTTTCACAAAGAGAAACATTTAGGCCTGCTCAGTGGTTCTGAAGGGAGGGAATTTGGAAGGGTGTTATTGACTAAACTTAGAAATTGGAAAGAAATAAAGAAGGAAACCTAGTAGCTAAGGAAAAACACACACACACACACACTGGGAAACTGAGGGGGTGAAGAGGAAGCAAAGAGACTTTCTAATAGGCATGATCTGTTTTTGTCTCTTTTTCTTTTGAGAAGCACATTAAGTGTTCAGAAGTAGAATAATGCATTTTTACATATACTTGATACTCTATCGATTCCAAATTGCACTGGCCATGGAAACATGATGGAATGCGCCGGACCCGTGCTAAGGTCTCCCAGGCTCAATGGCCTACAAATAATTTAACAAAATGCAAGTGCAGAGCAGTCAGGCGGCCAGGTCACTGGGTAAACAAGTTCCAGCGCCATCTTCTCAAACTTTTGACACATTTAAACCTGAAAATGTCAACATCTCTTCATCCAAGAAATTTTTAGAAACGTTTTATTTTAAGAAGAGCCAAAGGAAAACCTCTTTGCATTTCAAAAACCTTATTTAGACATTGAGTAGTAAAGGTTTTATTTAGAAAAATGATTAATCATTCTGCAAGACTTATAAAATACTTATAAGAGGAAAAAAAAGACCTTTAAGTTGGAAAATTCCTCTCAAAGGAATTCTAAATGCCACAGAGAACATACTGGACCAATTCTTTTTTTTTTTTTTTTTTTTTTTTTTTTTTTTTCTCTGCATCACAGTGTGTAAAACGCACCCGGGGTGCGACAGGGAGTCCCAGGCTGTTTACAGATCATCATTATCAGAGGCCAAAAATGTAACTGTAGTGAAGTGGGGCTTGGGGTAACTGAAATCGCAAGCAGGTCCCCCTGAAGGAAGCCCTTGCACTGGCGGCCCAGCCGAGGCGTGGAAAGGGGGCCGGACCACGAGAGCATTTTGCATGGCTGCAGAGCTGCGTCCTGCAGAGCTGCCCGTAGGAACGGGGGCTTCGCCCTTACTGCTTTCCCATCAAACGGTCCCCTTCTCCCAGGCTGCTTAGGGACCAGCTTTACGAGGCTAGACAAGATAAATGTTTTTCTGTTAACCTCCCTGTGAGCTGGGGCGGGCGTGCTGCAATCCTCTCACCGAAACGAAGGATTTATAGCTTCCTACCAGTAGTTTAGGTTTACGGTCTGGGCTTCAAGGCAAGGTTTCTGGGACAGCCTGCCTCGCGGCCCCACAGCCTGTTATCTCCGCACATCCTCCCGCTGGGTTCTTCACCTCCCAGCGCTGTCCAACCCGAAGTCCCGCCCGTTCCAGGGCCGGGACCCAGCGGGCCAAGGGAGGCTCCGGAGGCCTCTGCGGGCCCGGCAGGAATGAAGCGGGCCAGGATGTGGGGGAGCCCGAGGCTCGGGGCCACACATCCCACGTCCTGTTGAGCTGCCCCAGACCAGATCCCGCAGGAAGTGCGGGGCGAAGGGCTGCCTCCCAGGACAGTACCTAAACCAGTGCCCGGACCCTTCCAGGGGGCAGGCCTGCCGCCAAGGGGCTCGGGCCGAGAGCCAGGGGCAGCCGCCACGCCGCCCTCCCCGCGCTCAGCCCCAAGGGCGACTTTAGGCACCTCCACCGGCCTCACGTCCAGGGTCTGCGCGGGGCTGAGGGCCTGGCTGCGGTCTCACCCATCACAGGCAAACCAAACCAAGCTTTCCTGCCGGTCAGTGTGCTCCCAGTAAGGAGCACGCCACCACCTTCTCAATCACCCTTCTACCAAATATCAAGAATCCAGGGACAAGATCCCAGGGACCGAGTAGCCCATCCAAGATCAGGTGACAGAAGGCACACCACCGTTTGTCCAAATGCAGAGCAGCCCGAGTGTTTCAAGGGACAGCCAGTATTTCTTGGGAAAATAAAGTGTTCCCAGAAAATATTTCAATTCATGACGGTATTTTATTTGCTTTTATAGCGCTATGACAGATTTTTCTCTTTAATCCAGTGTTTATCTTCTTTTCTAGAATTATAACCTCCCTGTTAGTCAAACACAAGGTATTTAAAAACTGTTTCTGCCAACATTATGCTTTTAAAAATTATATCCCATTGAAGTTCTCATTTGCTTTTTTTTAGTATTAGTGAGATCTTCATTTTCTTTTCATGTGTTGAAGAGCTATTTTTCTTTCTCTCTCCAGTCACATTCTTTGTGCATGCCTTTGTTTGTTTGTTTTCTTTTCCGGACCTTTTTTTTAAATTGAGTTGCAAAAGCTTTCACAAAGCATGGAGATTAACCATTTGGCTATTCTAGGAGCCTGAAATACTTTTTTTCTGTTATATTATGTTCTGAGTTTTTATGGCATATATGCTATACACAATCTTTTCTTTTGTTTTCCAAATCCACTCCTCTTTCTAGAGCCATGATGGCACATAACATTTCCAGGTCGTGATTATAGGTTCTTATCTGTCTCTTTAAAAAGAATTTGAAGAAGAAACTATATTCAACTTCACAGCCTCAATACATTGTCTGGTACACACTGGATGGATGCACCGCAAATGTTTGTTTTCCCCTGGCAGACTTGGTCTGTTTGGGTCACTGATATGTACCCAGAACCTAACCAGAGTCTGGCTCTAGTTCTCAAAATACATCAGCTGAATGAATGCATGAATGAATAACTCAAAATAGTGTTCCAGGTAAAACATTTATTCATGCATTATTATTTATTTATATGTCTTTAGAGAAGAAACTTAGAAAAGTTTAATAATACAGGGTTATCAACTATAGTCACCATGTTTTACATTTGGTCCTCAGACCTTATTTATCTTACAGCTCTAAGTTTGTACCCTTTGACCAACTGCTTCCTATTCCCCACCCCTACTCCTGCCAACCATTTTTTTACTCTAAGAGTCAGACTGTTTTTTAATTTAAGATTCCATATATGATACCATGCAGCATTTGTCTTTGTCTGGCTCATTTCACTTAGCCTAATGCCCTCAAGTTCAATCCATGTTGTCACAAATAATAGGATGTCTTTTTTTCTCGTGACTGATTAGTATTCATACATATATATCTCACATCTTCTTTATCCATTCTTCCATCAATGAACACTTCGGTTGTTTCCATCTCGTGACTATTGTGAACAATGCTGTAATAAACATGGGGATTCAGATACTCTTCAATATCCTATTTCCATTTCCTTTAGATATATGCCCAGAAATGGAATTGCTGGATCATATGGTACATTTATTTTTAATTTTTGGAGGAACCTCCCTACTGCTTTTCATAGTGGCTGCAGCAATTTACATTCCCACCAACAGTGCACAAAGGTTCTTTTCTCCACAGTCTTTCTAACACTTATTATCTGGTCTTTTTGATGATGGCCATCCTAACAGGTGTGAGGTGATAGCTCTTTGCAGTTTTGAATTGCAGTTCCCTGATGATTAACGATGGTCAGCACCTTTTCAGGTACCAGGTAGCCATTTGTGTATCTTCTTTGGAAAAATGTTCAGTTTTTCCATCTATTTTTTTAATGGAATTGTTTGTTTTTGCTATTGAGTTGCATGGATTGTTTATATATTTTGGATATTGACCCCTTATCAGGAATGATTCACAAATATTTTCTCCTGTGCTGTAGGTCACCTTTTCATTTTGTTGATGATTTACTGTGTTACTGTTTTGCCATGCAGAAGCTACCATATATAACTTCTAAAAAGTTTAATGTAATTAATTGAATAAACATGAATGATGAATTTATCAATCCTTTATAGTTTCTGGATTTTATGTCATGCTCAGAAATACTTCACCGTGTTCCAATTATTTATATTAGTGTTGTTATCAGTGTTTTAAAATTTTAAATTTTGTACACATCAATAATCTATTTTGGAGTGAGCTGTAACTTTATAAGAAATTCAACTTGATATTTTTCCAGGTGGCTACCCAGTTATGGTAAAAACATTTTTTTTTCACTGAGGTGAGATGTTACCTTTACCTTGTGCAAAATGTCCACATGAATGCTTAGTTTGGTTCATGGATTTATCTGTCTTTTCATGAACCAATATTATTCTGTTTATTTATTTAACAAACTTTCCTGAGTGCCTACTAAGTACCAGGCACTGAGATATAGCAAGGCAGAAATATTTAAAAAATAACAATGATGATGATAATGAGTAAGATGAAGATGAACAAGAGGGAAAGAAGAAAAGAAAGAGAGTGAGAGAGAGAGAGAAAGAAGGAAGGGAGGGAGGGAGGGAGGGAGGAAAATAAAGAAAGGAGAGAAGAGAAAAGAAAGATGAAGGAAGGAAAGGAAACAAACTCTTGCTCTTCTGGGTTTGACATTCTAGTGAATAAAGGCAATAAAATAAATGAGTTAAAAGTTTAACAGATAGGGTAATTGTGATGAAGGAGAAACAAAACAGAAAAGGACAGGGAGTTGGAGGTGTGGCAATTTTAATGCATTGCTTAGCAAAGTCTTCACTGACAAAGGGGAATTTATGCAAACACCAGAAAGGTGAGGGACAATCACTGAATCTGTGAGAGAAAGAAGTGAACGGCAAGCGACTGCATGTTTCAGGGACCATAAGGAAAATAATGTGGTGCAGAGCAGAGCAGCAAGGGGGAAGTTCAAGGAAAGGATGGGAGAGGGTGGAAGAATGTTGGGACTGGATCATATTATGAAATGGGAGGCCTTTGGAGGATTTTCAGCAAAGAAGTTTATGGTATGCTTTTTGCATTAAAAATTATGATGACAAATGTGTTGAGAATAATTACGTAGGTTAAGGTTTAGAAATAGGACCACCAATTAGAAGATGAACAACAAGAGTAGTTTAGAGCTAAAAGGGAGAGTTGAAGATAGAAGTGGTAATATGAATATATTTTAAAGGTAAAACCAATAGAACCAGCTATCAGATTGGATGTTGGATGTGAGAAAGGAGAAATATGAAAGCTAGCAAGATTTTTGATTGAAAAACTGAGCAAATGGAATTGCTATTTAGTAGACTGGGAAGAATATGGAAGAAACAGACTTGGGGGAAATAACAAGATTGCTAAGAATTCCGGTGCATTCCACATCTGTACCACAGATGGGAAAATGAAAATATGAAAAGCTAGAACCAATTACTGTTTTGCCACTATAATTATAATATTCACTGGGGCTGTTCAAAAACATTCCAGGTTTTTTTCCAGGCATCTGGTAGTATTACGTCTCTCCATCCAGCTTGAGGTTAGGTGTAGCCAAGTAAGTAGCTGTAGCCAATGGAAACCTCCTACATAGAGCCTCCATCAACTGGAGCCTCTATCAGCCTGAATCCCTGAGCAACCACATGGAGCAAAGCTCTTCTGTTATCCTGTGTTAGCCATGGAGCTGGAGCAAGAAATAAACTTTGTTGGGGTAAGCCCTTGAAATCTGAGGGATATTTATTACTACCGTGTATTCTAGCCAGCACTATCTAGCATATTCTTAGTGATATGAAAATTAGCACTCAATTTCACATAGGAGATGCAGTCATTAGATAGAACATAAAACTATGAACACAGCATTGCTTAGGAACCAGGTGCGGGGCAGCAAAGGGGCTGCCTCAGAAGCTAGAATGGTGATGGCCAATACCATATACCAATGACACTTTTGGTAAAAACTTTTCCTAAAATAACTTGGAAGGAAGATCATACACATAAAGGACCTGTAGCTTTCATGAAAGATCAGAAAATAGTGTTACTATTGCTTCATTTGATAAGGTAGACTGAGAAAGAGCTGAGTTCAGGAAAGAGCTGGCAAGCCTAAGGCAGAAGTACAAGCAATAAAATGCAATAGCTAAAATCCACAAATAAAGCTGCAAGAAGCTACTATTTCCCTTTTCTCAACTTGTGAAGGAAAACCTTAAGGATGCCTTAGAATGGCAAAGGCCAACTACAACTCATCAAGGAATCAAATCAAGGGTGTGTCCTTCAAACTCACTGTTGTAACCTCTGAATAGGTTAAGGACACAAGAAGAGCAAAGTCCAAGGGACGGTTTGATGCTCATTTATTTCTTCCAATTGGAAAAAGGGTTAGGGAAAAAAAGACTGAAGGCTGATAGGCTCCTGACCAACTCAACGGTGGAGACAGAGAGCTTCAACAAAGTAAGTCAGCATGTCTGGGACTCCTCTGTGTGGTTATTGGCACACGGACCGGAATGGAATCTCGTGGCTCTGGTACTTGCTGTTTCCAGTAGTTATGCAACCAGAGAAGCCGCACATCTGAACCAAAAGGGCAGTGACTGTTCAAGGCTTCACATGACCTTCCACCTCTGACTGTCCATCTATAGTTATGGCGCAAACTGATAAGACTGCTCAGTGCTCAATGGCAGGGAAATTTTCCCATATCTGTGTTAGATCAGATCAAAGGGAAAATCTTCTAAAGCAGCAGATCTGAGCTTCCTGGGGAACAGCAGACCCGGGAAGCTTCCACTGAGTAGGTCAGAGTCTGATCAAGAAACATCCCTCGGTGCGTGACTGGGCCGCCCTGGACCTCAGGGTCGCGGTGGACCTGCAGCTGCCTTACATCTCCTGCCTTTCCCTCTTTCTACATGGGAATGTTTGTTTGGGTCATGCCATCTCTCTTACACCACTGTATAATGGGTGGGCAGGAGATGGGTAATTTGTCTACAACATTCATAGATCTTCACCCTAAGAGGAGCTGTGACCAGACCTGGTAACGAGATTTTAGAGCATCACTCAGAGATCCTGGGCTTGGTGCTGGATGGAACATCTGGATGGAACTTTGGGGTAAGAGGTAGCCAGACATTGGAGACCAGAACGTCTCTACCTTTTGAGATCAGAAAGCTAGACTCTGGCAGTATGACGACTGGCTGCTCCCTTTGGCCAGTAAAGACTGACTAGACAGGAAGTACCTCACTTCTGGGACTCTGAGAAGCTTGAAGAATGGAGGGTTCCCTATATTCCCTTTTCCCTCAGTTGGTCTTTATAAGGGTATAGGAGGGAGTGGGGGTGTGTGGCTCTTTCGTGCAACTCCCCGGGGACACGTGTTTAAACACTTGGAAGTGTTTCCTACATGGAAACACTTGTGAACAGACCCGACGGCCACCAAAGTCTGCCTTTTCTGAGAGGAGAATGGGCACCCCTGAGGTGTCCCAGCCCCCACCTCCCTCTCCCCAAGGGAAAGAATTAAAAGAGCAGACCTGCGCCTCCACATTCCAGAGCTACAGGGAAGGGGAAGGAGCTACTGTTTCAATCAGAGAGGAGATGAAAGTTTTAAAATACACCCACTTTAATAAAAAATGACCCCAATTTTAATTTGCCCAAGCTGTTGCCCAAGAGACAATAAAGAGAAGTTCATCTAGTCAGTGACTGGAGAAAAACTGAGCAGTTTCATATTCATTCCCCACTGAGTTCAGACTGTTCAACAAACCAGCTGCAGCTCTGACCCTGCTGGAGGACTGTTGTGTGGAGATAAACGCGGACTCTGAGAAAGATGAATGTGGGAAATACTAATGGATGTGAAAGGACCGAGTTTGAGGTCATGTACAGAAGCTTTGAATCTCCTAAGAAAGTGTAGATACTCAAAAATAGTAGAAAGGAAAAGTAGTTGAGTACAGTGTTCAGAGTTTGCCCAAGAGATGGATTCTTCTGTCATTACTAGGAAAATACCAAAACTAGAGGAGCATAGAAACTGGTTTTTAAAGCCCCTAATTCAACCCTGCATTTCCAAGCAGGAAACCTTTTCCTAAATAAGAAGCTTACACAGTGACCTGGATGCCAAAGTCCTGGGGTATGAAAACCCTCCCACAGCCCCACACCTGAGCACATCACCCACGGAGTCGGGAGTATGCTGGGGCAGGCAGTGGGGAACGCGGTATGCCTTTTGATGCAAAAAGTTAAATATCAGTAACTGGGCTTATTTTTCAATAATGGCATTCCCGCCCTTCACCACTTCAGTGACTGTCTTCAGTCAATGTCTTGACTCATCAAAGCGGACTCTTGAATGTGTTGAAGACCAGAGATTGGAGCATATCAGCGTTTTGGATCAACATCAAGAGGCTGGTTGAAAAGGTGTCTGCTTTACTGACCATAAGAACGGGCTAACTAGAAGGCTGTGGCCACGCACCGTCACACCAGGCAACGCGGACGGTCTGATGGCTTCGAACCAGTGAAGAGGGGTAGTTTTCAGCAGGGCCTTGCTTTGCTCCAAAAGCAGTCTGACGCCTCTCATTCCCTTCAAGCGCTGATGATCATAAGCTAAAGAGCAGAGAGAGCGACAACGCACATTCAAGATTGGAGAGACGTGTCGGGGGTGTTTTCAGGGGACTGGCCTCATCCCTCACCAGCTAGAACAGACACGATACTATTGAGCTCAGTCAGCTGCTTTGTCCTTCGGGGATTCCTCTTCCAGAGCACACTGGCACGACGGACCACCCACACCTGCAAAGGCGGGCCCGTCGGTGGGTCTGCTGTTGGAATGACTGGGCAGTGAGCAAAGGGGCAAGGATTTGCGGGACATCTGGGCCCAGCGAGACCAGAAACAATGGCACAACCACGGCAGGAGGACTCAGAGGTGCACGTGAAAAGTTAGAGAAGGGCAGCTGCCCGTCTTTTAGCTTTACTTATGGGAGGTGGGCACTCTGTGCCAGGCTGCCCTCACCAGGATGAAGTCCAGGCATGGGAGTCATGTAAAAGTCAAGCAGGCCTGGTGCATTTTGTAGATAAGCCAAAGACAGAGAGTGCCCTGGTTGCGTGAAAACACTCGTCTCCGTTCCAGTTAGGGAGGGAGAAAACCAGAGACTAGCCTAGGTGATGGGCACACAGGAGAGAGGGAGTGCCTGTGACTCAGCAGCCCGGCCCCTCGTGGACCGGGAAGCCTGCAACGTTTCCGCCTCCATCCTTCCCTCCATTGGGCCTGAGTAGAAACAGGCAGACGGGCGATTAAGACATGAAAGAGGAACATCCTTTGCCCAAGTTTTGAGATTCTGAGGCTAAAGAGAAGTGAGCCGTATGTTAGGGACTCTGGTTGGAAGATGAGCTCACACTTCTGTTCAAAATTAAATTCTATGTGGCTTCCTTTAAGGCAGAGACAACATCTCATGCTGACAGAGCTGTGTGCCGCGAGCAGCCAGCCACAGGAAAATGAAGGGCTCAGAGGGTCCTGGTCCAAGTCAGCCTCCTGGAGGTCGTCCAGGCCGCTGGAAGAATAGAACCCTCTCAGAAAGGCAGAACCAAGGTTAAAATTTCTCACCAATAAAGTACAGAACCTAGAATCTAGGCTACATGTGAGTAAAAAAATATTAAAATGTGTCATTTCTCCCATCTGAGTTTTGTGGAGCAAATTCATCTCTAAATATGTGTATTGGATAAATATGTCTCTAATCAAAGGCTGTTCTTTGATGCAAAAATATTTTTGTAGCATTTTGAAAATTGTGGATTAAAAAGAAAAAAAATATCCACTAAAACTAGTGGCCACTAGTGAACAGCTGGTCTATGACTTTGACCAGAAATGTCATCCTGGTGGGTCAAATAGCATTAAGTTCCTCTTGAAACAAAGACACAGGACTGGAGCTTCTCAAGGTTTGGTATAGTTGCTCTTATTACTCCAGCCCCATAATTTAAGTGCCATCTATATATTCTGATGACTTCAATTGTATATTTCCACCCAGACTCACTTCTGAGCTCCATGCATCCACTGCCTTCTCACTACCGCCTCTTGAAGTTCACAAACCAAAGTTGATAAGCACCCAACTCCACCCCCACTTGTGCCCACCCTGGCCAATGCCACTCCAGCTCCTACTGCTTGGGCAGGAATTCTGAGGATCACTCTTGAGGGTGCCTGATCACTCATCCTCCATTAAAAACAAAATCTACCCTAACTACTGTTGGCCGTACACCCAAAACAGATCCCAGACCCATGCACCTCTCCCCGAGCCCAGCGCCCTGCCCCGGCCCAGCCTTCATCAGTCTCCCTTCCTCTCCTGCCGTTCCCTGCGGTTTCTCCAGCACCCAGTGTGTTCCTACCACATCAGGTCTTCTTTAGGTTCCCCTGGGCTTTTGCCCTCTTTATTGTCTCCCAGTCATACTTTCTGTAGCTCTTTCCCTCTGTTTATATTACACTGTGAATTGCAGAAGCCCCACCTGCCCAGAGAGGCCCCACTGGAGTCCTGATTAGGTCCCCTCCATGTCACGCTCTCTGATGCAGCCCAGTACTTTCCCTCCACAGCATTAATAAGTTCATGTTTATCACCTTACTTTTCCTATTATTTCCTAACATCTGTTTCATTCTTCTTTGCATGGTGTTAGTACAGTGTCCAATAAATACTTATTGCGTAAATGAGATGCTGCTGCTCCTCGCAGAGATCTCACTGGAACAGTGCTGCAGGGGAATTTAAAAGCCATTGATTCCATTTTACTCCATTTACAATCAAGGAAATCAGCAGGCATCAGCTGCTTGACTGAAGCCAAGTGGCAAAACCAGAATTTTTGTCCTTAGACCTCATACCTCCCACACTACCACTTAAGCATAGTGAATTTCAAACATAAACTGAGACTTGTTCGCTTTTTTCCATCCACTCATTGAGAGCTGACTAGGCTGGCCCTGGGGCCACAATAAGCAACAAGATAGACACTGACCCCAGGCAGCTTTTCGTTAATGAAAATGGGTTCCTGAAAGAAGTATTAGAAACTAACATTGTTTATAGAAATCCACTAATTCATTGATACTTTACAGGGATTTAAGAACAGTGTATTGCCTCGGGGGAAACAGTTTATTATTTTATTCTGATTGGATTCAGAAAAATTTTTTTTCCTGAGTTTATTAATATAATTCTACAATAACAGCAAAAACATCTGAACATTAAAGACATTGCAATTGATAATCAAGTTCTTTTTCAATGTCTTTATCCTACAAAATAACAAATTTGTCAGTGAAAAGGGGAATTATTGATCAATCACTTGAATGTTTTGTTAACTTGAAGTCTTTGGTATCACAGTGAAAATCATTTGTTGGCATATTACTTAGACCTCTAGTTTGTTAGGGCTCTCTCTTGGTCTGCTCGGTGACCGACTACCTGGTTGCAAGTACCCAAGTCTCTCTGAAAGATATTTTGAAATTCCCTTCTTGTTTGTTTATTTTTTTACTTTTTCACATTTGCCTTCTCTTTAAAGAAAAATTATTTTATAGACTGCAATGTAACTCTTTTCACAAGAAAATATTAGTAAAGAAATCAAAATGGTAGATTTGTTTTTTAACTCTTTTAAAGAGCAAATGCAATATATTTTGAAAAAAAATGTGATTTTTAATGACTGATTTCAATGAAAAACCAGTATTTGTGAATTGGATGGATTTAAACAAAGACAAAGAGTATTACATTCTGTGAAGATTTTATATATATATATATACTATGCTCTATCTTTCTATATATACACATATTACATATACACACATACACTAACTGTACACTGAAGAGGTTTACTAGAAAGGTTATATAGGTCTACAGATACCTCATAAAGTCAGATGTTTCTCTGACTCCAAGGAGCTGAAATGCACAATGCTGGGAATAGGCAGTATTGCTGGGTAGTGAGGGTAGGGCAGAAACAGGGGGACTTTTCAACAGACGAAAAATGTTAAATAGGGCTATTTCCTTGTTTTTAAATAAAGAAGAAGGAACATGGACATTTGAAGGGCAGCAGGGACCATCAAAGACTTTGTCCAATGTCCTCATCAGGCCCTGACTGGCCTCCCTCGCCTCACAAGGGCGAGTCATGTGAAGAACTTATTTAACATCTTCAGAGACGCGACCCCGCAAACAGAAAGGTGCACCAGGATTCATGAGTGTACGCCCCCGATGTCACCGGGAATCCAGCTGCTAGGATTTGAATTAGAAGGAGAAGCTGCGGCAGATTGTTTATGGAAGCACAGATGGCTAAAGGGAAAACAGCCTTCTCATGCCAGCTTGCCAGGAGAAATACTGGCAGGACACAGTTGTTCTTCGTTAACATGTGTCTCCAGTTTGAAAGGGTCCTAACTTCACTGCCCAACAAGGGTATTTGACACTTTAGATATATGATTTGTATACTGAGCAGGGCTATGAAATATTGAGCAGGAAAACATCTGGAGAGAGAAAAAAGCAGTCCACCTAGCAGGGGATCAGGGCACATAAATGACCTCTGGAACCCTCAAAAGAATGACAGAAGCTTAGGGACGGCCAAGCATGGAACCACCACTAACATGACAAGCACATGATTTAAAAAGCATGGCCTGATCCAGGGTTACACAGAATAAAACCAGAGGAAAAAGACCGGCTTGTAAATATTTATGATAAGGGTCTATCAAAAACAAGAGTAAAAATTCACACTACACAGCTCAAAGGAACATACAGAAACAATTTGATTAGGAACAGTTTGAACAAGTTTGCATAACTGTTCATAGAGGGGCACACAATTCAATACATAGTGTAGCTCATAATTCTAGTTTGATTTTAGCTTCCTACATTTTACATTAAAAAAGAATAATTAACAAAGGAGAATAATACATCAGTAACCACATTCTGCTTTCTAATACAGGAAAGATTTTCATATCACCCACCGGTCTGCTCAGGACATTCACAGACTGTGGAGGCAGAAAAGAATGGAGATAATCATCCTTAAAGTGTTCTATATTTACTTAATTTTCTAATTAGAGCTGTTCAAGAGTCCCAATCCCAGACTGAGACACACCCCTGTCCACACACACACTACACGTGATGGGGGGCCAGTGGGGTATCAGGCGCAAGAGATTCAGTTTCTAAAAATGATGGCTTTTCCCCTCTTCCATCCAAACAAACCAAAGATAGCAAATGTAAGTTATGCTCCATCTTATCTCCAGTTTTATATTAAGGGAAGATTCAAGCCAATTAGTATTTATTTGACTATGTTACCATGTTACTGCACTATGTTAATAAGATATCTCACAGTGTGGAAAAGCTAGGTAATTCAAAAACAGCTTCTGAGAATCACATAACAAAGTAAAAATTAGAACCTATACTTCCACTCTGATTGTCAAGGATTATACAGATCTATGCTCCTCAGACATTCTTTTAATGCCTGTGTGAAAATCTGTGAATCAAATTTCTCTACACGGACTTTGCAGAGGAATGAGCTTGCTAGTTCTCAAGTTCTGTTTATATGATGCCAAACATCCAGGTCAATGCAGGACAGTTGTTTGGTTTTCCACCTCAGCCGTCCAGCTACCAGACTGCAACCTGCCATGGCTTCGTTTCCCCCTCTGAATGCAGCCGGGACCCTAGCGGGCAGGGGTTCTCTTGCACGTTCTGGACCGTCCACATCACTCACTTCCCTGAAATGTCCAGGAGACAACAGGAAGCCCTGCAAGTCTTGTGAGCATACACTGTGAGCACCATCTCCGAGAAGGGAAGAACTAGGGACCGGCCAGAGCCGTCAGACCCATTCGGGAGCGGCGATAATTGTCCAGGTAAGTGTTGTCATGAGTCTGAACGGGCGCTCTGCTAACAGGGAGGACCACCAGGCAAAATGTTTAAGAGTTTGAAATGGCAGGACTTAGGATGTGTCGAGTCTTAGGGAGAGAGTGAGGCAGCTCTGTTTGGGACTGACGGCAAGGACATCAGGGACATGAGGCCCGGCTCTGCCACCCACCCACTGGCCTCCTTACACATGCACATGCTACATAGATCCTGGCAGGTTTTAAGATTATTCCAAGTCTCCGGCCTGAATGGGAAAGAAGGAAGGATGGAAGGGGGAGACAGAGATCGCAGGACCAAGGGAGGCAGGAGGAAAGGCGCAGGGAGGGAGGAAGGAAACAGAATTTGGGCTGAACAGGCTTTTGGAAATAAATTTTAGTCATTCATTATTTTTAAACGTTATCTCTTTTTCTATTTGTACATTCTTAATGAATGTTTTTATTTTCTATTTTTTGCCTTTTTTCTATGAATTGTCTTGTACAAAGGAAGCTTTATCCTTCCCTCCCATGTCACACACATAGCCGTTCCCCAAGCAAAGCACTTGTCCTCTTAGAGCACCCCCTTGCCCCTGCCTGCCGCCACCCCTGTCGCCTCCTGGAAGGGCGCACCGCCTCCCTGGTACCACAGGTGTGCTTAGCACCAACTGGCACACGGCCCTCTGTGCACACGTGGAACATGCCCCCCTCCCCCAGAGTGAGCCCCTGACAAGCCGCCAACCTTTCAGTTCCCATTGCTCAGCCACAAAGCAAGTTCGTCATAACTTCTTTATTTCTCTAAGAAGTTATATCCGAGACACTAACACAAGATACCTCAATGTCAAACATAAATCACTGTATCCTCTTTAATCACCCACTGTTTAGCCAAATGTACTAAATGCTGGATATTATGAGAGACACTGCAAAGTACAACTTGGTCACTGCCTCCAAGGAACTAAGAAAACAATTGAACAGCTAATAAATGAATATGTGAAAGGTTCATAGCAATAGCACAGCTCAACAAAAGCTCAGAAGAACAGTGAAAACCGTGTTGTAAGGCACGAGGTCATTAAATCTCCCAAAAGTTAGTAACTGACTAATGACTGCAGGAGTTTGGAAGATGACACAATTATGTCTGCCTGCCCTGGTGAGGGGCGACTCTGCAGACGGACTGCACCCCTGAGGAGTGACAGGGTCTGGGCAGGGCGAGAGGACATCCTGCGGGAAGGACGCCAGGTGAACAGGGCGGGGCAGGCACAGCAGGAGAGCAAGGAAGATGCAGACCGGTTTCTGGGGACTGTGAGAAAATCTGGTCGGCTGAAGTACAGCATTCAGGTGCACAAAGGGCGAAAATGCTAATGAGGTATATTGGAGCCAAGCTCTGGGGAGTCCAGGGGGTGGGGATAGCATGCTGGAAATGTTCTAGGTAGACTGACTTGGTGGTGTTGAACTGATCAGTAGAAGGGAAGGAGTTAAAGATCCCAACTCTCATGTATAGAGCCTGCTTGGTGGCAAACATTGTGCTTGATACACATCATTTTTCCCTAATCCTGTAAGGGGGTTGGGGCAGCCCTATCTGTTAACCTAAGCTGGTGGTGACACCGTTAGGATTTCACCCCAGGATGTCTAACTGCAAAACCCATTCTCAGTCAGGTGAGCGCTGCTTCCAAGGCATGGTACAGAGAGGGGTGTGGGGATGGCCAGGGACAGACGCACAGCAAAGAGAAGGTACAACCAGGAGGACCTGGGCACTCTGGGGATGTGGGGGAGGGCAGATCAGAACTCATCTCAAGCTTTTGTGTCTGAGGGATGAGAAAATGATGATGAGATTAACACGGAGAAGGTAGGAAAGAGAAAGTCCCCAGGGGCAGCGAAGATGAGAACAGCATTACATTCGGGTGGCAGCAAGGTAGGGGGCTCTGGGGGTGAGCTCCGGCCCTTCTCGCGGCTGGGGCGGGCTCTGCCATGGAGGAGGAAAATGTCCGGAAAATCCAGATGCATCACAAGACCCCTTCCTTCCCAGTGCTTTTTTCAAAGTTTGCTTAAGAATGTGAAACATGAAAAAAAGAAAATCTGTACATGATTTTGAAGAGCTCAAACACTGTGCTTCCACAAAGTAGACTTTTTCCAACCAACCAAGACTTCCCTGCCTTCTGATGCCAATCTGTGCTCAAATACCCCTTTTCGCCCTCACAACTCACAGTGTGAAAACACATGCTTTCCTCTGCCCGCACCCTGTCCACACCACAGCCTATAAAATTCCGTCCTTCAGTGGTTAACTTACAGCTTTAGAATGATAGAGGTCTTAAAATAAAAGTTTAAGGGCCCAAGGAAAACAGTGGGTTCCCAGTGTAAATATATTAAGAGGCCAAACATTTCAGAAAATATTCAAGTTCCACGATTCTGCCCTTCCTAAAGGGGTCTTTTGAGAGCTTTTGCTCTTTCCTTTTCCATTTTAAAATATGAAGTTTGTACAGCGATCATTTCCTCTAGGGTTGCAAATGTGGGCAAGCTCTGCTTGGCCCTCCAGGAGGGGCACACCGTGCTTAACTTTTCGGGATACTCTGCAAAAATGAACCGGTTCTTAAGCAGGCTTGATGTTTATGGGATACATTGAAATACCGAATTTAGTGTATGCCTTATTCTGGAAAAAAAATAGTTATTAAACCTCAGTAAACTTTTATTTCTAATATGAATATGATCCAAAAGTGGATAATGTGGCCTTGTTCAGCGGCTGAGAGTTAGATGGCAAAATGTACTGCAGCCATGCTATTTCTATATGTATTCCATGACCTCAGAAAAAAAGGTCCATTGAATAAAATGAGTGTGAATATCTCATATTCTGTCAAAACCTATAATGATGAAGGCAGTGAAGGGAATGAAACTTGTAATTTTATCTCAGGTGGATTCAATTGGGAGCAAAAATGTTGTTTTGGATCCAGAAATAGTGGTGCATAATAACTACTTTCTGAGTTCAATAGAAGAGGGATATTCTTTTATTAATGGCAACACTGAGGATAACTGAAAAAAGGACCAGAAGACATGGAGGTTGACTTTAGCGGAATGGTTGAAATGTCAGGAACTTATTTCAGGAGCTGACTGATAATAGGGAAAGCGTTTCTCTGCTGTGGGAGTCTGGCCTCTCCCTGTTCCATCTCTGAACGTAAAGGATGGGTGATGATGCCTGCCCAGCCAGACTGCTTGTGCGAGCAGACGGTACCATGGTCTCTAAGAAAGTCTCACATATGTGCAACCCCATCCAGGCTTTAAAAACCCCAGAAAATACTAAGAAATACTGAGTTTAAAATCAACTAAGAATACGGTAGATTCAGGGTCGTTATTTTGTTCTGTTTGCAGTAAAAGTGACCCTTAATGACATGTGCAGAATGATCGGATGGCTAGGAAAGAAGAAAATGTTGGACAAGTAGAGGAATGACTTGTGCAGATTATGCTTTCTTGATGAAATATTATGCAAATATTAAAAATGATAATTATGAGAACTAAAGGGAAACATGAAAACTGCTATGATTTAATCATTATTGTTAAGAACACAACGTTGATTACAAGTGTCAAAAAATATGTTTTTTGCACAAAGGCTACAAGGGAGTATATTATAACACGTGGAAATTATGTTTGGATGGCTGTAGATGGATTTTTTTAAATTTGTGGTCAGTTTTAGTATTATTTTATAAATTTGAAAACAATTCCTGAATATCAAGTATGTTACACTCTGTATACGCCTAACACAAAAACAGAAATGAGAAATTCAAATTAAGCAATTTTTTTATCTTCACTAACGAGGGAGGAGAAAACAACACTTGACTGGGTTCAAAACCTGAGTTTGCCACTGTTTTACTTGTGTAGCCTGGGGCACGATAACCTTTCTGCGCCTCCATTTTCTCCTTCATAAAATGGAAATGGAAATACTGATAAACCAACCTCTCGTGACTATTGTTAAGATTAAATTAGATAATTTGTAAACAGCCTTAGCAGAGTGTTTGGTTCACAGGAAATCTCACTAAATGACAACTATTGTGAATACCCAAAATACAGAGCACATTCGTATACACGCATGTACTGCATGTATGGTTGTGTGCGCAAAGGCACTACTTTGCACATGCCTGTCCCATGCACTGAGTCCGGGGAGCCATGCACGGCACTCCCGTGGCTACAGTTACTGAGCGCCAGCTCATGTTCGTGCTCTGGGCCAAGAATTCTGCTAAGAATCTTAAACACATTTGTTATGCATTGTATGTGGCATGTTATATGTTCTGTATGACAGCACTCCATCCTTATGAAGGAATTACTGCCCCCATTCTACACATAGGGAAACGGAGGCTCAAAGAGCTTAAATAACTTCCCCCAGGGTCACAGAACTGCTGACTAGCATAGCTGGGCAGGAAAAAGGCTGCTGACACCAAACACAGGCTCTTAAGTACCAACCGCACTGCTTGCAGTAAATGAGGAGTGGCACACACTTCCCTCAGCCTGGTATTACCCATCGGTCTGGTGACACTCCATAAAACGGAGGCGCCAGGTATTCGGCCAGTCACAGGAAGGGTGAAGCCCTTGGACTGTTCTTCCGAGTAGCTATCCCGCTGCCTGCACCCCACTGCCTACTCAGAGGACGAGGAAGGGTAGTGAGGTTGCCCCAAAGTGGCGTTAAGGCCGAATAATCCCCATTAGGAAGATAGACAAAGGAAAGCCCTTCTCTGCAAAAATGTCATTTTTAACTATTTTACACCATTAAATTTCTTTTTATACTGTTGGAACTCCTCTAAGGTTTTAATGTGCTACTATGAAATTTGGATCTTTAAGAGAAGGTTTTAACATGCAGTATTTCCAAGATTATTTTTCTCTCCAGACCCTTTGTTCTGGAAGCCCCATTTAACGCCTCCTGGAATGAGTGTTCCTCCGAGCCCCTTCCAGGCACCGGGATCTAATGCAAAAGCCGCCACCGCACGTCAGGAGACGAGTTTGGGCCCCAGCCCTCCACACGCTCGGAGTGATCTTAGGCAGCAGACACGGGGCTACATTTTCTCCTGTAAAATTAAGAAATGGTGTCTAATACATCTAATGCAAATGGCTGAAAAACTGCCCACATGATTAATGCACACCCCAGTGAGGCTCTTACTGACTTCCCTCCTTCCTCACGGCAGAAAGCTGGTTAATACAGGAAGAAGGGTGAAAAAGACTGGCGCCCTTATTGCTCATTCTCAGCAGAACACAGGAGGAATGCAAGAATTATAAAGCTAATAACAGGAAACTTAGCAACCTAACAGGACTCAGCAAAAACATTCCTACGCCAGGCAACACGCTCATGCCACGCTCAGAGCCACCCCAGGGGCATCGCTGGGGTTCCTCTCATCACCCTCCACTCCCCCAAACTCTTCCCTCCGGCCAAGCCAGTCTCCCGCATCAAACGCTTCCTCCCTTCCATGTGATACTCTACTCTTCCGTCCAAAACAGTGCCTCTCACCCAACACATGGAGCCTTCGGCGATTCAGGAGTTTCTGAGTTCTTGAGCACAAGAACACTGTCTTCTTGTATTTCCAGTTCCTTACATAATAGTATGCATGTTGTAAAGACTGAATGATGAACACCAGCTCACAGCATTCTCTCCTATCTCTAATTCCTTTTCTATTTCTGTGATCACGCATGTCTTTAAAACCATAACCTGCCACATATAATCATTTTCCTATTTGTTTCATGGGTATATGTGGCATTTCTTCTAGGAAGTTATAACACTTACTCCTGTTATTTGTCATAACATGTAGCATAGTGTTAGGCAAGTAGAAAGCATTCCTTAAATTGCTAAATGCCTTAAATGGCTGATTGCCTCTTTGATTGCAATCCTTTGCTAAAGAAGCATTCTAACATTAATAATACTGCTAGGCTGGGATTAGCCTTTTATATATACTATTTTATTTATCCCTTATACCTTTTGAGACAAGATAAAACCCCCATTTGTAGATGAGAAAACCAAATGTTAATGAAGTGAAGTGATTTTCTCAAGGCCATGCAGTTACTAAAGTAAGATGTCTATATAATTTATTGCCAACCAGGACATGGGTGAGCACTAAAGTTACATGACTCTTTGAAATATTTCTTAACTGACAGTTGGTTTTATTATATTGATGAATACATAAGATAGTTTTATTCAAAAATAATTTTCAAAATTATAATTCTTTTAAAAATAAAAATATAAAGAAATACTGAAAAAAATTCATGATGAACTGAACATTAAAAATAACATAAGCTAGTAATTAGTCCTGATATGTTTTGAACCTCTGAAATCGTCTGATGGTATCTTTTGAGGTATTTTATTTTCATTATGGTCTTTTTTTTCTTATTTGTGAGGAACAAAAATTTGTCAGAAAATTTCCTGAAATCTTCTTTAAAATTGCATTTTATGCTCAGTAGACCTAAAATTATAACACTTTCAATGGGCTTTTCTCTGGGAAACATACTTTGGACTAATTAAGAAAAATACTTTCTAAAAGGTTCTCAGTGAAGTGCCTGTTAAATAAGTCTCCGGAGGGAAGACTGGCGTCTCAGTTGTAATGGCAAAACTTGTCCTTTCTTTACAGTAAGAAAAATTTGTGATCTGAATAAGCCAACTAAAGATTTTTATAAAGAAATTGTTAAATTACTTGGAACCGAGAATTATTTTAAAAAGACACGAAAACATGTTAGCTCATTACCTTAAAAATGTTATTCCTACTTTTTAAAAGTCAAGAAACAAATCACGCTTATATTTGGCACCTAAGCTGTTTACAGAAGAAAGCTGCCTATAGCCAGGATGAAATTATTTGTGAGAAATACAGTGAACATATAAACTATTTACAAGTGTCATAAAAGCTTAAGATCCAGAAATAATATATGGTCTAAACACTATTCAACTGCATCGTATGACACCACAAAGCAAGGAATTTGGCCATCTTTTATTCCAGTTATCCTCCATAAATACCTTTGGTATTTATCCTAGATAAGCTCTATTAGCTAAATAGAAAGAAATGAAAGAAAGTTCAAAATCTGTGCTATTACATATGCCAATTTTCACATTTGGAAAGAGAAATGTATGTACAGCAAAAAATGATCCCATTTTGTAACTCTTTATAAAATAAATCACTGGCAGCTCAGGGACGTGTAATGCTGTGGTACTACTGAGACACAATTTAAAATAACAAAATTTTTAACTTCTTTCAACACTGTAAAGATTAACCCGATAAGGGAAATGATTTAACTCTCAAGAACTTTTGTCTGTGCAGCTTGAGAACTATCGATCCCGCCTTTACATTTCTAAATGAAAGGTTTTCATGTTTCCCTTTCTGCTTTATTTTCATTGAATGTATTCTACTAAGATGTGTTATGCACATATAAGATGGTTAGAAATAAAACAGGTTCTTACTATCACAGATGTTCTCTCCTTAAATGCCAAACACCATCTTCACTGTCCCATCAAATCATAGGCATGATTAGGTGTGGAGAACTGTGTCTCTGAGCCCAGTAGCTCTGCATTGCTCTCTGTCCTGCAAGTTACTGGATGAAACTGGGGCAGGTCACCTATTGTTTCTGGATCTGTTTGCTTATCGACCAAATGGAATAACAACATTCAGTAGAGTCGATATAAGGACTAAATGAGATGTCAGCCTTAAAGGTTTATCCCAGGATGGGCACAGATACATCATTTCTCTCTCCAAAGCCCCCAGATAGATTATGTTATCTATGTATCCATCCCCAAGAGCTGTGTTTGGTCCTCAGAAAGTGCTCGTTCTCTTTAAGAACCCTTTGTACCTCATTTGTTCTAGAAAATATTTCTTGTTGTAGCAGGATTAAGAAGAAGTACCAGAAAGAACAGAACAGTATGGGCTGTGGAGAACCACTTGGTATGACTGAGAACCTCTGTTCCAGAATCACACACAACATATTACAACATTTTTCTATGATACATAAAAACATAGCAACCATACACACAATTTTTTTACTTTATGTCATTTTATGGTGCCTCTACGGGTTAAAAACTTTAATCTGTTAAACTATTTCAGATGAAGAATTTAACTTCATTTTGTCCTTTCCTTTGCATGTTTTATATGGAGTCTGTTCATTTCTGTTTTTCCCATCTGGAGACTTGGTAAATTCAGCAAGTAAACTTGGTTTCTTGAATTGCTTTGTTCACATTTGGTTTAATCACATAAAAATGTCAGAAAAAAATAGATCACCATATAAAAACACCTACAGTGTTTAAAATAATAATAATGAATCAAATCAGAAGTTAAGAAATTACTCTATTGATTGGTATTTGTACTTTTTCACCACGCCCTAGAAATGATCCACTGGTTAAATTACAGAGAAATATTTGAATACATTGAACAAAATTCACCTTAATAGAAACCAAATCCAACTAAAAACAAAGATCCAGAATCTGGAGCCCAGAATAACAGCAGCGACTGCCATTCGAGAATGTCACTCCTTTTCCTCCACGCGGTGGGTTTACCACCCACTATCTGACCATCTACGTACAATTCTAACCAGCATCTTACAATTAAAAAAAAAAAGAAAGGAGGAGGGAGATAAATGCATGTGCCATAAATTCTGACTTTTGAGAATGCTGGCATTTTTTTTGTTATGATAGAAATCAATTTCTTTTTTTTTCTTTTCTCTGCAGTTATCTACATTATTAAATCCTCACCCCAACTAGTGTAATTTCTATCTGTCAACATAGAAAGATGTTAGAGAATCATTGATTATATTCTCCATGCTACACTTTCATCCCTGTGATTAATTTATATTATGATTGTGATTTGGGGCTCTTTATCCTCCTCACCCACCCCAACACCTCCGCCATGGTAACCACCTGTTACTTCTCAGTGTCTATGAGTCTACTGCTGTTTTGTTCATTTTGTTTTGTTTTTAGGTTCCAGAAATAAGTGAAATCATATGATATTTGTCTTTCTCCACCTGGCTCATTTCACTGAGCATAATATCCTCTAGGTCTGTCCATGTTGTTGCAAATAGCAGGATTTCTTTCTTTTTATGGCTGAATGATATTCCATAATGTATATGTACTAAATCTTTATCCATTCATCTATTGATGGACACTTAAGGTTGCTTCCATAGGTTAGCTATTGTAAATAATGCAGTAATAAACAGAGGGGTGCATATATCTTTTTGAATCAGAGATTTTTGTTTTATTTAGGTAAATTCCTAGAATTGGAATTACTGGATTGTATGGTATTTCTATTTTTAGCTTTTTGAGGAGCTTCCATACTGACTTCCACAGTGGCTGCACCAATTTACATTCCCACCAACAGTGTAGGAGGGTTCCCTTTTCTCCACATCCTCACCAACACTTGTTATTTCTTGTCTTTTGAATGGTGGCCATTCTAACTGGTGTGAGATGATATCTCACTGTGGTTTTGATTTGCATTTCCTTGATGATTAGTGATGTGGAGCATCTTTTCACATGCCTGTTGGCCATCTATATTCTTCTTTGGAAAAAAATGTCAGTTCATATCCTCCACCTATTTTTTAATCTGGTTATTTGCTTTTTGGGTGTTGAGGCATATGAGTTATTTATATATTTTGGATGTTAACTCCTTACCAGATGAATCATTTACGAATATATTCTCCCATACTGCGGGATGCCTTTTTGTTCTGCTGACAGTTCCTTTGCTACATAGAAACTTTTTAGTTTGATGAAGTCCTACTTGTTCATTTTTTATTTTATTTTCCTTGCCCAAGGAGATGTGTCCAGGAAAAAATACTCATACTTATGTTCAAGAGATTTTTGCATATGTTTTTGTCTAGGAGTTTCATGGTCTCATGACTTACGTTCAGGTCTTCCATCCATTTCAAGTTTACTTTTGTGTGTGGAGTTAGACAATAATCCAGTTTCATTCTCATACATGTAGCTGTCCAGTTTCCAAACACCAGTTGTTGAAGAGGCTTTCTTTTCCTCATTGTATATTCGTGGTTCCTTTATTGTATATGAATTGGCCATATATGCTTGGGTTTATATCTGGGCTCTCTGCTCTGTTCCATTGATCTATGGGTCTGTTCTTGTGCCAGTGAAATAATTTTCTAAGAAGTGTGTGCTGTGTGTGTGTGAAAGAGAGAGAGTGAGGGAGAGAGGGATTAAATAGATACCAAGAGAAAAGGTCTAGAAAGATGTGCCATTGGCTGTTAACAGTGCTCAACTCTGAGAAGTAAGATTATAGAGGGAGGTTTTCTCATATACTCCTATGTTCTTTGCATTTTCCCACAAATATTATAATTTTTTAAATAAAGAAGCATATTTCATGGTGCACATACCATAATAAAACATAGAAACCTACACTCTTCCTTGAGTCAGGATAATTCTTCCTTCAAGTTTCCCAACTCAGCAAATAGAAACATCAGTAGCCTTTTTATTTAGGTGCACAGCACAGGATTCATGCTTCTCTTTGCTTTCCACAGTGTATCCCATCTGTCAGCGATATCTGTTGACTCTACCCTCAGACCATACCCTGAACCCAGCCAGCTCTCACCTACTCACCAGCAGTGGCCAAGCCCCAGCCACCCTCTTGTCTCATGTGAGTGCCTGGGTAAGCCTGTTAACTGGGTAAGTCTCCTGCCTCTGCTCTCACTCTCCAAAGCTGCCCAGTCAGACTGCCCTTCTTTAAATGTGAGCCACTCACACCAGTGCCCTGCTCCAGGGCTGTTGGCTTTCACTGAGAACAAAGCCCGGCCTCCTTACAGCCGCAGGATCTGGCCCCTTGCCTTCCCTTCCCATCCCATCACCTCTCACTCTCCCTTTCTTTCATTATGACCTTCATGTTCTTCAAACACATCAGGCTCTTCCCAGGTGACATGCTCATATGAGTTTCTGAGGGCTGCCAAACAAAATCCCATGGTCTGGGAAACTTATTTTCTCATGGTTCTGGGAGGCCAGACCTACAAGATTGAGGTGTCAGCATGTTTGATGTCTTCTGAGGCCTCTGTGGCCGTCTCTGTCTCTGTGTCCAAATCCCCTCTTCTTATAAGGACACCAGTCATTTGGGATCAGGCCCCACCCGTATGCCTATTTTACCTTAATCCTCTCTGTAAATGCCCCTTCTCCAAATGCAGTCATGTTCTGCGGGGCTGGGGTGAGGACCTCAATATCTGAATTTGGGGGATATAATTCAGCCCACAGCAATCTTCTTTCCTCTGCCTAAAATATTCTTTCCCAACAACTTCCATGGCTCATTCTTTTATACCACTCAGTCCTCCGCTCAAATGTCAGCTCCTCGAACAGGCCGTCTTCTATAATTTAGAGCAGCACACAGGCCCTCTTCATTCTACGCCTTACTTCACTTTAGTTTTCTTGATAGCACCTCAATGACTTCGTAGCACTATATGGTGTTTTCAAATTTGTCATTGTTTCTTCATCTCTCTTCCAGCACAAGTTGCATTTGTGTGCATGGACAGACACAAACATACTCGCACAAATGCGCATGTGCGCACACACACACACACACAGACGTGCTTTGTGTAGGTGGCAGGAATTTGTATTTGTCTTATTTATTGCTGCAACCCCAGTGTGTATCATTCTACCTGCAACATGTTCTCAGCTCAGCAAATATTTACTTAATGAATTAATAATATTTTGAAGGTTTTGCAAGAAAAATCCATGAGATCTTTCTAATAGCATAAGGACATTGGGTGGAAAGTAAACAATCTCTTGTACAGGCCACGCACAAACATGAGCAAGGAACAAGTTCCCTATAATTAATGTTGGCTCTTGGCTATTAAACAACAGATTTAACTGAATATATTTTATCCTGATCAATGCAGTTTATTAATTAGGTCCTGCATTAGACCAGTTGTTCCAACCAATGTTAGCTTCATCCCCACAGAGGAGAGTTGTCAGCATCTGATACATTTGTGGTTGTCATGAGTGGGGTAGGAATGCTGCTGGCATCTGGCAAGTAGAGGCCAGGGATGCTCTTAAACATCATACAATTCAACGGACAGCTTCCCACACAGAATTATTTGTCCCAGAATGTCAACAGTGTTGATGTTGAAAAACTCTGCTCTAAAGAAACTAAAACCAGAATAACAGAGATTCTTTGACTAATTCACCCCTAATTTACCCCTGTGGGATTTTGGTATTTTTTTTTTGCATAAATGATGCGTCAACAAAATATCAATATATCTAAGAAAAAGCACCCTATTCCTAGCCAGCTGTAGGCAAAATTGCAAACTAATGGACTGTCTTAGGAAGGTTTTTGCTTTTCCCCTTCTGACACGCTTTATCCCTATCAGTGTGGCCCCCTAAAGGCTAGGATGTCCCCCCACCACAGCCCACTCCTGGGGGGCCAGAGGTCTCACTAGACACCATCCCAGGGTCCATCCTTACCAGGACTAGGCTCCAGATTTCCCACCATGCTTTGTCACTTGTCTATGTCAGCACACAATGCCTCGAAAACTGGGAACAAACCATGAAAAAAATTAGCAGGGAAAAATATAGAACTCTGCATTTAAGTTGAATTGACCAAGTTTCACCAGGATGGGGTCAGAGAGATAATTTAGCAAGTTTCATGTTGGAAAGATCTGGGACATATTACTGATCCCCAAGCACAACATGATTCAGGGCCGCCCTGGAGCCTCACGTCCAGATCCAACAACACAGCAGACCGATCATACTTGACTGCTGAGCAGTATCTGGAATATACAAGGAAGTCTGGGAACCCACAAGCATTATGGGAGCATCAGTTTCCACCGATGCTCACATATAGCGGTTACTACACCGAGTAACCACTGCAGTCAGAAGGACTACTGAGGTGGCTGCGAATCTCAAAGCCATGCTTTATATGGAACAACTAAAGAAACTTGAACTGCTGGTGAACAGAACACTTACAACAGATAAAATACCAATCTCTAAATGTTTGTGCAATGACTACCAAAAAACCTTTTTTCCCCTTGTTTTAGAGGAAAGGACTAATACCATTAAGTTGAAATTACAAAGATGGGGTGGCTGACTTATGCTCCACATGGAAGAATTTCATGACATTTTGGTATAAGTGCTGCTTCACAAATAGTGTGTTTCTTATTACTGGAAATATGCAAGCAGCCACCACAGACTGCTTTTCAGAGACGCCGCAGAAGGGATTCCTATTTTGGGTAGGCGGTTGGACTAGAAATCTCTACATGCCCTTCTAATTCTGGGATTCCATGAGTCTGACCATTCTTTTATTAAAAGCAAACTATTTAACTATTCTCTCCCAAAGGAAGGTATAGTTGAAATAAGGTTTTCTCCTTACTCTCAACGGTTATAAGAAAATCTTGAAAGAAATATATTACCGACCATCTGTCAAACACTATAAGACTGTGGCATTAAATAAATACCCTAATTTTAAGTTATAATAAAAATTATAACTGATGTCATTTTTTATAACATAAAATCATAGTTTACTTTAGGCATTAGAGTAAGAATACATACAATTTTTAGTAGCAGAATCCTGCCTTGTTTATCTCCTTCGATGTCTACTTAAATGTTTTCTTAGATACATTTTTTCTGGTAGGTATAAACATTTTGTCTAAGTTATACTTTTTATTTGAATCATTACAGACTGATTAAAAAGGCTATAAATTAGATACCGAGATACAGGTTTCTAGTTCTGGTTTGTTCCTAATAGTCAAGAATTTTGAGCTTACTTCCAGTATTCTGGCCACTACAGATAGTGTCTCTCTCCGATTAAGTCTCTGGTTCTCATTTTCTTCTTCCTTTAAAAAATTAGAGTTTGTACTAAATCATCCCTGGGATTGATTTCATCTCTCATTTTTTATGACTCTATTACTTGACATCATAGATGAGGTTACTACCAAAGCTTCCAGGGTAAGCCTTGAAGACTTCAAAGAGTATAAAAAAGGAAAGAGGCCAGGAAGTTGGAATAGGGCGCACCTCAGCCTCCTCCGTGTGTGGGCGTTTCGTGTGCTTGTACCCACATATAAAGGTGTAGAGGGTACTCTGGCGCCCCAATCAACTAATCTCAGAAATCAAAGGTTTCTCAGGAGTAGTCATTCGTGTAGTCCTGCTTGGTATGAGGGAATCAAAAGGGAGGATGGGATGCACGTGTGAATAAGAGCAAAGGAGATGCACACTTACATCGTATTAGTTCTCTCTTTCATTCAATCCAGCGCGAAGACCCATTCTTGTGCAACAGTTGAGAAAAACTGAATTTCTCTGGCCAATGTGAAGAAGCCATTTTTAAATGTCTATAAGAGCAGTGCTTATCAATACTGGTCAGAGCACTGGTTTGCGTTTCACGCTTGACTTTCCTCAGGGTCACCTCACTGTGACATAAATCCACACGACAGCCCCAGTCAACACTCTTAGCTGACAGTAAAAGCTGCTGTCTTCCCCCTTCACCCGATGGGGGCAACTTTTCTCTGATCAAAGTAAAATTCTAAACTCATTTCCTTTGACTAACAAACGTGCCACTCCCCTATTGATTCAAGAGAATTATTAATAGTCTTTAAAAATTATTAAATAGATCTTGAGATTATCTCACTGAAGGCTCTGCATTATTTCAAACCTTTAAGCAAGACACATTGTTGACAATAACAAGTTATAATTGTACTTTACCAATGTGCTCAACTTCATGATGAAACAAAACCATGGATTAATTATTTCTTTTTTCCTTCAAAGAAAATCTGTCAATACTACGATTTAAAGCAGTAGTTTATTGGCTCTTTTCTACAAGGTGTGTCTCAGATTTCTAAGTGACAATCTACAATTTCCCAGCATAGAGTATGCCAGAGGCATTTCTTGAGCTCGAGAACTCACACTCCGAGTCTGCTAACATGTGGCTACCTCAGTGAGCCCCTCGCAATGAGCCGTCCACCCTGCTCTGTGCCCCAGGAGGCTGACCCGCATGGACCGTCTCAGTGAATTCCAGAGATGCCCTCATCTGCACAAACAGTATCTTTTTCAAACCATCCTGCAATTACCCTAATCTTGGTGAACCTTTTGTTTTCTTGCGGAGGCCTGACCTCGGGAGATGCTTAGGCGAAGCTCAATGGAAATCTGTAATTCTCTTTCAAAGAAACCGTTTTTGGACTTAAATATCCTTTGAATACTTTGTGTTTTCTATTTCATTATGTTCAGTTCTTCTATCAGTTAATTCCCAATGTCTTGTGGTTTATGACGCTGCTCCTTTTCAAATTCAGGAAGGTAGGCAGCCAGCTGTTTTATTTCATCTTTATTTTTTAATAATAATGGTGATGGCTGATATTATACTTGTTCTCTGAGAATTGCTGGTTGCGAGATTTCATTGAATTTGAATAAAGTCATCTTCTCACCAATTTCTAGAATTTTTTTTCTTTTAATTTCCTTTTTGTTCCAAATGTCATCCAGTACTATATTTTAATGTTTAAGTATTCTAAATTTTTGATGGGATCTCCAGTTTATTATCTACTTCTAATTTTAACAGTGTATATGTCCTATAAATTCTACTCTTTTTTTGAATTTAGTAAAGATCTCTTGGTGACCAAGTGCATGATCAATTGCTTTGTTCTTAGATACTTGTTATATTATATTCTTTACTTGAAGAACACAAGATCTATACATCAAACACATCAAGTTTGCTAAGGAAATACTTATTTTTCTGCCTAGGATATTGATCCATTTCTGAGAGAGATTTAGTCAAAAATCTTTCACTATCATTGTACCTGAATGAGGCTGTCTTGCATTTCTAATAGTTTCTGCTTTGTCCATTTTGTCACTGTGCTGTTTGATACATGTCATATCACGACAAATCTTCTCAACTTAGATTTATATCATTACACACCGTGCCTGTTTATCCCAAGTGGTTTTAGCCTGAATCTCCTTTTGTTACCCAACCCGTTTACTGGAGGCAAGAAAGGAAGGAAGGGAGAAAAGAGAGAAGGACAGAGGGAAGAACGCAAGCTGTTTCTGACCCCTAATATGCACTTCTTATTAAACCCACATATGTGAATTTGGGGCTTGAACCCAAAGTGGCAGGTTCTGGCTCGTCATGAGTGAGCTCAGCGCACCCACGCAGAGCACAGCGTCCGGTGCTGACCGCGCCCTCCCACCTCACGCTGCCACTGGCCCCTCGCTCTCCTCGCTGCTTCTCTGTTTTTCTCCCCCTTGGTTTTGTTAGTTTGATTGAATAGCCGCTCATTGTTATACTGCCTATGTTAACTTAAAGGTCCTGGTGTGTTTTTCCATTCCGCAGTATTACCATCTCTTTGCCTGCTCTCTTAATCAGACACATATGTCCCCAGGGTCACTTTAAAAACAAAATACCAACCATATTCTCACTTCCCCTCCCATGATGTTCTGATCCTACCTGCTTCCCCTCCAATATAAAAAGAGCTTTGAAATACTTCTATGGTTCCCACATTCTTCCTTCCTTGCATAATCCCCCCATCTTTTGGGATCATTTTATCAAGCCTTTCTTGTCCCTGCATAACAATGGTTTGCAGGGACACTTTAGTGATTACCATATAAAAATTTCCTTTATGGAATGTCTCTTTTATTTCAAAAGTCCTTTTCTAACACTTATATTATGCATTCTTAGACACTGTTTTCTTAAACTGATATGTATAATAATGAGATAACATTTGCTGAGCATATATTATGTGCCGATTCTCTTCTAAATATTTTACATTTATTAACTCACTTACCCTTTGCAACCATATGTGGGATAAGGTATACCACTATTTCCATTCTTTATTTTACAGATGAAGAAACTGCAGCAAAGAGATGTTAAATACTTTAAGGTCACACAGCAAATGAGTGACATAATCAGAAACAGGGTCCAGGTGTGCTACTCAGCTTGTGCGTGTAGTTCCTGGGCCGCCCGCCTCACCATATTTTGGTTCAGGTTGAGGTCCTTGCTTGGGCTAATTTGGTGTTTACTAATGGTGTTTTGTCATGCATCTTGCTAATATGGGGGATGTGGTGGCATTCAGCCTAAATTCCTGCCTGCCCCGAGATCATGCCTTTTCCCCACATGTGAATGAATCTTGGTCATGCACAGGATGCTTGGACTATGGGTCTCTTCTCTGTATGGCCTGCCTTCTAGTTTCCAGGGCTGCAAGTGAGAAGTCTTCATCACCTTCTCTTAGAAACTGTGGGAAGACAGAGAGTAGAGACTTGTCCCAAGGACTCAGAAGGGTGCTGACATCCTCCCTGTATAGCGCTATGGATCAGATCATCAGAGCAGGATTCCCACCAGTCTCACCAATATTTCAATGACTGATCTGAGCTCCAGTGTGCTGGCATAGAAAAAAGAACGACCCACCCATGGAGCCCCACAGCCTACAAGAAAAGGATCAGAGTAGCAGTTCAAACACACACTGTGAGATAGAACTGCTGCATGAGCT
>JAQQAC010007890.1:2909267-3076020 GCA_029783875.1 Phataginus tricuspis | reverse complement strand
ATATAATTATTTTAACTTTCATTTTAACATTAAATTAAATTAAACATTTCTCTTTTTAGTCTTGGTAGCCAAATTCTGAGCACTCAGTAGCCCCCTATGTCTAGTAGTGGCTGCTCTGGACAGCACAGGTAGGGGCTTCCACCAGAAGAGGCAGTAATGCCAAATATAATCAAAATAATAAAAAATGAATTCATAAGGGGTTCTCAGCCTTGCATCACCATGTGTAGCATTATTTCATTAAAAAAAAAGATATAAAGCTTAAAATTCACAATAGTATGTGTGTCATATTTTCTGAACTAGAGAAATAGGGAAACAATTTTGTTTACCATATTTTTTATTTAAAAATCTAATAAACATGTATTTCTCTAATATTGTTCTACACCCTCAAAACTAAACATCCAAAATCATTGTAAAAAACAGCTGGTCTTGGCATGTCACTGCGTAAGGAACTTGAGTCTGCTCTCTTTGTATTGGAATATGTGGGTAATTTTGTTTTTAAGTGTGAGATAAAAATATAATAAAGTACAAAGAGAGTAGTGAACTTTCAAGCAAGCCCTTCCCCCAGATGTTTATGATTTCAAACTGTTTGAATTTAAAAGAGAAGAGATTTAAAAAAAAAAAACAGGCAACAGTGAGAAGCTATAAAACAGTTTATGGTTATCATAAAACAAAATAATACTTATGTACCTGATGTCATCTGGGTACCATCCCAATCTGTGCCGACTATATGCTTTGCTTCGAATGTCATCGTATTTTGAACTTTACAATAGGGTCATATTGACAATATTCTGATGACAGACATCTCAAGTCACTTTCAAGTCTAAGAAGCAGTACCAACTCTATTCCCAGGCTGTTGGTTGTATTAGCTAAAATCTAATAAACCAATTGTCCATATAGATCTGACTTACAAATGTGGGTGGGAAGAGAGGTCATGGCTGTCGAAGGAAGACAGCAACACCGTGACTTGTGGCCGAGCCTCCCAATATGCGAAACCGTCCCAGACACCGACCCTCCAGGGGGATGTTCCACTCGAGAGCGTGGGCAACTCAAAGAAAGGATTACCTTGCCAGGAAGAACACTTTTTCTCTGGACACTTATTCAACAGCTTCGTCTTCCGACATGAAGTAATACATTTCATCTGTGTCACTTAGAAGTTGGCGAGCATCAAAATAGCCTAAAGAGAAACAAAAAAATTCCTATAAATATGCTGTCCATTCATGGTTCTCCTCAAGGAAGCATACTGAGTAAAAACAACATAATCTTCATTGAGTGTTTAATGAGCGCCCGCAGAGAGTTAGGGCCCTCTGTGACATTAAAGATGGTGCGGACCACAGGCATTGTATGGGTGTGTGGGCGAGACCGAAAACTCTGATATGAGACCAAGAGCATAAAGAAAGAATCCATGAATGAAACTCAGTTCTATTTCAATTCAACAGATACTGAGGGAGCAACTACTGTATATGGGATGTGCTACCTGAGAGGGTTAGGGTCTGGAGGTGGGGGAATAAGCAGTAAAGATTAAGAAAACAAAAAGACAATTTAATTTTTATTACATGTAACTAAGTCAGCTTGATTTTCTTTTAATGTAAACTTCTCTCCCTACTAGACGTACCTACAAGGATATGCACGAAGGATAAATACAATCTAGCAAATAACTGTCTTGATATGAATTAGGTTCAGTTTTTCTCTGTAGCTTTTCATTAAAAACTTAAAGGGGCAGCTAGGACATGGCCTGCAAAGGAAAAAACCCAGGGCTGGATCCGAGCAGATCATGCTAGGGTGGTTTTCTACGAATTGCCCGTGTGCGGAAGCGTGGCTTAGCACTTTGAGCTAATGTCCATAGTGGTTATCTACATGGTTGCTTTTTCTATTAAAATGCACTGTTTAAAGTATTACATACATGGAGGGAGTTTTAAAATTCAGGAGAGGCTTTTTAGAGTAGATACATACAATAGAATAAAGACCAAAGTGCGTTATAAGACGAGAACATCAAGAACACAGAAGAGAAAATGTTTAAATTTCCCTACTGGCCAAACTATATTGAATGAGTTAAATGTGTGTCAGCAAGGTCTTATGCTCTGAAGCCATACTCCTCAAACTTTAGTAGGCATGTGATTCACCCAGGGATGCTGTTAAAATGCAGATTCTCACCCATGAGGTCCTGGGTGGGGTCTGACGTGGTGCATCACTAACAAGTTTCCAGGTGAAGCAAATGCCACTTTCCTCCTCACTCTGAATAGTGCTGCTCTGAAGAGTCTTTTTATGAATGATGATTACAAGCGAGATCTTCTCCTTGTAGGCTTTATGACAGAGTTACTTAAAAATCTTGGAATTTCAGTTAATTGCAAAGTTGAGATATCCCATGTTCTGTGTGGATGGACAAGAGCATGCCCCACGGTTGTGGTTTTGGAGTCAGTAGAAGGACATACAGAAAGTCCCCCCAAGAGAGAAGACATGCCAGTGATGGAGGACGGTCTGCAATCATCAGAGGTTGAATTACTTGGCTTAAAGTAGTTTTTCTAAACTTGATAGAACATAATAATTCCGGATATAGTTATTATAAATATAGATTCGTGAGCCCACCCTGGACCAACCAGACCTGACCTCCAAAGATGAGACCCAGAGTTTTCAGTCTTGGGGGTTTCTTACTATCAGGCTAGTTTGGGGAACAAAAGATGATTCCTCAAGTGTTTTATTTTAAATGCAAATGCCACTGGGAAAAGTCACCAGTGAACTGATGTCACAACTCATCTAACTGCATTTCTTGCGACAACTAAGAGTAGAGCTGCTAGGAAAGAAATTTGGATAAGGAGATCAATAGGGTCGTTCTGAGTGCTGTCAGGGAAAGCTAGACTAGGCGAGGTGTGGCAGGAGCGATTTCTAAGCAATCAGAAAATGGAGAGAATAGGTCCCATTCACTTGGAGCGCCCCGTGTGCCGGCGCCATTCTGTCACGTGCAGTAACCCCTTTGACCCTTACAGTGTAAAGTCGGCTCTACTTTTAGCCCCATTGTGTAGATGAGGTGACTGAGGCAAACCAGTTAGGAAACTGAGGCAAGCCAGTTTCCAAACCCTGGCAGTCTAGCTCCGTAGCCCACACTTCTATTCATCGTGTCAAACAAGTTCATGTGACTGTACAGCTCTGCTCATGGCCCACCACGCTTATCCAGGTCAGTGTCTGAGAAAGGAGGTGACTCTGAGCCCGTCACGGTAATATAAAATTGACTTTTTCAGGTTAAAAACAATCAAAGAGTGGTCATTTCCTATGACTCCATCTACATTAAAGGTTCTAGTCAGCATCGGAGTGCCCCTTGAACACTCGCCGCCGGCCTGGCCCTGGAACAGTCACACCAGCGTGCAAAGGTGCACAGAGCCCACCTGTGCCCGCACGGGCTGCCCCAAGGGGCACAGAGCCTGCTCGGGACGGGCAGCTCCCCGCTGGCCTCAGGGCCACTGGGGTGAGGCCCGCTCCTTACCGATCCCTCAACCACTGCCGCTCCCTCTCTTGAATGGCTACACTCCCCGAGGGGCCAGAAGTACACCGGGAGATGAATCTTCTCTCCCTAAAGCCTTTCTCTGGGGAGGAAGGTGTTCAGCCCGGGACACCCTCTCAGAGCTCCAGTCTGTTACCTGTGGGTCAGGCCTTAACTAGAAATATCTTTTACTGGGCCTACATGGCATGTTTTTTTTTAAAACAAACTTGAGCTAAATAGCAGTATTTCACATGTGAGGGATGCTTTCACGCGCCGCCCCGGGCTGGGCTCCTCTCGGAGCACGGGAAGACCGCGCTTGAGCACAGCGCGCAGCGGGGCCGACGGGCAGCGGCCCCAGGACACCTGCGGGTGCGCTCCCGCGCGCCCCCAGCCCCGGCGGGCTCTCGGGCCTGCCGCGTCTTTCAGCAGGTGGAGTTTGACTCTCCCTGTTCTCCCTCGGCTCCCTGTCTTCTATCTCGTAGAACAGCCGCGAGCAATTCCACTGTTACCCCCTCAGCACCCCCTCCAGACTGTCACCAGGACGTGGGAACGCAGGCTCTGGAGGTGGATGGGCTCGAGTTCACGAGGGACCTCAGGGAACGGCTCCTATGATGGCAGTTCACTCCCAGGTGAGTCATGGAGACGAGCTGGTTCACAATTTCTTTTCCATTTGATCTTCTCATACTTCTGTCTGGTTCTCCCCTGACTTCTTCAGTTTATGCAAATCTTTGTTGAACCTGGAAAGGGCCTTATTGTTTCACCTTTCAGTTCATTTTCCTGCTGACGGAGAATGTTTTCCCTACAGTGTGTTTGGGTTGGGGGGTTACCACCTCTCAGCATAAGCAACAGCACCTTTAGCGCAATAAAGCCTATTCTAAAATAAATCAGTCTATCTTTTTCCTACTACCAGCAATATGTCAAATGTATCTGCAAAGTAGAAAAGTTATTCTTTTGTTTTTTTTTGTCTGTTGGTTCCACTGGGGCCTTACTTTTCTAACCTGACGTACAAAGAGACAGACAATATAGTCTGGTTAGTATTACGCGTAATAGTTTTACCTATCAAGAGGAATTTGCATTTTCCTATGTTCTTGAATTATTTTGTATTCAGAGTCTCTCCAACTAGATTTAAAGAACCTTTGGGGCAAAAATGGTTCTATCGTCTCCTTTATGCATGCCTGGGCACTTAAAACAGTATTAGACACATCTCAGGCCTCAAATAAATATTTCTTAGCCACTGACTCAATTTCATTTTCTATTTCATTATTCTATTTCATTTGCTTGGAATTTAATGTGTGTGCCTTGATTTGAGATAATACTTCATTTTATTTATTTAAAATATAACCAACAAACAAAATACTATCAAATCACATCAGAAACTTCACAGATCTTCATGTCTTTGAGATTTTAGAACACAAGTGGGCATTCCATTCATATTGGAAGTAATGCTATCAGACATGGAAACTTCAAAAATCAGCTGAGGCAAGCCCTTCTGCCTCACATAAACTAACACCGTACCTGCTGGGGGAAACGCCTATCAAAGAAGCTATTTTGGCATGAGTTGCATCTACATGCTCCCACACGTTGTCCAAAAGACTAATTTATTGCATATATTAAAAAAAAATTTTAATGTTCCTTCAACAGGAAATTCAAGACCAGAAAATCAGAATGGAGCCAGATAATGAGGACAGCAAACAGGAAAATGAGCAAGAGTCCCACGTTGGGGGAAGCAGGGGAGCAAGGCGGGGCAGACGGAGTGGGTGAGATCTGGGATCAACTCTGCAGTCCCCGTGTTCGCAGAACACTCGGCATTGCCCTGACGTGCACAGCTCTGTGGGGTCATCCAGCTGTGCACCACCTGACGCCAGGGGCCGCTGCGCACACAGCCTCTGATGGAAAAGGTGCCCTGAGCTGTACAGCACGCAGGCCCTGGACAGCCGTGGGCAGACCAGACTGGTCCAGACCAGCAAGCCGTATATCTGCATCACCGGAATAAGGGGGCCGCCTGAGACCATCTATAACATACCAGCATACAGCTTCATGATGGCGTGCTGTGTAATATTTTTCCCATTCCAAACATGCAGCAAGACTGTTGGTATTTCCTTGGGCTTGGATAAAAAAGGCTCTTCTTAACTTTCGTGGAAGTATGAACTAATTAAAGATTGTCCTACATATCCCAAAAGGAGAGTGGGAGAAAACAATGGTCTTGAGAGTGAGAAAAGGGAGATTCCCAGAGGCCGGGAAAGAGACAGCGTCCATGCGATCCCAACACCACCAGGAGCCATTTCCTGTAAGGAGCCAGGGCTCCAGGCCTTTGTCCGAGTCTAAGGCTGTGCAATCGGTGGCGAGCCCCTGACGCCCGAGCGCAGCCCGGCCGAGCCCCGGCCCGGGACCAGCAGCAGCCCCATGCTACAAGGGCCCCGGCCAGCCCCGTCACGAGATCTCAGCAGCCACTCAGGGCGACCCCAATCAGAGGCCCTCTCCTGGCCCCTGTCAGCCTTCTGAATTCCGGCGCGACCTCGGAAAAGACATTCCAAAACATGACTAAAATTGAACAGGCTGCACATTACAGAGACAAGAGTCTAGATAAGCCTTAGTTGAGACCACTTGTGAATCCCCTTTCTTGCTTACCCATCTCTACTCGCAAATCTGTATCTTCTTTACTCAAAGAGAGCATCTCTAGCACTGGACTCAAGGGCTAGGGTCACAGAAGCAGGGGCGAATGTGTCCCCACCAGCGTGGTTCTGTGACAGTGTTATTTTCCGACTGCTGCGTGTCACACCCGTGGCTCTCCAGCAGTCATCACGTGCTCCTGTCCTAGCAGCTAACAGAAATAGTATTCACTCCTATGCCCTCACAGATTTCTTGTTTTATCCAAGACAATAAGGTTCGCTTTACTACACCAAAAAGAAAGAAAAGTGCTCCTACCTGAGTTGTTCAAAATCGTGGAAGTAATCTGATCACCCTTGTGTACAGATAAATGATACCTGGGTCCATCACCACTGAAAGTACCTTTTTAGTAAATGGGATCCCTTCAAACAATGACTCAAGGACACATCAAGTACCCTCCCTCCAGTACACAAACTGTATTACAGATTTTCATCAGTATCATGCTCATTGTCAGTGAGGTAGGCGAGTGTCTTCTCTTCCTTGTATTTGGGTTGGTGCGATATAGTCAAGATAAATGAATTACCTAATAAAGCAAATCTCAAAGCAGTTTAGTGTTGAAAACTGAAAGCAGACGGTTCCTTTTCAATTTTAGTTTATTTATTTTATATGCCTTCGTTACATAGCTTCTTAGTGTCACCAAGTGAAGTCTGTCGTGTTTGTTTCTTAGGGACGCTCTATCGCCTTGTTTGAAATCAAAAATGCTATCAGTTTGCAAACTGCTTAGCCTGTGCTCAGCCTGTTTCCCCACACCTCCTACCCCAAAGGCAAGGACTTGGGTACATGCTGAGCTGGTATAATGAGCAGGAAGGGGGATGGAAAACTCCCTGGCCTGGAAGGGAGGGAGGAAGGAAGGGAAATGACTGTCCTGGCCATTCCTAAGCGTACATCATGTGTGTTTCTCCTTTAAAAATGATTTGATCTGGGTTCACCCTTGAACATCTTAAAATGATAAAACAAAATCCTTTATCTTTGACATGGTCTCTAACAGTGAACTCGAATCACGTTTCCCCACACCCAGACTCTTGCTTCTCAAATCTGTCCTTAATTTGGTCATCAGTTATCCTCCCAAAATACACACTGGATCAGGTCTCCCCCATTTTCCATCTTTTATATGAAGTCTGTTACCCAAATAATTAGCCCCAACTGCACGAGGCAGGTCCACTCGGCTCACCCGCAGTATCACCCACCTCACGGCCTCCTGCTGCATTTGCCGGCTTCATTCCCACTCGCCCTGTCTGCTGGGCTGTTCACCCACAGGGAGGGCCATGCTCCGGTCACAGCCATGCTTGTGTGCGCGTTCAAGCTCTTTCCTTCCCGCCCCTTTCTGTCCCCTTCCTAAATTCCTCCCCACCATAGTGTGAAGCTCCTGAGGCCTGGGACCCACTTCTGTTTTCTTCTCGCCACCTATGCCCAGTAGCTGGGCACTCTGCAGGGCAGGGACATGTCTTATGTATCTTTGCATCTCAGCAGATTTTATTTCCAATTTATTCTATGGATGAGCAGGATGGTCTCACATCAACTGTTTAAACTGTTAGAGCCACTCCATCTTCACCTATAAAATAAGCCCAAGGTCCCAGTCTGGCAGCATCATGGGGGCTACACAAAAATCCACCAGCTGCACATAGGACACTTAACACATACTTGTTCTCATCCTCTTCCCTCCTCCTTCAGTCTTATTTTCATGTCTGTGCAATAACCTGTTTCTTGATATTCCATCTTTAATGAGCCAATCTGACTTTGATCCAGGAGCATTTCCAAATATTTGCTCTTTGTAATTCTCATGTAGCTGAAATTCCATTTGGCCGCACAGTTTCTACCCTCTCTATCCTGTGGTTTTGTATTTGTAACTAGGAAATTGTGTTTAAAGAGTGCATGGATGTGGAGTGGATATCATGGCTCGGCTTCCTATCCAGAGCTCACTGTGAAAGTTGGAAATTCATTAGCGTCACCTTCCCTGAGGTTCACCCATAACTAGAGTAAATGGGTCCTCACCATGTCCACCCAATGGGCAGGACAAGAACCCCTCGTGCCAGAGACACTGCAATGAGAATGACCCACCCATTCCCCCAGCGAGCTTCCAGCTCATGGATTTATACCGCATCTACCCAACTGACTTCTCCCTCTTAGGCACCAGAAGTTATTTTTTTCAAAGAAAAAAGCTACTGTTCAGTGATTAAAGTAGAGAAGCATGATGGAAATAGAAGTGTAGCGATGTGCAAGGGGGAGACGCCAGCCAGTGTGACTCAATGAATAAGAAAGCCTGATTTTTGAAGCCTGTCCTTCATTAGCTTGTACCCACTAGAAGATTCCCAGTTGTACCAAATATGAGCCCTGCCAGGAATTTCTGGGAACATAAACTTTCTTTTAATCACTACTGAGAGTGGAAAACTTCTGTTTAGAAAGAGCTTGATTAATTTCAGTGTTCTAATCATGATCTTAGGCAAATACATTATTATTACTGGTGTTCAAAAGCTTTTGGTGAGAAGTCCAGAGGTTTCTTTGTGAGCCTGATTTGATCAAAGTTTGCCTATCATATGTTTCTGGAGGACTAGTTGAGCATAAGAGATTTGTCTTGCTCACAAACATAGCATGGCATGCAGCCCACAAGACCTCAGTGAGGGGTGGTTCATACAAGGCAACAGTGGCTTGCAGCCAAAAAGGATCTAAGGTGGACCTGCCAGTTCAAAGGTCACGTCCAATGAAAATTATAGACACCCCACCCCCAAGAAAGGTGGTACCGATTTACATTTCACACTAACAGGTGAGAAGTGTGTATTTTCTCAAACCACCACCAACACTGAGTTTTGTTAGTCTTTCCATTCTCTGCCATCTAATCAATAAGCATCAGAGTTCAACATCCTTATTTTCACGGCACAGAGATAAGGTTGAATAGAATTCCATGCCCATATTGGTCTTTTGTTGTTTTTTTTCTTTTTTTTCTGTGAATTGTCTGTGTCCTTGTATGTCTTTTTAATGATATGTTTACTTTTTTGTGATCGCTTAACTCTTCTCATTAAGAAATAATATGTAAACTGAACCAGGGTTCTGTGGAACACAATTTGAGAACTCTAGTATGAAAACCGTTTGCAAGAACATTCACCAAAATGATAGGAGTAGTTATTTTAAGATTCTGCAATTTAGGTAACATTTAATTTGGATATTTTTCTATAATGTCAGGATTTCTTACACATATTATTTTACAGTTAGAATAAATAGCTTTTTTCATTTTGAAAATAAGAAGAAAAGCTTAAAACAAAGCCAGATTAAGGGATCTTAAAAATAAATCACCATCAGTTTAACTGACTTGTGATGAAAATGTTAATGGAATTTGTTTTGTAAACAAAGATGTCAACATCTTCTGTGCTCTTCCAGTCACTTGGGTGGGTTTGTCTGTCTCTGTCCTACTGACTTTTCAGATACTGGGTAGTGTGTATTTAGGTACAAATACATTCGACTAGAGGTTCCCCAGCAAAGAGCAGAGGAGAGACAGGGATTGGCAACTCTGGGCAAATGCATGGATTGACAGGCAGCTGGGTGGGTGAAGATTATGACAGAGCAGCGTTCCCAACCCCCACTCCGTGTTCAGCATCTCCTGACCTCCTTAAGGACTGTGTGCAAACTCACTATTGCAGTGATGCTATTTCAACACAGGAGGAAATCGGGGGTATTTTTCAAGGAAAGTATGTCTTTGTTTTTCTTCTTAAAATCAAAGCATTTCACTATTTTTATTTACTGAAGCTTTTTTCCTATATTTACTGAAAGTGACATTTAAAAGAATTTTCTAAAACAAGCTCCAACATGGGCAAAGATGCAGCTGAGCCTGCGTTCTTAGGGAGAAGGTCTCTTCATCAGCATCTATGAGCAAAACTAAAGACCCAGATTCTGCAAGAGATTCGCTCAGACGGCAGCACTGACGGGTATCGCCTTCGCGGGCAAGCAGTGACTTGGAGGAGGAACGCTGATTCCAGCAAAAAGGCTTCATTAGAAGCATAGGCAAACTACAAATGGCACTCATATCAGAAGAGTGCTGCCAACGGCCTTAGGGGCAAGAGAAACAGCAGAGTGGCTCCACAGTCTCGTGACTCAAGCTTAGTCAAAGCGTTATGTGGAGTCTTCCAAGGTTACATAAAAAAAAACACCTAAATTTAATCTGGGGGAACAATTGGTTCTGGACAAAGAAAATAGCTGAAAACAAAAGCAGCTTCCATTTAAGGAAAGCCAGTAAACCAGGAAGCCTTGACTCCAGGGCTGAATGGTCTGCAGCCGCCCCCACATATCCCTCCGCATCCCTGGCACCGTCCCAGCCGTTTTCAGGGGCTCCAATAACTAGTTTTCATCACGATGGAAGAATATGCCCGCTCGGCCAATGGGGATTGACTAGCGCAGAGCTAAGATCATGCTCTGTAACATTTACTGACTTCTGACACAGATTAAGGAATGGAATTCAGGAAGAATTCGTGTCCATGTTACACTGTTTAATACAACTTCCATGTCCTTAAAGCCCAAGGCTGCATCTGCCTGATTTTTTCCATGGGGATGGAAGGTAATTTGTAATAATAAAAACATCTCAAACCTCCCATAGAAGCCTTCTCAGACTCCTGTAGGGGTTATTTATCCCTCTCTTGACTAACACTTTCCTGGCATTTCTGTTTGGATCTGAGAACGCGAATCTAATTTTTCATATATTTATCCTTCAAAATACATTCTTTTACAATGAAAATAAAGAGAAACAGTGAACATCATAAATCAAAAGACAATGTTACATAAGTTTTCTTCCCAACTCTAGGCAGAAAGTCACATAATCCATTCAGAGCTATCCTAGGTACATAATGGGCACTCAGAGGAGAAAAATGCCTTCAGTACAGCTAAACTGACTCCTCATTTCCAGATGTATTTGTTCTGTTTTTTTCTCAGATTGTAGCCAACATTTCTAATACATTGGTATAGCACTGAATTATAAATACACTTTTAAGGAAAATAATTTAGCCGATATCAATAAGAGCCAATACTTACATTGTACTAACAGCTTACTAGTTATTTTTACTCATTTAATCCTCACAAAAATCAAACAAGCCAGGTTACTATTATCCTCACTTTATAAAAAAGAACCCGAGGCCTGGAGAGTTAAGTAGTGAGCATATTACTGCCCGTGGTCATATAATTAATACGCGACAGAATGAGAATTTGGACGAAGACAGTCTGGCCACACAGGCTGTGTCCCCAGAGCATCTGCCTGCATTTTGGCCCAACTGCTCCGCTTACAAATGGACTCAGTGGGGTTTACAAACTTCCTAAAGTCAGAGAGCGGGGTCTGTGCCCCCGAGCCCAAGGTCAAGGCTCTTGTTTTCTAACTTTGGGTACAACCCAACCAGCTATCTGAAAACGGATTCCCAGAAGTGGACCATGATATTTATTTCCAAACCAACAAAAGAAGGGATGCAGCAATTCACAGGAGTGTGTGGGAGCCCTCACTGGCCGATCCTTCATTTCATCCCAGCCGGCTTCTGCTTCTCCGCTGAATTCATGGCCCAGCAGGGACAGCCCGGCTCTTCAGGGCCCCCTCGTGGGGAGCGGAGTGGGGGCTGAGGAATCAGCCCTCAATTAGGGATCAGCGTATCCGAATGTCAGTCCTGGCACTTCACTAACCTTCTCTGTGAACATACAGGAAATATTTACTCTCTTGTGATAGAATGATAGAATTCCTTACCTGGAAAATAGATAGATTGCTTTAAAAAATGACACAGCCTTCAGTTTTAAGTACTTTGCATGACGAAGTGCCTAGGACTGCACACAAATGTTTGTTACCCTAAATAAACTTTTGGCAAGACATCCAGTGTGTGAATACGCCTTTCTGCACATTCTGGAATGTGTCCTCGTCCAGCCATTAATTATGCCGGCCTGCCTTTCAAGCTGGGGGTACCATCTGTGAACAAGAGAGGCTAGAAGGTGCTGGTGGGAACCACTCAGCCTTCCCAACTCCATCAGCCACATCGGCGAAGGAATCGCCTCTTATCCTGGGAAAAGAACTATGAACACCACTACTAACAACTCTCCTATCCCAATTCTAACATGCTCACTGCTCATCAACTGATTTTCCAGGAGCTTCGGTAGTGAGATGAAAGCCTGCGATGCCTGAAGTTCAGCCGCCCCTGGTGTACAGCCTAGCTTGAAGCCCGGGGGATAAGGGTCCGATGGGCACGTGGGTCACGTGTCCGCATGCTAAAGGCACCGCGGGCGAGCAGAAGGTCCGCTTTGCCTATTGTAATTAAGAGGAAAAAACTGGGACCCACGTCACACTGAAGCCACTTATGCCCGTAGTTCCCCACAAGGAATTCAAGGTTCCACTGGAAAGGAAAGACTACCGAGGAATCCAAGAACCACCAGATGTGCCTTAAAAATACCAATGCATGTGTCCCTTTAGGTTTTCCTTAACAAAGTCGCAAAGTGACTAACCATTTGCTATTTCTGATGTAACGTCAGTAACGTGATCGGACACCCTGTAGCCAGATTTCATAGATTATAATCTCTCTGCTGAACCTGAGGAGAAAAGGTTTGGACTGCATGAAATATTCTTTATAAGGTATCCAGCATGGACCTTTTGTTCATTGTTTCCAGACTTTGTTTATAAAATAGCCCTGTTTGGAATTTCACAACCACATTAGTATGTTAAAATCTGGGTAACATTCTGCAGAAAAGAAACTTGTTTTGCCTTGAATCCAACTGTATTTAACAATGGAACTATTATTTTACTGTACTTGTTCACAAAACAAATATCATTTTAAAGGGGTGTTTAATGGGGCACATATATCAGAATCATTTGTGGATTAAAAAAAAAGAAACACATCTGTAGAGATTCCCAAATCCAGCTGGTGGGAGGACAGAGGAGAGGCGCAAAGGGTATCGTGGTTGTTCAGCCGCCAAAAGTGGCGCTCATCACAGGAACCCTGGGGAACCCAGCAGAACCAGACTCTCTCAGTGGGAAATACTAGCCGTTTGCTCTTTATTATTCAAAAGACAGAGTCTTGCCCTTACTGACTGGAATGTCTACCTGGCTAATAACCTGGATATTCTAGTTTTTTGTATTGAAGATTGAGCCAAAATAATAATTATTTTCTAAATAATACACAGTCACAAAGAAAAGAAATCTGCAGTAAAATAGAACATAGTAAAACTGGGCTGCCGTTTCTCATTTAAAAGATCATCACTTAAAAATATAAGGTGACCCACTAGGTTGCTTCTCTCCAAATTGAGGGATATTAGAGTTTTCCCAGGATGTTGTGGCCTCGTCGGTATGGCTCCTGGGGAGTGTTGTGGGTGTAGGAGACTTGCCCTTCCAGACCAGGCTTCTCTGTTTAGCCGTAACTCTTTGAAGCTGCTGAGTTTCGTCTCGTTCTGGTTTTGATTGCCGCAGTGGACTTTGTGCCTAGTTTTTCCTTTCTTGTTTATTTCATTATGAATTAGAGCAGGGAGATTCTACAAGGCAGCTTCACTTCGTTATCTCATGCAGAAAATTACTCTTACGTTTTATAACTCTGTGTGATTATTTACATTTAACTTTATGTTAACTAATTCTTTCTAACTCAATTCCTTTCCTGAAATCTAGTTGGAGAACTTCTGCAGTTATTTAAATTGAAGGCTAGCAGAGCTCTCACTTTGAGTAAGAAAGAAAACATGAAACCAGAGATGTCAGTCTCCTTTTTTAAAAGAGAGTCGGCTTTAAATTAAAGAAGATTGTGAAGCCATTCACCTATTTCTAAGGGAATTTTTTTTTTAATTTCAGCACTATGTCAGAGACGCTAGAGGATGCAGAATACTTATGACCCAGGAGCTAAACTGAGGATTATTTTCTAACTATGCTCTAATGTGATTGAAATTATTTTCTGTTGTGTTTTTCCCACTACTTGATGTAAAAAATGAGGATTATATTTCTGTTAAGTTCTTTTAATATAAAGTTCTGTTTTAAGACATCTACTCTGTAAACTTGTAATGCCTTTATGAATGTAAAGAACCCTGAAATATGTGATTTATCTGGTGACAGAACATATAACTTTTTATTTTCCGTTTTCTTCCTCAAACCTGTGTCCATGTTTCCACCAGTACCTTAAACACTGTGTTCATCCCAGTGTTTGAAACAGCAGTGCTGTGTCTCTGCTGATACATTTTAAAAGAAAATTTGCTTCTAAAATCACAAACTCTGTAACACAACTCAAACCTTTATTCTTCAACAGGGTCAACCTATAGAAAAAAGCTGTTATTAGATTATTAATTTTAATTATTCTCTTCTCCCTCTCATTTATGTTTTCTCATCTCTTTATTTATCCCCTTTCCCTGTTATCTGAGCTCCTTGGTCCCTATATCTTTCCACTCTTTTTTAGTGGCAGGTCACCGTGCACCCTGCCAAAGATGCCAAATGGCACCAGAAGCTTTCCTCTGGCTTCCACGGTGAATCCCTTAAGCAGTAGGCTACCGACAGTGCTCTTTTTCTGCTCTCCTATGTGTTTCTATTGGCCTGATGTAAGTTTTGTTCTGTGTATTTATCCTCAAATAAGGCGATTCCTATAAAGATGTGAGGTTTCCAAAAGTCGAGGGAACTCGCAGGTCATGGGCTCTGCTTGTTCTTCAGTTTGGTGCCAGTCAAAATTCCATCTGAGCCTTCCTGTGGAGGAGCCAGCCCGCATGTGCAGCTCCTGATCCAGGTCCCAGCCTCTGGGAGGTACAGCTAAACCCACTTGAGATCACCTTCAAATCCTGTTCCCTAGACGTCTGATTCCTCACAGACTGTGTGCATTAATAATCCACAGGGTCAACTGAAACCAGGACTCCATCCACCTCGGTTTTAAATGTCCTGGGATGTGATGATCACCTACCATTTTCTCCCAGCTCCCTAACCTGTAAGAGCTGAGCCCCCAGAGTTTAACTCTCAGAATGGAGAAATCAGGCCACCTGGGTTAACTCTTTATTCCAGGACATTATTAAAGGAATATAGGGATGTATGTCAATAATTTCACTGACAGCTTCAGGAAATTCCTGCAAACCTGTTTATTAAAGAAAAAGAAAAAGAAACATCTAGGGAAACAGCTTGCTTATTAAAACTCACTCGATACCCTCACTTCATTGCATTCACCAATCCTAAACTATTATGTCGTGAGCTTTGCTCAATCCTAATACGTTCCCCACCCTTGAAAGAACAGCTTGAAACCACTTAAGCCTGGACATTAACATCCACTAAATGTCCTTCACTGACCTCCCTCCTCTGAGACACTCCTAAGATTATAAAGTGGTGTTCTTCTTTATTACATGATGTCTAATAAATATAGTTTTTATTGTCAGCTGATTTTTCTGAAGTCTTCTAGAAAGTTGACATCTTCTGGAGATCTTTGTCATCTTAACGAGCTTGCACAGTTTTTTAATAAGCAGGAAAAATGAGAGTAGCATCATAGTATCATATTCCTTCAAAAGCATGAGTAGAAGAATTGTCTGGTTTTCTAGCTCATTTACCACCTGGGTATAAATCTGAGACTAGTAAGATGTCTCCATTATTTCAGGTATATGAGGTTTGTTTTGTAACATTAGGCAAGATACAGCCAAGTTGGATTTATACTTATACTGCTATCAATCCAGATATTGGCAACCTTAATGTCTTAGGATTTCTCCAAGAACCTGTGGTAAATTGTCTCTAAGAGTTGTATTTGAGCTGTGTTTTCATTTTTACTGCATTTTTTAACCCATTTTAGAAGAAGTTGGAAGATATTCCATAATGGGCTTTTAGGCAGATGTCATTGTAAACTGTAAGTCTGTGCTCCTTTTCAAAGCAAAAAAAAATCATTTTCTTTTTCTTCTTTTCATTAAATCAATACTTACAGAGTATCTGTCCTGGGCCAAGTGATGTGAAAGACATTGGAAGTTCAACTTCCATACTCTCAAGGATAACCCATTAGAGTAGTCCTTTAAAAGGGAGCTTTTATATACCTCCTGTCTATGTGGACATAGACGTGCTCCTTCAAAAGAAAAGGATATTTCATGATGAAGAGGGGATTGAGCGTTAGAAAGGAACAGAAGATCCAAGATTCCCAACTAGTTCAACTCAGAAAAGGGCTCTTGCCTCAAAATTAGTTTTAAAAAGGCCACATTTCCAACAGACTTATTTTATCACATTTCCTCTAGACACAGTCTTGTAAATGGTCACTTAGATAAACACTTGAGAGAAGTCACAAGTTGTTCCAGACTGGAAGTGAATACCGACCCCACTCCCCTTCCTTCCCAAGGACCTCTGTGTCAGAAGGCAGCCCATAAAAAACATTACAGAGCTCTGGTTTCTTTCTTTGTGTTTGTTGGAAGTGATTTTTCAAATAAATTCAGTCATCGTATTCTGAAGTCCATTTACACAGGCCTATATTTTGAGTATTACTGAAGTGAGAGTGACTTTTAGGAGTTTTTTAATAATGTGTTTGCTTTCCCCATCAAGGTAACTTATGCTTGACCAATTTCCAGAGCTGATATCAGTGGTCTAGATCGAATACTAACAGCCAATAAAGAGAGACGAGAAGGTCATGTTAGGTGGGATTTAGACACAGAATTAATACAGAAAAAGCAGAATTTAGGAAGATATGATGGGTGACCTCTCCAGTGTGTGATGGTATTTTGTCTTGATTTTTCTAGGAAAGCCTCTATTTTAAATGTTTTGCTCTGTCATCAGATATGAACTATTCAAAATAATTAATTTCAGGTCAGACTCTTGTGCAAAGAGTCCTGGTAGTGCTAACATAGTGTCATTGCATTTTTCATCCCTTCCTGAGCGGGATGAGAGAAGGCAGAGGAGGAAGAATATGTAAGACTGGTGGGTTCGGGGAGAGTAGGGAACCAGCACTGGCCAGTGCTAATGCAAATAGGGTAGGGCGCAGATATGGAGATTAACAAAGTAAAAACACACATTTGTCTCCTCGCAATTTGACTAGATTTGGCCCTGAATTGGTGGCTTTTCTGCTCATGAACATGTGTTACGTGTCAGTTATATTCTCAATCTGATTCTGCCCACTGTATATATCAAGCTATTAAAGGAGGAGGTCTAGCTGCACTTCTCTCTCTAAATACAGAGAGGGAGAGGACGCTCACTGTAATACCAAAGTGATTTTCAGGAAAAGAAGGTATTTTTTCACCCTCAGAAATGATTCAAATTCTAGCCCAGCTTTAGGATTATTTACTGAGGCCAAATTCTACAAGTTAAATCCAAGTCTTTGCACTGAGCATAAAAACCTCTGTCAGCAGGCCAGTTCTAAGGCCATCTTGGTATTGAGGTTCGGGACAGAGTTTGCTCAACATTGGCCTGGGGAGTTCTTAACAACCCAACCTCTGACATTTAACCCAGAGCTGAATCTGAAATTCCCAGTCCATTTCCATTTCGACCTATCCTCTGAAATGAAGAGACAAAACTCTGACACCTTGATAGGATCTGACACCTTGTCAGTTCCTATCATTCCTGTGAGTGTTCAAACAGAAGGCAGAATTTCTTAAGGGGCATCATTAAGCTCGTTGAGAGAAGATTATAAAATGCCCATAGGCAAAGAATCTGTGGGATGAAGTAGGCGAGAGTCTGCCTTGAGGTAAGGTTGGCCCTCAGAGAGAACAGGTTGATGCAACTCTCTCCCACCGCCCTGAAGAGCAGTAACAAGGCAGAGGACCAAGAGGAAGGGCGCAGGAAGCAGGGCAGGTCGGGAGAGAAGCCGTGGCCGAATGGATGGGCAGACTTGCGAAACACACTTCAAAAGGAATGTCCTGAAGCCGATGTGATAAGCAAATCCTGCTAATTCCAGTATGCCACAAGATGTGGCTGCAGGCTGATGGAGGGAGGAAGACCCAGATATAATATGGAAGTAGGGGGAGAGAACATAAGGGATCGGCCTCTAAAATCTTCAAAGCTACAGAATCAAGCTGTCAGAACACAGATGCATGCATGAGCTGTTTGAGACCTCTCAAAGTAAGAAATTCTTGGAAGCAGAGGGAGGACATTGGGAATGAAAAAGGTGAAGGAATTTTATTAGCCAAAGAAAAGGCTTTCTGAGCTCAGAACTTCTTTCAGGTAATGCTCACCTGCCAAACACTTAGCCACACCAAGGGCTTTTCCAAGAAGTCTGCAAGTGGAATACAAACACCTGTCATGGCCACAGGCGGACCTTCTGGACAATTTGGCAAAAAGAGCCCCTGTGCAGCATGGAGAGTGTAGCCAGCTACATGCTGCAATTATCAAATCATCTGTTGCATAGGAGTTTCAATCTGTTGGCACCTTCTTTCCCAAGACCGAGACTAGCCTGGCACCTGGATTATACAATTCAGTTTTGCAGCCCATAGCCTTCCTCTAGCTTTGAAAGCCCAAGACTGTGTTTTCTGTTTGTATGACCTAGCTGGGAAGGTGAACTTCAACAGTCTGTGTGGCATCAGCTACCGACCAGGCTTCACCACCTCCACCCGTGCTCTCCACAGAGGGATGGTCCTGTGTACGATGCGTACAGAGCACCTTGGTGAAGTCCACACAGCTGGCTTCCAGGCCCGCCCTGTGCAAACTCCAAAAGTAGGCAAAATGAATCTCTTTCTATCCCTTTCATGACGTAGAAATAGCTGCCTCAGTCACTTGGAACCAAAGAGATATGGCCCAGTGGATCTGGGCAGCTTTCAAATTATTCCAGACCATGCCACCTCCTTCCCCGAAAACCACCATACAGTCCACATCAACGGGCTGCAAGTCCATAAGGAAGTTAAACAGCAGCTTGCTTTGGCTTGGATAGCCTCTTGTTGTAAGATGCTTATTGGCTCTTTACATTCATAAAAAGGTCAGTTTTCATTTGATGAAAGGATTCTACAATTCTAACAGTGTTCTTAATTGCAAGCAACAGAAACCTACTAAGAAAAAATTTTAAGGAATTTTTTAAAAGGACCCAGCTCATTGGCTCTTTAAGATGGGTACAGAACCAGGAACGGAAGGCACCCTGGCAGGAACAGCATCTCATACCACAGCACAGAGCTACTCTGGTGAAGACACCCCAACCAACACTGGGCCCAAGCTCACCCCACGGCTGTCGCCAAAACTGGCTATCGGTGCGCTATAAACTCTCACCACTGCCCCCACCCTTGGCCAGAATGGATTCCGTATTACCCCTTATTCCTGTCACTAGATTCTTGAACAATTATAAATTATATTTTTCTTATCCTAGTTTAACTTATATAGGCTTCCCCCATCTCAAAGTAGAATAGTCCTATGAAAGCTTTTATAAGCCTAAATGACATAAAGGAAAGAAGCGATAATCTGTATGAAAAAGTTTTTGAGCATTCCCAAACCCAATTGTCTCTTAGGCTTTTCTGATACCTTAGAACACATCTGCCAATGGATGCACAAAATAAACCAAGATAAAGCCCAGATGCTCACAGACAGTTCAAAGCTCTGACGCCTTGATGGTGAGATGAAAAGTGTAGTTCCTGGGGCAGGCGCTTGGCGGCGCTCCTCTCGCTGCCCAGCGGGCGCGCTGCCAAGCAAACAGAACATGCTATACCCCGGAAACTAATAAAATATTATGTAAACTATACTTTAAAAAGTTTTGAAAATATTTTTAAAAAGCTGAATGCTATTTTCACCTTTCACCTTTTTCCATAAAAATGGAAATCTTCTGGATTTCTTTTGATTAGCAAAATCAAGTACTAATAGAATTCTTTTGTAAAAGCCAAGTGGCATAATTCAAACTTTCGAAAAGAAGGGGATCCCTGTATATGACTCTTAGAAATAAAACTAAATTTCTTTTCTAATAATCTACAATTCAGACTTTCTTGTGAGTCATATGGGCTTTTTTATCCTATAATTTATACCAAATTAGTCACTTTTTCTTATAATTTATTAAACTGTGGGTACCAGCACAAAAGAAATCAGACAACTTATGAATTAAATCCATGGCATCTTTAAAATGTTAGAGAAGTCAGAAAGTAGGAGATGTTTGCAATTTTTAAAAATCAGTGTTTGAATCATTATCATCTCAATTCAAAATTTTGATGATTTGAAAGAAAATTTGAAGTAGTCGACCTTTAAAAAATTGGTTTAAAAATTATATGAATCCACACAAAATAATACTGAAAAATATTCAGTAATATGGTAAAATGCCCATGTTATTAAATGAAAAAAGCAGGTGATACAATAGTGTAACTGCTGTGATCTTATTTAGTGGGTGTGACTGTATACACACACATACACACATTCACACAAAGAATATTCCAAAATTCTTAGTATTTTCATTTTTAAAAACTGAAAGTAATTTTGACTCAGAGTATGTCATCTTTCATCTTAACATGGTCTAGAGATCTTCACCCCCTTGAGATTAGTTTGGCAATCAACTGCTTCTTGGGTTATTAAATCAAGCATGGAAAAATTGAAAACTAACTCCATTGCCCACTTTTGGTACTCTTTCCTTTTGTACTCAATTTTAAATAAAAATGTACACAACTATAACCCTAATAAAGTTCTAGACCTATGGAGCTCAGATATGTAAAAATGTAAAGAATTCCATTCCTTACTCTGTCTCCTATCATTGACAAGGAACACATTCACACCTCCCATCAGCACCGCAGGAGCTCCCACCCCAGGGACCGCACGGGTGGGCTCCCGAGACTCGTACCCCGCAGCCCCTGCCCTCCGCCTTCCCTTCATGGCCTTGGATTTTACCTTTCCCTTTTTTCATGTATCTCTCCTTTTTAGAGCAGGACTTCATGCTACTCAGGAGGTAAAGAATGACAGACAAGAGGTCGCCACCTGAGTAATTTGGTAGAACCTGATGATGTTTACCAAAATAGGAAACAAGAAAAAAAGGAGAAACTAGCTGATGTTTATTGAGTACTTACGATTGTTGAACCCTTGCACGAAGCACCTTACTGAATTATCTCACTGATATTTACCACAGACCAGCGAAAGGGGTACTATTATAATTCTTATAATGGTAAACTAAGGCTCTGAGAAGCTAAATTACACGTGCAGGTTCACAAAATTAACACACAGGGGAGTTGTCTTGAAATCCAACAGGGCACCTGATTGTAAACACCCAGCCACTTTGAGGGAGGATATGTAATGACTTCAATTGTAGATCTTTGGAGGGAAAGGCATCCATGGATCATACAAATGAGTATTTCTAGTTGAAATTTGGATAGACAGATCTGACTCTCAGAGAACAGCTCAAAAGAGATGTACATTAGGTAGCCAGAATGAAATTGTTGAAAAATATCATAAACCATCTCAGATTTTAAACCGCAACCTGAGCTCTGTTTCTGTCTCTATCATTAATAAGCTGTGAGACTCGTAGGTAAAATAAGAGTGTGGGATTATACATATGACTTTCAAGGACCTTCTCTTTGACAATTTAGACTTGTATGGTTCACAAAAAAATGTTACCTGTCAAGAATTAGATTTAGTTTCTGTAAAGAAAGAGCAGAAGGAAACATACCCAAACTGCAAGAATTCTTGGTTTCCTAGTGAGTCACCACTATTGGGATTCACACAAAGGGAAGAATTGAGAAATCCAACAGCAGGCATAAGCCTTCCCTATCCCAAATAACAAGTCCTGCCCCAACCTTTAACAATTGATTTTTTTTTTATTTCAAATATCCTGTAGCTAACACTGGAGATGACATTCAAACAAATCTATTTAGTCCTGTGCAAGGTGACTCATACTATCATAATGTTTCAACTTGTCTATACGTGTATATGATTCATTCTGTCTCCTAGACAGTTTAAGTAAGAGTCACCATGTGTAGAAGCTTGTCAATTAAGTAAGAGGGAAACTAGAAATAACTAGAAATAGAGGAGAAAACTGGAAGAATCTGAAACAAAGCGAGAGTTGGATATATGATTTCTTTCAACCATAAATGATGAATCCATGCTTTTTATGGTTCACAAAGTTTTATTGAGGTAAAATTTACATACTATAAAATTCACCCATTGTAAGTGTTCAGGTCATTGATTTTTTTTTTTCACTGGGCTTACAAAGTTTGGGAACATTTTCACCACCCTGAAAAGCTCCTTCAACCCATTTACAGTAAATCACCACTCCTTCCCCTAGCCCCAGGAAGTCACTGCTGGGATTTCTTCCTTTTTGGAAAACTTTATATAAAGGAGTCAAACAATATATAGTTTTTATGTCTGGGTTCTTTTTCTTAAGATAATGGTCTGAGGTCCATGCATGCTACAGTCTATATCAAACAGTATGATTCTATTTGCTGCCAAGTAGTATTCCACTGCACGGCTCTGTCACACCCAGCTGATCCCTGCTCCAGTGGACAGACTTGGAGGGTTTTTTCCAGTTTTGGCTACTGTGAATGGCACTGCTATGAACATTCACGTTCCAAGCCTTTATGTCGACACATACTTGCATTTCTCTTCAGTAAATGCTTTTCTCTTCACTTCTCTTCAGCAGAAACTTTGGAGAACTGGTATATCATGTGATTCTATGGTTCTAGCAGCAAAATCTAAATTGAAAAGTGATTAAAGCAAAGATATTTTGGAAACAGAATCAGAGTGAAACGTAGCCAAAGTTCTCTCTCCATCTGCCACCCTTGGTTCAGGCAAACCCACGGTTTACTTTTACGTCTTCAGTTCTCTCTGCGGGGTCGGGCCGACCATGCGACTGCCAGTCACAGTGCAGACCCTCTCCTTAATCCTTTGCGAAAGGCCTTTTCTTCGCCACTTTGAACACGAGAGAAAGCAAGAGCACCGAGCTCATCACCTGTAGCTCCTCTTCCCAACACACCTTCCCACTAGAAATTCACGGAATTTAGAGGTCACTTAAGTGATAGGACACGAGTCAGCTCTCGTGAATTCGGAGGGACTTCACTAAGCTGTGCACGTATTTCTCTGGCTGTTGTTTCTGACTCCCTTGCTGCTCACTGTGCCTCTCTTCATCTTTTAAATACACGTATTTCGTGAGGAATCCCTTGCCTGACTCATCTTTTCTTGCTCTGAATCTCCCTACACAACCTCATCTACTGTCCTTCGCCCGCCTGGCCTCCTGTCCCACCTCAAGAGACGTCTGCAACTTCCTTTCAGTCTGCTCCTCTGCACCCCCCTGTGACTCACCCTTCCCAGGTGTGAGTCCCTCTCTTCATCCTGCCTTCCCTCGCCTATCCCTGCACCTTTCAGCCAAGCCTGCAGCTCGAAGGTCATCCCTGACTGCTCGCCCTCCCTCTAGCCTTCCCTCAGATGTGATCCACTGCGCTTCCGTGGAGCCCCGAGCCCTCGCCGCTGGTTGTCTCTCTCACCCGGGCCTCCCACACGCCCCGCCTGCCGCCTACTTGCTGTGCCCTCTGCATCGCTTGCAGGATGGCCCTTCCGAAATGAAAGCCTGGTTACGTCTCTACCTATTTTTGAACCCATCAATGGCACCATCACCTTCAGACAAGGAGCCAGCATTTCACGTGAGCACACTCTCCATGTTTTGTGAGACAGCCTCTCTGTAGCTCACCCGCTGCCCATCTCTCCCGTCGAGTCCTGCTGCTCCGGGGAACCCACCAGGGGCGGGCCACGGGCCCTGCCGCTCTCAGAGCACGACTCCGGCTTTTCACAGGGCGCTCCTGGTCCTGCACACGCCCTTCTCTCCGCCTGCTGCGCGCGCCTCTGCTCCTTCCTCATCTTCACACCATGAACTGCACCCCGGGAGGCTCCCCCGTGTCCTCAGACGACTGGCGTCTTCCTTCCTTCCTTTCTGCCTCCGGGAACTTTCCTCGGTCTCATAACTACAATCTCCATTCTGGGCTGTAGTGTGTCCTAGTGTTCTGTTTTCTCCACTCAAGGGCGAAACTTGTTCAAGGGCATGGACGTTTTTACAGCAGAGCATCAAGAGCACAGGGCTTTAGTCTAGGCAAGTTATTTAACTCCCTGTGCCTCAATTTCATTGGTGACAAAATGGGGAAAACAATAATATCTACCGCACAGACTTATTGGGGAGATGGAATTAATAAATCCATCTGAGACACTTTGAAGGTTGCTATTCATCATCCCTACCTCAATATACCCAGTTCTCAGTTAAGCATTCAGCAGGTGGGGTGTGCTGTTCATGGAAAAAACTCATGAACTAGCGATCTTTATGGAAGTAACAGCTAAAACAGGAGAAAGAATGTGACTTCCCCCTGTCCATCCCAAAGCCTACAGACAGAAGTACACAGAGCCTGGAGCACCTGGGATTAACAGGGATGAGGTGGTGTCACAGGGCAAGGGAGGGGACTGGTTCAAAGTAAGGGGATTAGGTTTGGCATATTTGGGAGAGGTCCAGGGCACAGAAAATCGAGGCAAGCCGTTTGGATGTGGGCACTGCTGTTTCTGAGAGTGCCCTTTAGTGGAATGGGCACAGTAAGGGTCACACTGCAGGAGGAGAGGCTTGGTGAGGTGGGAGAAGATCAGGACACGGGCGCAGACAGGCTCAGGTCTGACAGTGCAGGAGAGGGCGGTGGTACCAGGGAGAGCCGGGGACGGAGGTGAAGGGGAGAAAAAGAATGCTGGTGGGTCTCGTTTCCTAGCCACACCAGTTTTCTAGTTTTCCCTTTTGAACGGATCAGTGTTGCCAGAGAACATCATCACCTGTCACCCACAGGCAGCTTCTCTCTTTGCTGATCACAGTCTTGTTGCCATGAGTAAAAAAGGTGGCAAGTCTGATGGGAGTAGCTGGTGGTTATTTCTCCCTTTCTCCATTGCTCCACTTACCTGATGAAATCCATTGTCCCACTGTTCCTGCCACATTTTTGCTGAAGGGACAGACGTGGACGAAGAAGAACAAGGATGTCACCTGCCTGCTACAACCTGTGAGGAATGTATTGTCTGAGTCAGAGATATGCATCAGGACATTAGTCAATTTGCATAACTCGTCATGAGACATGGCTAGTTCAAAAACTCCAGATATACTGATCTTATTACTAAATACTGAATTTTTAACTTTAAAATGGTATTTGTCTCCTAAATGAAAAATTAAATCAAACTTTATGAAAACCATAAAAATTATAAAGTATAAAAAATAAAAATTAAAAGCTCTCATAATCCAACCAACCTGGAAAAAAGTCCCATTGACACCTTAATATATTTACGATAGCTTCAGGGTTTTGTCCCATACATATGAGCACTCACACACATACACATGCACACAATGCAAATTTTGACATTTGTAACAGGCTCTGTATCGATTTTCTATCCTGCCATATCTCACTCAATATCATATCATAGAGATTTTTCCACAACCTTGAAAACATACGTTACAATAATGGTATAATATTCCATTTATTTTATTTGCTATTTTTCTCATACATTTAAGGAGAGCTTTTTTTAAAAAACTTATTTGGCACTATAAATAATGCTGCAAAAATATCTCTCTGTTGATGAGCAGCTGACTCAAATTCTTACAGTTCCTTAAGAATGGACTCCTAGAATCCTAGAAGGGTGATATTATAGAACTACTTCACCAGGAAGCACACGTCGTGCCATTATCTTCCTGGAATTCATAATAACTGACACTTCTACGACCAGTGTGGGATGGGACCAATATCCCTGTACCCACCCTTGCCAGAGTCCTTAATCTCATTGTCCATATATGTGACATGTGAATCCAGTCGTTAATTGCTTTTGCACTTAGTAATGAATTTGAACCTTTTTAAAACCCATGATATTCCATTTGTAAGTTTTGTTTTTATGTGGCTTGACCAGGATTTTATTGAAGCTTTGTTGTGTTTTCTTAATGGTTTTAATAGTTAACTTTCCATATAAGAAGGGTATTAACCCTTCTGCCACATTTATTTGTCATTAATTTCGATGGTATTTTACATTCTTACATAGGTAACATTTTGTACAGCTAAGCTTTACATATCAGAATGTTAATGTCGAAATATTTGGCATTTCTTCATGGCTTTTGTTAGAAAGACTCTGTAATCTAAATCAGATAAACTCAATTCATAGTTTTCTTTTTAAAACGGTTTTTATATTTTACATTTAACTCTAATCCACCTGAAGTTTACTTTGGTATACATAATGAGGTAAACTTTTACCTTCAAGCTTTCAAAATTTTCACCTAATCGTCACAGCACAATTTTGTTAACTTATAATCCAACATTGCTTTCTACACTGCTGGTCTACACTGTTGGGACCACTTTTATTGGCAACACACAAATTTCTCTCCCTACAAGGTCTACTTTTCTATTTTTTATTCTGTCTATTGATCAGTTATTGACTCTGATGCCGGTGAAGTAACATTTGATGACTAAGCTTTAGAGGACGCTTTGCTGCCTCCTGGGGCATTAATGGCATTTTATTGTTCTGAATCTAGATTTTTTCTGTGCTTTTACTTCCCCATGGACAGGAAATATCCCCATATTGAATTTTCAAAATGTAGGTAGGAATCCCAGGTCTTTGGTCCCAGGTGGTCCATGAACTTCTCAAAGTGACCTCTTGTTCCAAGTAAACATTATTTCTTGGGCGATGGAGTGGTCATGGGCCCGGAAATCCTCCTAATAGGGGTGACTAAAGAACAAATCACCCTGAATTAGCAGGGTATTGTGTTGAGCATGCTGCTTTCTAGCCTACGTATTAAAAAGATGTGAATGACAGTTTTTAAAAGGAGGGTCTTTACATTTTCAATAACATTGAACCAAACAGGTTTCTCCATAGTGTTTCAGCCCTTCCATCATAACCCTTAACTGAATAAGCACACTCTTCCTTTCTCTTCATCAAAATCCCTAACGAAATATATTCAGTTTGCTGGCTGGTTCTGGGAAAAGAAGAAGCTGAATTGTGTCTATACTATTATTTTTGACTTGATTAAGTTTCCTTCTTTAGTATAAAGAGCACCAAACAGTGATTCCTACTCATTTTTCAAGTTGAAAGTCACAAATGAAATCTTTCTCTGGCAGAGAAAATTGTATTTAGGACACAGTTCTGTCCTTGCTGGAAAGAAGTAAGAACACATTGGTTATTTACTGAACGTGTGCAGCTGTCTCGGGTTGCCGATCCAAAGGAGAGGCCTCCAGCAATTTCACAAAAAAGAAAAAACAATTACATTCACAGCCATCTGCCAGGTATGCATAGGTTCAGCCACAACTTAGCACCAACACACACTCTTCTCCAGACATGACGGCTCCGTGTTTACACCTGGCCCATTTCAATGGCGGGGGCACAGCCCTTAAAATTTCTCTTCCCTTAAATTAACCCAGTCTAAACGCATTAGGAGCTAAGCATGCATGTGCAATCTAAGTGTCAGCATTCCCCACCGACTTGATAAAGGGCTTCCTTGTAAAGAAATCTAAGGAATTCATATTCCAAAGAGATTGTTTCCACCTAAAAACATTCACATTGTTTAGCCCTGAAAATAATCCTGTATTTGGAAGCAAATATTTTAGTTTTTTTGAGAGGTTTGTGGCCTGTTTGAAGGTGCTGTCATAAACAATCCTGAGACTCATAAAATAAAAATGTGATGGTATTTAATTGAATTCAATAAGTTTTCTTTCATCTTATTTGCAAAAGAACTGGAAGAAAATTAGATCTGTTTTTGTAAAAAAAAAATGTAAGTTTACAGAAGACTAAAGTCCCCTCATGGTGTAGTTTGCAATTCTTATGTCACATCATGAAACCCTGAAGTTCTATTTAACATTTCTTTGTCTCCATGTTTAATGCCTTGGGTTAATCAGTCCACAATTTCAAAGCTACAGTCACTGATTCAAAGCTTCTGGGAAATAAGCAATAATTTGAAATTTGTTTGGAGTGACTTTGACTTTGACTTAATAATAAACTGTCTTATAGTTTGTTCTCAAACAGCATTCAGGTTGAAGGTTTTAAACATTAGAATTTACAGAAGATTTGTGGTGACCTGAAAAATGTAAGGATAGGACAGCTATAATTTGAATAATCAAATATTAGAACGACTTGAACTGCCAGTAGGATAGAGATGTTAGGAAAAGGGACTTAGTGCCTAGAGCCTGAAGTAACAAAGAAACAGCAAGGAAACAGGCAACAATGGATCTGCGTGTGTGTGTGCGGGTGCGGGTGTGTGTGTGTATGTGTGTATGTGTATATGTGTGTGCACGCGTGTGTGTGTGTATGTGTGTGCACGTGTGTGTATGTGTGTGTGCACGCGCGTGTGTGTGCGTCTGTGTTGAACAGGGGAACAGGGAAGGATAGGGAAGGGAGAAAATATGCTAGCCAATATTTAAAAAAACTGTTCAACAGATATTCATAAACAGATTCATAAAATGACTTTTTTCATAGTGTATTCAGTATTTGATTGATCCTGTGATAAGTCCTTACAATGATATTGGAAACTAGATACTATTATCCTCAAAGCAAGCATCTCTACTATTTAATTTAATGGCCATGCATTATTTAGCATCTACTCTATAAGAAGTTGTCCGCTAAGTACCACATCTCCAAGGAGTAATGAACAACATACTATTCCACTATTTAGCCCTCCATGGTTCAATGTAAGTACAACCTTTTCTATCAATTCTTCCTAATCAAGCATTGTGTTGACTTTTGTCCAGCTACAGAGATTAAAGTAAAATATTTCAAGTTTCACTTACTAGATTGTATCTTAAAACCTACTGTATGTAAAATAAAGAGGTTCTATTTCTGAAATGTATTGCTCTACTTCATGACCCAAAATCAAAAGAGCACACTCCTGGCTTGCACTGAGTAAGCCTGCTCCTACACTGACTGCCTGGTACAGGATAGAGTAAGTCTTCTTGTGGGGCATGAGACAATATCACCCAAACCTGCATGATATTTTTCATGTGTGACATTCAATCACAAATCGCCAGTACTCCCAAGAAACAGAATCAAGAGAATAAATAGACTAAAAAAATTCACAGGTGTGATTAGTATCTTTAAGAAAATAAATAACAATGGAGATTTTCACTACAAAAGTTAAAATCTATAAGAAAAAATAAGATAGAAATTCTAGAACTTAAAAATAACTAAATTGGGAACACAGTAAATGAGTTTAACTGTAGAATGGTCATACCTGCAGAAAGAAATAATGAACTCAGAGAAAAGTCAGTGGAATATTTCCAAACTTAAACACAAAGAAAAAAAATAGAAAATACAGAACAGAATGTGAAAGAACCATAATGAATATGCCTGCATCTGTATCACTTGACCCCCTGCAGGGTAAGAGAAAGAGAAAAGAGCAGAAATGATATTTAAATGTAATTATGTTTACCTAGATTGACTAAAAAGAGAGAAGATTCAAGTTACTAAAATCCTGAATGAAAGAGGGACATTACTATAGACAATCAGAAAAAATATATAAAGGATTATTATGAACTATACACCAAATTAGATAACTTAGATGAGATAGAAGAATTTCTAGAAATACGTAATTACCAAAACTGACTGAAGAGTAAACAGAAAAATCTCAATAGGTCTATAACAAATAGAGAGATTCCATTTTAAACTTTAAAACTTCCCAAAAAGGAAATCCCAGGCCCTAAAATCTTCCCTGGTAAATTCCACCAAACATTTAAATAATTAATATGAATCTTCACAAACACTTCCATGAAACAGAAGAGACAGGAACAATTCCCAACTCATTGTATGAGGGCCGTGCATTATCCTGGCACCAAAAAGAGACAAAGATACAAAAAATATAAGTAAATAACTACAGACCAATAACTCTTATGACTATATATGGAAAAATCCTAGCCAACTGAACCCAGGAAACTATAAAAACAATTATATACTGAAATCAAGTGTGATTTTTTTCCCCCAGGAATGCAAGGTTGGTTTAATATTCAAAATTATAAAATCAACATATTAACAGACAAAAACAATATGATCTTTCAATAGGCACAGAAAAAACATTTGGCAAAATTCTCATGACAAAAAAAACTAAACAAATTAGGAATAGAGGGAAAGTTCCTCAACCAGACAAAGGGCATCTAGGAAAACATAAAACAAACATAGTACTTATTGGTGAAAGACTGAATGTTTTCCCCATAAGAAACAAACCAAGGTACTCACTTTCACCACTCCCACTCAACATTGTACTGGAGGTTCTAAGCAGGGCAGTTAGGCAAGAAAAAGAAATAAAGACATCAAAATTGAAATGGGAAAAAATAAAATTACATTCATAGAACATGATGTTATATAAAGAAAACTCCATGTAATTCACTAAGAGATGAGGATAACTTTCCCAAAACTAATGACAAATACAAGCTATAGATTCAGAAAGTGTAAGAAAGCCAGCAAGATGTATACAAGGAAAACTAAGCAACTTTTTCAGCATAAAACAAATGAAAACCAAAGAGAAAAAAATATCTCATAATAAACTGTACCAAAGCAGACATTATATTTAAAGGAGCAACATAAAACTGACATCTCCCCTCGGAACAGAAAGGATAGAAACTAAGAAAATGCAATCACAACTTAAAAATGCTAAAAGAAAAAAACTGTCTAGAATCCTATACCCAGCAAAGATACTTTAAAAATGAAAGTGAAATAAACATGTTTCCAAACAAACAAAAACCAAAGGAATTACTTGCTAGAAAGGCCTAAGGAGAAAAAATTATAAATGGATTTCTTTAGGCAAAAGGGGAATGATCCTAGATAGAAACATAGAACTGTAGTTAGAATTGAAGATCAAGGGACTGTATATATGTACTTACTATTTGGTCATATTTACTAAAACTGTACGTATGCATATCCTATAAACTAGTCCTATAAATTAGTTCACAATTCCTAGAAATAATGCCTCTCAGAAATGCATACCAAAAATTATGTGTGAAAATGTGAAGAACAGCATTATTTAAAACAGGAAAATAGTAGGAAAAAAATCAGATGTCCATCAACTGGAGAAAAGATAAATAAATTGTGGGATATTCATACAATGGAATACAATTCAGCAATAAGAAAAATAAACAGCTCCCATACACAATTACATGGACAAATCTTTAAAACAAGAAATACATATTATATGTCACCATTTGAATAAAACTTCAAAACAAGTAAAACAAATCAGTGCTGTTACATACCAGACATGCAGTAGTGGTTAGCCCTTAGGAGTGGGCCAAAAGGAGCTGAAATGGTCAACATCGTGATACAGGTAGTGGTTATGTGGATATATGTACTTAGTGAAAATACTTTCAGCTACACTTTAAAAAATTATGCACCTTTCTTTAATGTGTGTTATGCTTCAATCAAAAATTGGCTTTCAAAATGTGAGCATGGTGTTTATTAGCAATGATATTTTCACATCACAATTTTACAAATAGAAGGTTTCCAGTGGTCCTTGAAAACCCTACAGAGGTTCCCCTCTGCTGTCCCCTGGGTATTAAACTTTTGAGCAGCCCTTGAGTGTTAGGAGACCTCTAGATCTTGGTCTCTACTTCAAATGCCTGTTTGAGAGTAAAAGATGCAGTAAACTCTTCCTCCTCTTCAGGGATCAAATTCAGCCTTGCTCACAATATTCATATTTAAAAATCCTAAAGTAACATTTTTCTTGAACATTTAATGTAAAATCTTTAATAATCATGATTGCACCCCATTGCAGAAGATAAGAAATAATAATCTTTCTGATTAAAATTGCAAAATAGGCTATGTATTTATGTGTGTTGTCTTTAGAAGGAAGTGGGGTGCCAGCGGCTATCACTAACTCATTGCACATGGCTATGGCTGATAGTCATGTCAACTAAGTCATTGTTCACCCTCCGCAGGATTTGTGCTCTATCTGCAATAGGCAGGGTGGTTCTTCACACCCCAGGGCTTGCATGTAAGTGCAGGCCCCCGTAATCGCTCATTATACAGACCTCATTTCAGTCTCCACTTGGCATGATTTTGCCCACACCCAAATTCATACCGGGAGGCAGAAAAAAAGGAGAGAGAAGAGGGGTCTGGCTTGCAGGACTTTCTTCATAGTTTAGCGGGTGTGTTGGATAGGCAGGACCCCGGGCCGTGCAAAAGCCATTTGTTTTGCCTCAGATAATCCCCCTCCATTTGTGGTCGGGCATATAGTATCATCTTCAAGCTTGTTTGTTTTGGCTGAAGGAAACAAGTTCACACTCTTGCAGGAGAGTAAGTAAAGTCTCTTTTCCAGCGTCAGGAGACAGCAAAGCCCTCAGCTACACTATTTGACATTTTCTGCCTCGGGCTCTGTCTCGCAGCCTGTTGTATATAGTAGAATAAGAGGCTGATAAACCTGCCCCACCAAGGGCGTCCCATGCTCTCCGTGCCTCTGATCCTCTAGGCCAACCCCAGGTCTGCCTCCACTCTTGAAGTTGGCCAGAAAAGTAACATTAACCACAAGGTTTCCTTAAGACATCACTGATACATAGCTAAACACAGAGGCATAAACCTTCAGTTTGAAAACCCTGAGAATCATCATTCATCATTATTTAGCCAAACTGCTGTGCTGAAATTTGGAAGTTTAAAGTGGCTCGCATTTAATAAGCCATAAATCTGCTTATTACTTTTGCATTGTAGCCAAAGCCAGAAGCTGACATATTAACCTGATGAGTGAAATAAAAATTGGACCAGAACAGCGCTCATGTGATCTGCAAATAGTGGATAAAGGTAAGCACCTTTACAGAAAGGATACAGGAGGTGAGAGAAGAGGAGGTCTGAATGATCAAATGATAAGATGGAGGGTGCTTTTAGCAGAAGTTACCCCAAGCAGTTGACTCGGGAACAGATAGGTAGTTATTGGCTTAGCTTCAGAGCAACACTTGCATTCATTTCGTAGTGACATGGATGTATATACCATTTTGGTTTATCTAGAGAAGCTTAGGTGGGAATTTACTGGTAGATCTGTGAAGAAAAGGCTGTTTCTAACTTCTCAGAAAGACAATTTACTCCCAAACCTTGTCTCAAACAAAATGTTCTGTACGAGCATTACTTTTAATCACCCAAGAGCTCTGTTCCTCTGAATTCCTATTTTTTGGTGTCCACTCCACTTTTTAAAACCATGGCTGCCAAATAAGCATGAAGTGTCTGCTGAGAAGTTTATAGTGTCATTGGGAGATTAGAAGAACTAGAGTACTTTCTGAGCAGAGAGATCTCATATCCTGCCAGAAAGGATCATATCCAAATCAAAGGATGTCATGGTGAAATGAAATTTTTTAAATGTAAACATAGTGTCTCAAACTTTGTAACTGATTTGGCAGACAAGGATGAAAATTCTGTTTGGGAAAAACTCTGGTGAGAAAGGCCATTGGATTGATGTTTATCCCCAGAAAATTCTGAGGGGAAAAAAAGGTCATTCTAATTTAGAGTTCATTTATTTTAATAAATGGAACTACCATCAGTCCTTGAATTAATTATGTGAATGACCAACTTCTTAAAAAATTTTACTTCAAAACACAGAAACAAATAACAAGGAGATAACAGTATAGCATGGTCCCAGTTTCAAGTCTGAGTCCTCAATGATGGAACAAAAACATTAGCGAGAGACAGTTTATCTTAATGGCAAACTAAGAGGTCCCAGAGTGAGAGCTTCCCTGTTTGCCTGGGATTCCAGCAATTAAAGAATTGACTAGTTCTTATTTTTATGTATGATATATATAATCAACCCTATATTTGCTTCATGCAAATGAATGCTCTCCTTCAAAGAGTCACCTGGCTTTTCAGATTTAAGATCCTTTTGAAGATCTTCCTTAAACAAAACAAACTCCTATTTTCAATGAAGCCAGGTCATTCCCAGAATACAGACTTGTAATCTGCTCTCAGAGATTTCACCTACACAGATCTAGAATGTCACTTCCCAGTCTTATACTTCTACCAGAATGGAGAATCTACACTTCTCTGGAGAAGTATAACATATTCCAAAACATATGCCTGATACATAAGTTGCAATCCCAAACCTGGATGGCTGGCGCATTTGCTTTACAGTGAGTCCTCCTTGCCAATGAAATTAATTACATGCAAAGGTTTATAACGGATCCTTCAAGTTATTACTATCAAGTGTGAATTAATAGGCAAGGTTCACCAACAATATAACAGATATTTAAGTAGTATTTTATATGAAAAAGAGAAATCATGTAAGGGAATTAGAAGGAAGTGAGACTGTGTAAGGAGTTGAAGAAAATAAAGTAACAGAAAGAAAAGCAAAAAACTATATTATCCACCCTCAGAGATAAAGGAGTCTAATTCTATTCATGAAATAAGAACAGGCTATTATTTTTAATGGAAACTTAGAAACTAAAAAAAAATGCTCTTAGAAATTAAAAATATTACAGCAAAAGTAAAAATTATGAACATGAGGGAAAATATAAAATAAAAATCTTCCTAAAAGTAAAACACAAAGATAAACAAAGATGAACAGATAACATTAGAGAATCAAGAATATCAAAATCTCTTAGGATTTTCATAACAAATAGAAAAAAAAAATCAAGAAATTTCTGTAGAATTGAAAAGCATAAGGTTCCCAACTGAAAACATTCAGGACAACAAATATACATATATATCTCTGCAGATCTATATCTATATCTATACGTATCCATTCTAAGACACCTCGCCATAGAATTTTAGGGGGAAACAAAAGATCCCAAAAGCTTCCAGAAAAAAATAAATAGGTCCAAAATAAAAAATTAAGATTAAGGGTGTCACAGAACTTCTCAACAGCAATGACAGAAACCAGAAATAATGCGGCAACATCTTCAAAATTCTTAGCAAAATTATTTTCCACTTGGAAGTTTATGTCTCACCATATTATCAATATAGTGTGAGGAAGAAATGTCAACATTTTCAGACACTCATGGCCTCTCTCTCCTGTGGCCTCTCCTCGGAAGGCATTTGCACAATGCACCTCCCAAAAATGAAGGGAGGAGAGGAACAAGAAAAAGACATGGAACAGGAAATGAGAGTCCAATATAGGAACAAAGCACAGAGAATTCCTGGGACTCAGGTGAAGGAGAGTCCTGGATGACAGCTGTCAGCACCCTGAAGAGCAAATCCGGAGCAGGGGTGCATAGGAACCAGAAAGGCGGCCTCCAGGAAGAGAAGAGTGGAAATTGCCTGACCAACTTGACCATACAGGAAAGTGTAAAGAGAGGTGATCTACTGGGCAATTAAAAAATGTGGAGAGGCCCAGCCTTAGATCCAAAGAAACAACAAACGAAAAAAAAATTGAAAAAATATTAACCCCAGGAAATGGAAACAGCAGTAAAAGAAAGAGAACATAATTGGCTGGCTGAGGAATGGATAATATTTACTATCAAAATAACGAAGCTGGAAAACCTAGAAGAAATGGACAACTTCTTAGAAAAATACAACCTTCCAAGACTGACCAAGCAAGAAACAGAAAAACTAAACAGACCAATCACCAGCAACAAAATTGAAGTGGTAATCAAAAAACTACCCAAGAACAAAACCCTCGGACCAGATGGATTCACCTCTGAATTCTACCAGACATATAGAGAGGAAATAACACCCATTCTCCTTAAAGTTTTCCAAAAAATAGAAGAGGAGGAAATACTTCCAAACTCATTCTATGAAGCCAGCATCACTCTAATACCAAAACCAAGCAAAGAACTCACCAAAAAAGAAAATTACAGACCAATATACCTGATGAACGTACATGCAAAAATACTCAACAAAATATTAGCAAACCGAACTCAAAAATACATCAAGAGGATCATACACCATGATCAAGTGAGACTCATCCCAGGGATGCAAGGATGGTACAACATTCGAAAATCCATCAACATCATCCATCACATCAACTAAAAGAAGAACAAAAACCACACGATCATCTCCATAGATGCTGAAAAAGCATTTGACAAAATACAGCATCCATTCATGATTAAAACTCTCAACAAAATGGGTATAGATGGCAAGTACCTCAACATCATAAAGGCCATATATGACAAACCCACAGCTAACATCATACTTAACAGCGAGAAGCTGAGAGCTTTTCATCTAAGATCGGGAACAAGACAGGGATGCCCACTCTCTCCACTATTATTCAACATAGTATTGGAGGTCCTAGCCATGGCAATCAGACAAAACAAAGACATACAAGGCATCCAGATTGGTAAAGAAGAAGTCAAATTGTCACTATTTGCAGATGACATGATACTGTACATAAAAATCCCTAAAGACTCCACTCCAAAATTACTAGAACTAATATCTGAATTCAGAAAAGTTGCAGGATACAAAATTAACACACCGAAATTTGTGGCTTTCCTATACACTAACGATGAACTAACAGAAAGAGAAATCAGAAAAACAATTCCATTCACAATTGCATCAAAAAGAATAAAATACCTAGGAATAAACCTAACGAAGGAAGTGAAAGACCTGTACTCTGAAAACTACAAGACACTCCTAGGAGAAATTAAAGAGGACACTAACAAATGGAAATGCATCCCATGCTCTTGGCTAGGAAGAATAAATATTGTCAAAATGGCTATACTACCTGAAGCAATCTACAGATTCAATGCAATCCCTATCAAACTACCAACAGCTTTCTTCAATGAACTGAAACAAATAATTCTAAAATTCATATGGAACCACAAAAGACCCTGAATAGCCAAAGCAATCCTGAGAAGGAGGAATCAAACAGGGGGAATTATGCTCCCTGACTTCAAGCTCTACTACAAAGCCACAGTACTCAAGACAATTTGGTATTGGCACAAAAACAGACCCACAGACCAGTGGAATATAATAGAAAATCCAAATATTAACCCAAACATATACAGTCAATTAATATTTGATAAAGGAGCCTTGGATATACAATGGGGAGATGACAGCCTCTTCAGCAGCTTGTGTAGGAAAAACTGGACAGCTACATGTAAGAGAATGAAACTGGACAACTGACTAGCTCCATACACAAAGGTAAACTCAAGGTAGATCAAAGACCTGAATGTAAGTCATGAAACCATAAAACTCTTAGAAAAAAACATAGGCAAAAATCTCTTGGACATAAACATGAGCGACTTCTTCTTGAACATATCTCCCCGGGCAAGGGAAACAAAAGCAAAAATGAACAAGTGGTACTATATCAAGGTTAAAAGCTTCTGTAGAGCAAAGGACACCATCAGTAAAACAAAAAGACATCCTACAGTATGGGAGAATATATTCATAAGCGACGTATCTGATAAGGGGTTGACATCCAAAATATATAAAGAACTCACACACCTTAACAAACAAAAAGCAAATAATCCAATTAAGAAATGGGCAGAGGACATGAATAGACACTTCTCTAAAGAAGAAATTCAGATGGCCAACAGGCACATGAAAAGATGCTCCACATCGCTAATCATCAGAGAAATGCAGATTAAAACCACGTGAGATATCACCTCACACCAGTGAGGGTGGCCAACATCCAAAACACAAACAACAACAAATGTTGGCGAGGATGTGGAGAAAAGGGAACCCTCCTACACTGCTGGTGGGAATGCAAATTAGTTCAACCATTGTGGAAAGCAGTATGGAGGTTCCTCAAAAAACTCAAAATAGAAATACTATTTGACCCAGGAATCCCACTCCTAGAGATTTACCCTAAGAATGCAGCAGCCCAGTTTCAAAAAGAGAGATGCACTCCTATGTTTATCGCAGCACTATTTACAATAGCCAAGAAATGGAAGCAACCTAAGTGTCCATTAGTAGATGAATGGATAAAGAAGATGTGGTACATATACACAATGGAATATTATTCAGCCATAAGAAGAAAACAAATCCTTCCATTTGCAACAACATGGATGGAGCTAGAGGGTATTATACTCAGTGAAATAAGGTAAGCCGAAAAAGACAAGTATCAAATGATTTCACTCATATGTGGAGTATAAGAACAAAGAAAAAAAAAACTGAAGGAACAAAATAGCAGCAGACTCACAGAACCCAAGAACGGACTAATAGTTACCAAAGGGAAAGGGACTGGGGAGGATGGGTGGGAAGGGAGGGATAAGAGGGTAAAAGGGGCATTACGATTAGCTGAAGTAATGTGGGGAGCACGGGGAGGGCTGTACAACTCAGAGAAGACAAGTAGTGACTCGATAGCATCTTACTACGCTGAGACAGTGACTGTAATGGGGTTAGTGGGAGGACCTGATGAAGGGGGTAGTTTAATCACCATAATATTGCATATGTAATTGTAGATTAATGATACCAAAATAAATAATAAATAATAAATAAATAAATAAATAAAAATAAAAACATAAAAGAAACAAAAAATAATACTGTATACATTGTCAAATGAGCAAACGCACACACACAAAACCAAGCAACCATAAAAAAAAAAAACTAGTTACATTTTCCTGGCATCAGAGGCAGGCATCCTGGAGGTCTATCGTGAACAAATCTGGGATGCAAGAGGGAGAGGGCTCATCTGAAGCTTCACTGAGGCCTCCACAGATGGATGCCTACAGAGGCAGTGGAATCTAATGAGAAAGAGACTTCCTGGAAGAGCCCCAGAAGGTCAGAGGAGAGGAGAACGGTCAGCTGGAGGGATGTGCACCCACCAGGACACAAGAAGAGCAGGTGAACATGTAGAATGAGTCCTCAGAAGAAACTGCCCAAATTCCTGCAAGGTAATCAATTTTAAGTACCTTTCACCCAGAGAGAATAAAACCATCTTACTGTAGGAACAACCAAGTAAGAACATACATGTACACTTTACCTCAATCCCTCCCTCTTTCTTATGGCCGCCAGTAAAATGAGGGGGGAAGGTGAAGCAAGCACAGGACGAGAATTATAGAGTGTTTCATAGCCACTGGCAGTGTCAGCTGGGGTCAGTGGAGTGGAGGAGGAACTGCCAGGAGAAGATTGAGCCTAAAATCAATTTCAGGGAGGACTTATGCCTGGGATAATCTAGCTAACAAAGGACTAGCCACCTCACTAAAAATAACTAGAGGAGCTGTGAACATATAAACATGCATGTGTGGAGGCATCACAGAGACACCAAGTCGGCTAGGACTTGAGGGGTAAAAGTCCTAGAGTATCTGGCAGCATATCGGGGTGACTCCAAAATTCTAACCTGCTTTCTTTCCACATAAGATATTTTCTATTAAGTAAAATGACTAAAAAACAGAAGGAAAACAAAGCATCGCAATAGTGAGGAGAACAGAGAGTTCACAACTACCCAACAGGAGAATTTTAAGTAAAAAAATACCAAAGAGATGAGAACAGCAGGGCCTGACCTTCTGCGCCTCTTTTCCCGAGCAGCGTGTGCCAGTTCCTAAACGGTGTGTAGGATCCTGGTAAACTCATCAGGGTTTCTGATGCAAAGGACTGCATCCTTAGAGTAAAAGCAAAGCCTGAACCTAACTTGAACTGGCCCCGTCTTTGTACAAAGATGATCTTGCATTATTCTAATTATCTGGAAGAAGCTTTAATTAATTCTCTCAGGGATAAAATAATCATCTCTAGAGATTTATAACTTTTTCACACATAAAAATCAGATATTAAATTAAAAATTACCAGCAGTACCTGAAAATGGGGCCAAGAAAGAAAATAAACAAGAGAGCTAAAAATTATATGAGATTATCACAGACTTTAACTGTGATTAATTTGTTACAGAGAAAATGAAAAAAATAGAGATCTTCACCATCAAATCAGAACCAAAAAAAGTAATCTAATGGAAATTTCCCAACTCAATAAGATCAATAACACAATTAACTCAATTGATTAAAACTCTGATTGGATTGACCTGAGGAGAAATGGAAGATAGATCAAGTCAGTAGAAACAATGCAAACTGGCACATGAAGAGGAAAACAGAAAATACATCTTTTCATGGTACATGTTGAAAAACCTTAAGATATATGTTCCTGGAATTTTAAAAGGGGAGAAAAGAGTAGGATAAAAGCAATATTTGAGAGATAATAGCTAATTTTCCAAAATTGATGAAAGTCACTCAGCAATGCAGGAAAAGTTACAAACTCTATGAAGAATACAAAGGAAACCATGTCCAGTTTTACATTATAGTAAAACTGCTAGAAAAGATCATCTTAAAAGTGACCATAAATTTTGTAAAAACAAAACAAAACAAAAACACTGTCTTCACTGAAACAGTAATACTTAAATAGACTGCTAGACAGAAACAACAGAAGCCAGAAAATAATGGAATCATAACTTTTAAGGCCTAAAAGAAAATAGTTGCCAACTTTAAATTCTACACATTTTAGAGTATACCCTTTAAATACTAAGACAAAACTATGCTAAACAAAAAAAAATTACATGAGTGGTCTTCAGGCAAAGGGAAAATAATTTATAACAGAAATATGGCAATTATAAAAGAAATCTAAACCAATGACATAATCAAACTATAAAACAATAATGATGTTGTATGGGTTTAAACTGTATGTAGAATTAAAATAGACTACAGGAAACAGCATAAAAGGTGGAGGGTGGTAAATGGAGCTCTAAGATCTTACAGAAACTGGTAACAATACTCATTTATATTAGACTCTACTAATTAATGAAGTCATGCTTTAACTCTAGACTAACAACTAAAAGAATATACAATAAAACTAAAAAGATAGTGGGAAATATGAAATTTAAAATAACTTTGATTTGATAAACAATGCACTTCTAAGTAAAACACTGGTCAAACAAGAAATCTTAATAGTAATTGCAAAACACTTAGAACTAAATGATAATGGAAATACATTATACCAAAACTTTTGAGATGCAGCTAAAGCCTTGCTTAGAGGAAAATTTATAGTCTCAAATGCATATAATATGTGTATATATATATATGGCAAAAAAACACTTACCTATGATTCATCTCAAAAAGTTAAGAACAGAAAATTAACCCCCAAAAAACAGAAGGAGGCAATAAAAAGATAACAGCAGAAATTAATAAAATGGATAACAAAATATAATAAACAAAAATCAACAAAACAAAGATTGATTCTTCTATGGACTACTGAAATGATAAACCACTAAGATGACTGTCCAACAAAAAAATGAGAAGATACAAAGAGGAAATATTATAAATGAAAAGGGGGAAATATCACCAGATATATTACAGACATTAAAAAGTTAAGAGCTATTATGAAAGACTTCATGCCATTTAGTTGAAACAGAGAAATATATGGAAAAACTACTACTAAAGTTTATAGAAGAAGAAATAGAAAAATGTGAATATTAATGTACCTAATCAAGGAAACAATCTGTAATTTAAAATTTTCCCACAAAGAAACCTCTCTGCTCCCACAGGGTTCAGTAACAACAACGAATGAAACAGATCCCTCAGTGACTCACCCAAGAGCCTGGAAAGACACAGAAACCAAATTTGATAGCAATAATATGAAGTAATATGGATGTAAAAAGAAAAATGTTGACAAAAGTAAAATTGCTTTCTGAATATGTACTTTTATTAATGTATTTTTTAATTAATTTTTTTATTTTGCTATTGTTAATGTACAATTACATGAGCAATAATTATGGGTACTAGACTCCCCCTATTATCAAGTCCCCACCACTTACCCAATTACAGTCACTATCCATCAGCACAGTAAGATGCTATAGAATCACTACTTGTCTTCTCTGTTATACTTCCCTGTATCCCCCCCCTACATAATAAGTGTTAATCATAATACCCCTTTCTCCCCCTTATCCCTCCCTTCCCACCCATCATCCCCACTACCTTTCCCTTTGGCAACTGTTAGTCCATTCTTGGGTTTGGTGAGTCTGCTGCTGTTTTGTTCCTTCAGTTTTTTCTTTGTTCTTATACTACACATGAGTGAAATCATTTGATAGTTGTCTTTCTCCACCTGGGTTATTTCACTGAGCATAATACCCTCTAACTCCATCCATGTTGTTCCAAATGGTAGGATTTGTTTTCTTCTTATGGCTGAATAACATTCCATTGTGTATATGTACCACATCTTCTTTATCCATTCATCTATGGATGGACGCTTAGGTTGTTTCCATTTCTTGGCTATTGTAAATAGTGCTGCAATAAACATAGGGGTGCATATGTCTTTATCAAACTGGGCTGCTGTATTCTTACAGTAAATTATTCCTCTTTCTGCAAGTTCACCATTAGTGTATAGAAATATAACAAATTTCTGTGTATTAATTTTGTATCCTGCAACTTTGCTGAATTCAGATATTAGATCTAATAGTTTTGGAGTGGATTTTTTAGGGTTTTTTATGACAATATCATGTCATCTGCAAACAGGGACAGTTTGACTTCTTCCGTGCCGATCTGGATGCCTTTTATTTCTTTGTGTTGTCTGATTGCTGTGGCTAGAGCCTCCAGAACTATGTTGAATAAAAGTGGGGAGAATGGGCATCCTTCTCTTGTTCCCAATCTTAAAGGAAGGCTTTCAGCTTCTCGCTGTTAAGTATAATGTTGGCTGTGGGTTTGTCATATATGGCCTTTATTATGTTGAGGTACTTGACCTCTATATCCATTTTGTTGAGAGTTTTTATCATGAATGGATGTTGAGTTTTGTCGAATGCTTTTTCAGCATCTATGGAAATGAGCATGTAGGTTTTGTCCTTCTTTTTGTTGATGTAGTGGATGATGTTGATGGATTTTCAAATGTTGTACCATCCTTGCATCCCTGGGATGAATCCCACTTGATCATGATGGATGATTTTTTTGATGTATTTTTGAATTTTGTTTGCTAATATTTTGTTGAGTATTTTTGTATCTATGTTCATCAGGGATATTGGTCTATAATTTTCTTTTTTTTGTGGTGTCTTTGCCTGGTTTTGGTATTAGAGTGATGTTGGTCTCGTAGAATGAGGTTGTGAGTATTCCTTCCTCTTCTACTGTTTGGAAAACTTTAATGAGGATGGGTATTAGGTCTTCACTAAATGTTTGATAATATTCAGCAGTGAAGCCATCTGGTGCAGGTGTTTTGTTCTTAGGTAGTTTTTTGATTACCAATTCAGTTTCTTTGCTGGTAATTAGTCTATTCAGATTTTCTATTTCTTCCTGGGTCAGCCTTTAAAGGTTGTATTTTTCTAGAAAGTTGTCCATTTCTTCTAGGTTATCCAGTTTGTTAGCATATAATTTTTTATAGTATTCTCTCATAATTGTTTGTATTTCTGCGGTGTCCATAGTGATTTTTCCTTTCTCATTTCTGATTCTGTTTATGTGTGTAGACTCTCTTTTTTTCTTGATAAGTCTTGCTAGGGGTTTACCTGTTTTGTTTATTTTCTCAAAGAACCAGCTCCTGATTTTATTGATTCTTTGTGTTATTTTATTCTTCTCAATTTTATTTATTTCTGTTTTAATCTTTATTATGTCCCTCCTTCTACTGACTTTGGGCCTCATTTGTTCTTCCTTTTCTAGTTCCTTTAATTGTGAGTGTAGACTGTTCATTTGAGATTGTTCTTCTTTCCTGAGGTAGGCCTGTATTTAAATATATTTCCCTCAGAGCATGGCCTTTGCTGCATCCCAGAGATTTTGTGGTGTTGAATTATTTTTATTTCTCTCCATATATTGCTTGATCTCTGTTTTTATTTAGTCATTGATCCATTGATTATTTAGGAGCATGTTATAAAGCCTCCACGTGTTTGTGGGCTTTTTCATTTTCTTTGAGTAATTTATTTTGAGTTTCATACATTTGTGATCTGAGAAGCTGGTTGGTACAATTTCAATCTTTTTGAATTTACTGAGATTCTTTTTATGTCCCATTATATGATCTATTCTTGAAAATGTTCCATATGCATTTAAGAAGAATGTGTATCCTGTTGCTTTTGGATGGAGTGTTCTGTAGATGTCTGTTAGGTTCATCTGTTCGAATATGTTGTTCAGTGCCTCTGTCTCTTTATTTTCTGTCTGGTTAATCTGTCCTTTGGAATGAGTGGTGTGTTGAAATCTTCCAAAATGAAAGCATTGCATTCTATTTCCCCCTTTAATTCTGTTAGTATTTGTTTCATATATGTAGGTGATCCTGGGTTGAGTACGTAGATGCTTTTAATCATTATATCCTGTTGTTGGACTGACCCTTTTATCATTATGTAGTGTCCTTCCTTGTCTCATGTGACTTTCTTTGTTTTGAAGTCTACTTTGTCTGATACAAGTACTGCAACTGCTGCTTTTTTCTCACTATTACTTGCATGAAATATCTTTTTCCATCCCTTTACTTTCAGTCTGTGTATGTCTTTGGGTTTGAAGTGAGTCTCTTGTAGGCAGCATATAGATGGGTCTTGTTTTTTTATCCATTCAGTGACTCTATGTCTTTTGATTGGTGCTTTCAGGTCATTTACATTTAGGGTGATTATCAATAGGTATGTACTTATTGGCATTGAAGGCTTTAGATTTGTGGTTACCAAAGGTTCAAGGGTAATTCCCTTACTATCTAACAGTCTAATTTAACTCACTTCATATGCTATTACAAGCACAACCTAAATATTTTTTTCCCTCATTCCTCCTCCTCCATTCTTTGTATGTTATGAATCATATTCTGTACTCTTTTTCTATCCCTTGTGGGACATCTATTTAGTCTTAGGAATACTTCCATCTATGGGAGCCCCTCCAAAATGCACTGTAGAGGTGGTTTGTGGGAGGTAAATTCTCTCAGCTTTTGCTTATCTGAAAATTGTTTCATCCCTCCTTCAAATTTAAATGATAACCTTGCCTGATAAAGTATTCTTGGTTCAAGGCCCTTCTGCTTAATTGCATTAAATACATCATGCCACTCCCTTCTGGCCTGTAAGGTTTCTGTTGAGAAATCTGATGATAGCCTGATGGGTCTTCCTTTGTATGTGATCTTTTTTTCTCTCTCTAGCTGCTTTTAAAAGTCTGTCTTTATCCTTGATCTTTGCCATTTAATTATTATATGTCTTGATGTTGTCTTCCTTGGGTCCCTTGTGTTCGGAGATCTGTGCATCTTGATGGCTTGAGAGACTATCCTTCCCCAGATTGGGGAAGTTTTCAGAATTACCTCCTCAATGACACTTTCTATCCTTTTTCTCTCTCTTCTTCTGGTATGCCTATAATGAGAGTATTGCTCCATTTGGATTGGTCACACAGTTCTCTCAATATTCTTTCATTCTTAGAGATTCTTTTTTCTCTCTGTGCCTCAGCTTCTTTGTATTCCTCTTCTCTAATTTCTATTCCATTTATTGTCTCTTCTACTACATCTAATCTGCTTTTAAATCCCTCCATTGTATGTTTCATTTCAGATACGGAATTTCTTAATGATTGAATCTCTGACTTAAATTCGTTCCTGTGTTCTTGAATATTTTTCTGTACCTCCATGAGCATGTTTATGATTTTTATTTTGAACTCTCTTTCAGGAAGATTGATGTGTTCAGTTTCATTTGCCCCTTTTTCTGGGATTTGTGAGATTTTGGTCTGAACCATGTTCTTTTGATGTTTCATATTTCTGTGTGGTGCCCACTAGTGCCCAGAATCTCCAGTCTCTGGAGCTGCTCAGCCCCTTGAGTGAGGTTGGGGGTTGTAGGGGAGCAGAGCTGGTGCCTGGGGGAGGAACGATCTGTTTCTTGACTCTTGTCTGCCCTGCGTGTCTCCAGTATCACAGTCAGTGGGCCGAGCACACAGGTGTAAGCCTTTGTGTTTGGCGTCTCTAGCTGTTGTAGGCAGGGCCTCCCTCTGGCTGGCCTGATGCCTGTGCAGTGACTGCTGGTTTGCAAGCCAGTGCTGTCAGGCCAGGAGTAAAGCTCAGCCGGCTGTGTAACACAGTGGGGGGCCTCGGAGCTGAGTAGCCACCCCAGGGGATGGAGTGCCTGAAGCTCCCCAAAGTTCCCAATCTGCTGGGTAGAGCGCGCCCAGACAACCTTGTCCCCCTATCCCTTCTCCAGCGCAGCAAGCTCTGTGCAAACCCTACCCCCTCAGCAGCCCTCTTGCTGCTAGGAAGCCTCTTAGACTGCCTGCCTTTCCCCTGTCCCAGAGTGGCTGGGTGTGGATCCCCATTCTCCATAAATGGCTGGAATCTGTCTCTCAAGCACTCTGCCTGTCCCAGCTGCCCATCCTCCAGAGCACCACACAGTGTAGATTTCTGCTCACAAAGCAGACCTCCAGGGCTAGGTGTCCAGCATTCCCAGGCTTCCATCCCCTCCCCGACTCCGTCTCTCTTCCTCCCGCCAGTGAGCTGGGGTGGGGGAAGGGCTCACATCCTGCCAGATCAGGGATTTCGTACATTACCCTGTTTCGTCAGGTCTGCTCTGTTTTGGGGGTCTGTATGCAATCTGGCGCAGCCTTCTTTCCTGTTGCTGTTTTAGGGTTAGTTGTATTAACTATATTTTCATATTATCTGTGGTTTTGGGAGGAGTTATCTGTCTCACCTCTCACGCTGCCATCTTGAATCCTTATTAATGTATTTTTGAAACACTGTTTTCCTTTAGATTCAGTACAGAGAAAAATTATTTTTTAAATCTTTTCTGCTTCTCATCCAATGCACAAATGACTTTTTTCTTTTTTGAAATCAGGCTTGTAGCTAGTAAACATATCATGCTGGCTAAATTTTTTCAAGTGTATTTTCAATTGAAGGGTTTTAAAATTCCTGTAATAGGACATTGGCCACAGAAAAGGAGAGGCTGGTGGTCATGAGAGCCCCAGGGACTGTGCATAGAAGTTTGTATTTCCAAGTAGGAGAGTGAGAAGAAATGTTCATGTGAAAGTTGTGAGTTACATTTAATAATCTCCAGATGGATTTTTTACATACATGCTTCCAGCTACTATTTTGTGAAAAGGTAGTAATATAAATACATGGGTTAATTAAGTTTCAGATTTAGCCAGCTGTTAAGCTGCATTGAAGGAGTTCACACTCCTGCTCAACTCTTTTATCCTGCCTGGCTCCATTCTCAACAGCAGGCATGAGTTAACCTTGGTAATCTCATGCTCCCCACCAGGAGGACTGAAAACCTTACTTACATTAGAGACAGGAATTTTGGATTAAACAGAAGGCGCTAACTCTGACGTGCTGATAGTTAGTGTCTGGGTAAATCAGATTCCCCTGTTCTTTCATTCCTGAGGTTTTGAATATGGACAATCTTTTGGGCTAAAACACTGTTGACTGCATTGCATAACTGCACGTCTTTAATAACTCCTTCCATTAGGATTTATATGCTTAAGTCTCTTGTGAATCGCAAACCAATAAAACTGCAACTGAGCAGTAATTTCCATTATATTTATTCCAGATAATGTGAAATTAATTTAGATCTCATGGACAGCCTCATTTAAAGATTACTTTGAATTTCTCTTGAAAAGTGATAGGATGATATACTATTATGAGAAGTCTCTTGGATTCTCTTTAAGGGAAATATGCTCCATCCATCTGATGGATAAAAATCTGCATTTTGCAAAAAAGCCAACTGGGAAAAAGGGCGTCCACATCACAAAACTAATCAAACCAGAGACCTATTAATATCTTGTTTCCCTTACACCTTTAAATACCTTGTGATTTATCAAAATGTGACTTTTACCCCCTACATTTCTGAAATCTATGTAATATGTTCAGTGTCTCCAACAGTCATCATAATTAAATAGCCAAAGAAAAGCATTCATTCATCAAGTCTGAACTGTGATACATTTTATAAGAGGTATAATGGCAATGAAGACAGGTGACAGAAGATATCCTAAAATTATAAATATTTCCTGCCCTGTGAATCAAGAGTATTCCAAATAAAATTTACCAAGATAAATGGAAAAAAAAAAAACGTACATGGTATTATGTCATCAGCAACGTAACAGCATCAGCACCGCCCCGGCACTCCTGGGCCGCCATCCTCTCGTTTTCCGCCGCTCTGCTGGGCGCGCTCATGAGGCGGCGGCCACAGCCTCTCTGCACGTTCCCAGTGTCTGGCCCTGGAGACGTAAAGGCTAACCCTGCAGGCTTCACACACAAACCCAGAGCGACACAACACACTGGCTCTGGCCGACAGGTCCACCCGATGGAAGGCCGCTGGCGGGCCCTGTGGGGCGTGGGGTGCAGAGGCTGCTTTACGGTGGTGGAGGCAGGGGGCGGGCATGGCCTTCGCCCAGGGACAAGCACATGCTTCCCAAGGCCAGCGAGGACTCAGCCTCGGGGGCACACCGAAGAGCCAGAATGGGACAAACGGAACCCCAGAGTGGGTTTTCACGAATTCTGAGCAAATTATTAATTTGGCATCCCTTCCAGTGGTTTGCAGAATAGTTTTTAGTAAACCATTCTTCTGTGCTCTGTATTTTAGAATAGTTTTCATTGCTTTAAAATTTTGATTTTGTAGTAATTTTCTTTTAATTCAATAGCATACTTTATTTTTTTATAAAAGCCCACTACAGTTCTCAAACAATGTCCAAGTAACGGCAAACAGGTTGAGATGGAATTAGAAGGCAAAGAGAGGTTTATTTTCTATCCTTCAAAAGATTATACCTGTTTAGGCCATGTCCAGTTACACAAAAGCATGGATTCTGACCTCTCTGCAGCTTACAGCGGCACATCCCCAAGCTCAGGGGAAGGGAACTAGACGACTCTTCAAGGACCTTTCGAGCCCCTGACTTGACTCTAAAACAGTGTTGCCACCAGATCTTCTCCACCATCTGGGAAACAGTTCACTCTAGTCATCAAACTGGGAGGCAAATGAAATAGGACTTGACTAAGAATATTCTGTTACTCTGAGCTCTGTGAATATACTCGACGCTATTTACTATCACTTTAAAATCACACACCTAATTGTTTGCTATTAATTACAATTAGGAAAATACTATTTTTAGTTGAACTTGTGAACCATTCACTTCCATAAATGAGCAAAGGTGGTCCGTTGCGATGTATATAGTCCTCAGGAGGGCTGTGAATGGAGCTCATTTATTCATGTTAGTAACTTGGGACTCATGCCAAGTGAACCTGAAGCAGTGCCAGATGTTAAATAAAAAATTCTAATCAACGTGCAATTCTTATGCGTTTAGCATTTTCAGCACAAAATGGTTCCATTTTCAAAGATATACATGCCAGTTAGGAAGACAAGATTCACACAAATGAGACGTCCAGAGTCCGTCAGGATGCCCGTGAAGTGGGAATTCAGTGAAGCAGATGCTCACTGTCCAGGAGCTCAGAGGAAGGCCGGCCTCCGTGGCTGGCACTGTAAGGAGGACCGTGGAGAGGACCTGTGCTTTGACCAGGGTCTTAGATGAGGTGTGCAATTTTAAAAGGAAGAGAAGAACGCGTGGCACGGTGTAAGGGAAGGAACAGATGTGTGAACCATGTGCACACAGATCACTGTGAGGATATCAGGCTGAACAGGATACAGTGCTATTCAAAACCAGCATTTCCTGAAGGATCTTCCATAGAATGCCAGATCCCAGAAAGAAAATAAATAGTAAAATGGTTAAGCATGTGGTCACCAGAGACCAAACAATTGGTTCTGAATCCCAACCCTCTGCCTCTGGATTACATAACCTTGAACAAGTTACTTAACTTCCCTTGCAAAGTGGGGATACTGAGGGCACCTTGTTTGTAAACAAGCTAACTATTCTAGAGTGCTTGATACACAGCAAGCATGTAACACATGTTAATACTCATCAGGTTTTATGCTTTTCTAAGAAACATTTGTGATCCAGTGATCTTAAAAAGAAGTGAGCTAAATAAAAGTTCACAGGGCTATTCATGCATGATTTCCCAGAGATCTTAATACAATAATGTGTCTTGAGATCTTAATACAATAATGTGTCTCAAAACAAGTACGTTTTCCAAGACTTATTGGGCTATGGAACCCTTTTTATGTGTAGCACAATTAATCTGTGCAAGATTTGGGAAAATACCATCAAATGTAATAGAAAGTAAATGTACTTATCTGTACATGTTGTACCTCACGCCCTTAGAGTTTGCAGTGACATTGCTGACATATGAAATAATTTACTATTTACAGTAATAATTAATATATACTAAGCACCATACTTTTAATTCCCCTAGTAGCAACGCTATGAGGTAGACACTATTATCCCCCTTTTTGCATTCAAGAAAACCAAGTCTTAGAGAGTGATATTTCAAGGTTCATTTCAGGTGACGTTTTCAGGCCCAGTTAAGTGGCAGAGATCAGATTTGTATCGGAGTTCACACACCTGGCAATGGAGTACATGTGTGCACAGAACAGTTCTGTCCTCTGCCTGGTCTCGCCTCTGCTCCCCAGCTGCCTATCAAGGACTTTCTTCCTAAAGATACAGGAAGTGGTAGGTTGATGACACGTCTTTTTGTATCTCCTTACCGGAATAAGGCACTTAAGAGACCAGGTCCCAAAGCACAGACTAGCTTGTGGTGAGTTTGCAGCTGGCCCTGGATCCACCTTCCCACATCCTGTGGGCCCGTAGTGCCTGCCTTTCTTGGCGCTTTGAGAAGTGTGTGCATTTCAGATCCAGGTGTACTCTGTTCCCTTCTTGTCTTCTTTGTTAATTTTGTTCATTTCATAATGCTCTGCTCCACACCATGGAGAATCTCTTTTCTGGGAAACTGAACATCCTGATGGGCAGTAAAGGACAGCTCTCCAAGCGTGGTCCTCCACTGCCCAGGGACAGTCCCTGAGCTCTTTGCCACCATCTGCCACCTGAGATAAGCATGTATAAACTTTTTACAGCACCCTGACAGAGTATTGCTATGTGTAAAGTGACTATTAAATTTGAGGGCTTTGCTTTTGTTTTTATTTTTGCTAGTTTTATTGAATTTCACAAAGACGATCAGCCTGCAGAGTTGAGGGAGAAGCTAGTCCTTTACAACAAGTAGTTTGAGAAGCAGTACCCTAGAAGGCAGGAAATGACTTTAGAAAGCAAGCCCTGCTCACCTGACACCTCACCGCATTAGTAAGCTGTTCCTATGTCCCCCTGACGCTGAAGGAAGGACGGAATGAGAGTGTGAGTGCTGCATGGAGAAGGAGGGTGGAACTCGGCGCGTGTGGGCGCTGAGAGGGCCGAGATGCCTTGCTCTGTCACACAGAGCCGGCGTCCAACAGCACGCACAGAGAACCGTGAGCCAGAGCCGGGGCCGGAGCCCAAGCCAGTTTGGGACAGGAAGGCCAGGAGGAGTCAGCACCAATATTACAGTACCCTTTCCAAGAAAAATAAATGCAATAAAGTAGTCAAAGGAGTCCCTTCAGAATTACCTATTAAAGCTAACTGTTCATTTTTCTGTCTTAGTTGAGGATCCAGTGTCCCTCAGGAATGAAAAGACTGAAGACCGAAATAGTTCCTCCAGGATTGTGGCGGAAGGCAGTGCAGAGAACAGGAATGACTTCCAGAAAGCCATTAACTGCATTTCAGCATTAGACATTGAAGCCTGTTTTTTTGTTGTTGCTGCTGTTTGGTTTTTTAATCAGCTCAGCTTTTACCGGCTTGTGAGGGACTTGGCTACCGCGCTGGCATGGAAAGGGTTTGTGTGCCTCTGCACAAGTATCGCACATCTCTGCAAGTTCTGTGCATCACCTGGGTTTCTGCTCCTCCTGTTAGCTTATATGATGATCATGTATTCTGGGTTGTCTCATTCCACATTCTAAAAGCAGCATTTCTGTTTTCTGCACAGTCTAAACCAGAGGCCACAACACATAGGCAAGGAAGAAAATCTATCTAAACATTCAAACTACGAAGGAACTATGCCCAGAATTACATCAGACGTTAACCCACCTACCGCTTCCCCTCACGTCCTGCACTCCGGCGCTCATCTGGGAGGCGGCCCCACTCTGAGTCCCCCGCTCACAGCTGTGTTTACACAGAGCATGTCTGTGCCAAACGATTTGTTGCCTTTTGCCACTTAAAGTCACCTTCTTCTTATATCTCATTCTGAATTCATCTTTTTCCTTTACTTCTCCTTAAAGCCTCTGTATCCCTTACATTTCTGCTCTTTTTTGCCATTCTGATAAGATTTCAAGGATTTTAAAACAAAAACTACAGTCTAACTCTATAGTACTGTATTCTTTCTTGTAGCAAAATCATGTTTGCTAAATGCAAAGAAACATGGGTTGGGGCATTTAAACCCCTCTTTATGTCTGTATTATGACAACCGTATCCTAACACTTCTCCATTCAATGTACCTGCAGCCTCCTGACAAAAGATCTTTTAAGCGCTTCTGTGTATCGTCACTTCTCATCGGGGGGAGATCTGTGCCAGCTGACCCCTCCCTCCCTCTTCAAGTCTAAATTTCTCTCCCTTATCAAACGACATTCTACCACACTCTCCTACCCTACTGGTCCAGCACTGCCTACCACGTGTCTTGCAGGTTCAGCAAACATATCTTACTGATTAGCAAACTTGGGGGCAGATGCCTGCCTCCAAGAGGTTGTTTGTGTTGTCCTCCTCCTCCGGAATGTTCTTTGATTTCCTTATGGTTCAAGAGCTGTCTCCCCTCAGACTCTGGGTTACCGCCTTAACACTTGATTTTCTTCTTCTTTACATATTCTCTTAGTCACCCGTCATTTCAAATACATTTGCCATATTTCCTTATTTAAATTGTAACCCATCAATTTAGAAAGAGGAAAAAGAGAAAGATTACATGGTGCTTACGAGGTTGCCAGTTAAAGGGCAATCTGCTTCTTGCTGGTGGAAATGTAAATTGCTACAATCTTAAAGAAAAGTAACTTGGTGATAATTGTGAAAATTTGAAAGCATTTGTCCTCTGATGCAGCCCACTTCTGGGAACCATCGTAAAAGAATAAAGTTCTAATACAGAAAGATGCGTGTACAAGAGTGCTCGTTGTTCTGTTTTCTGTGGCAGAAGTCCGTAAACATCCTCAGTGTCTATTAGCAAATTAAATGAATTGTAGTAGTACCTTCATGCTCTGTCACGTCGTTAGATCAAAATACCTTGACCTTAGAGAGTATTCACAGTATATTGCTAAGTAAGAAAAAGCAAGCTGCAGAGCAACATACAGAGAAAGAATGGCTGCGTGTTTATAAAAACATCAGGAGCAGAAAGACTTTCACTAGGTTAGCACTGATAATGTGGTTCCGGAGATAGAAAATTGCCAGGAGAGAGAAGGGGAAAAACACTAAGGGGAAGTGCAAAATGCCCGGGATGGTCATTCAGTCCGCTCACTGCTGCTTGAGTCTCACCTTGTGTGCACATGGAATACTGAACTTCCCAGGGGCTGAGACCACATGACTCACTCCGACCAATAAGGTTGTGAGGCTGAGCTTCCCGGTGTTCCTGGGGAGGGGGGGGGAGACCACGTGACTAGCCAGACCAAGAGGTTGTGAGAATAAATGTGTGGCATTTCTGGGCCAGAACACTTAGCTGCCAGCTAGAAACCTCCAGCTCCCTTGGAGCTGCTGCAGTGATTGTGAAAGCACAGTCGACACGAAGCCTCTGTCCCTGAGTGTTGGCGGAAGTACTGAAATCAGAGTTTTCCACTGCCTCATCTTGGACGTGAGGCATATGCAAAGCTGTTCTTGCATTAAGCTACAGAAATACGGAGTTGTTTGTTACTGCAGCACAGCCTAATCCATCCTGATGGATATAACATTAAGGTATTACATTTTTAATTTATTTATTTTTCTTTCATTGAGGTACATAGTTTCAAAAATTCTCATAGCACTGAAATCTATGATAACAACAAGGAATCTTGCCTCACACTTACAGAAACCAGGTCCATTCCCCAGAAGCAAGTAATTTCATGCTTTTAGCAAATTTTATGGTAGTCAACTCTGTAACACTAAAGAATGTGCTTCTACTTGCTGGCCCTTGATTTCTCAATTTTAAACACTATTTCCCACTATGGTAAGCCAGGACTCTACTCTCACACACTACAGCCACGGCTTCCAGTACCACCAGTGATATCTCACCTCTCCCTGTTCTCCTAATACAATTACATCAGAGTTTTGGTTAACATAATAATCAGTGTTCACATTATTATGACTATGTAAATAATTGTCCACAAGAGTAACTGTCACCTTCAGACTCCCCTTGGCCACCATCCTGAGGGTTCTTGGCCCCATACATTCTGGGTCCCATACTTCTATTCCTTATGTCTTCCAGTGTTTCTTTAAGGAAGGATGCAGGACAGATGACTTTTTGAGACATCAGACAATCTAGTACTAGTTTCTAAGGAGGACATAATTTTCCCTCATAATTTTAAAAGTATTCCTTCATTGTTTTCTTGCATGCGGTTTCCTTGAGCAATGTATGCTATTCTTAACCCTAGATTGAAAATACGACCTTTTATCAACCTGGATTTCTTCAGAATCTTCTATTTCCCAGTAAATTTTGGTGTGAGGATTAAACAAATAATCTATAGAGAGGAAGGACACAAAGTAGAGAGTGAACGAAACACCAGACGTTTCTCCTTCCCCTAAAGCACTGAAATTTTTTTTAATTTATGAAAAAAAATGTTCTTCCCAAATATGATCTTCATGAAATCTAGTTAAAATATTTAATAGCAATAGCTTACTCACTGTCCATATCCTTTAAGATTGTTGTAAAGAAGAAAGAAATTTGTTACCAGCAAGCATAGAAACTTATCAAACCTTTTCCTCTCATCTCCTTTCCCCTCCTTGGCTTGCTACTGCTTAAATGGTGATGTTTTTCTGATAGGATGGGGAGGCATTGGGGCTGAGACAGGAACAGCTGAATCTGTGGTTCTTTTTGGAATTTCAGTTATAAGTCCAAGAATGCTCCTTTGATTAAATTGTTATAAATTGTCTTGAAAAGATCATTGTTTACTGACTCTTAAATAGAGAATTACATAATACAGATTCCACATCTTCTACTAAGCTAAACCCCTAGTGACAACCGCTCTGAGAAGACTCATATGTACGAAGCTCCAGGCCTCTCCGCAGGGAGAGGCGAGGACTCACCGGAGCTCTAGGAGGAAGCGAAGGCGTGGGGATGTGTTTCCTACACAGTTTCCCATTGGCACCCCGGGTGAGCCCCGCAGCTTTCATGGCAGCTGGCGACTCTGTCCTCTGAGCCTTTGCTAAGCACCGTGGGAAAGCTCAGCTTCCCCTCTGATGTTTTCCCTCCCGTAGACACTTTCAGCTGCATCTTTCTTTTAAATCAGTTCCAAATGCCCCATCTAATCTCTAGCTTCCAAAGAAGTGTCCTCTCCGAGGACAGGCCTTGCAGCCCAGTGGACGCTCAGCACCTAGTGCAGCAAGGGGAGGGCCGGGGTCCGCAAGGGCCACGTTCCTGCGGAGGGCAGCGCCCTGGGCGTCCCGGCTCCTCGGCCACTGGGACAAAGGACGTCCCGCCAGCTGTGACAGGACCTCTTTCGCAGACATTTACAGGAAATTTGACCAGAACCTTCTGCCGTTCACTTTCCTATTTGTTTTCACTTAGGATAAAAAAAGAACTTTTTGTTTAGTCTTTTTCTTCTGCAGACATGTGTATGGGTGGGAAATGGAAAAGGGGTTCCGTTACCATTACTCGTGTGGGTTTGATAGCCCGGTCCAGCCAGAGCAGAGCCGACGACCCGCAGAGCAGAGTGCTGGCTTTGCTCCATGACCCACTACCACTACGTGTATGACACGCTAAAGATGTTCAAGCTACACTGTTCTAAAGGGCCGGAGTGGACGGAGAAGGGCACAGTTTTCAGTGATTCTGTTGTTTTCCCCTTTTACCACAACCTTGGCTTCTTCAGAGCCCGACACTCAGAGGCTCCACATGAGGGGGACCACAGTTTTCAGTCGCTGAGTTAATGGAACTTTTCTCATCTCAGTACACAGACGCGGTTATTGCTGGAGGAGCACATCTGAGTGATGTCCGCCTAAGAAACAGCTATCCCTCCACATGCCACTTTTACCACTACGTATGACTCTTCTCAGAGCGGTTGTCACTAGGGGTTTAGCTTAGTAGATGTGGAATCTATATTATGTAATTCCCGATTTAAGAGTCAGTAAACAATGATCTTTTCAAGGCAATTTATAACAGAATTTAATCAAAGGAGCATTCTTGGACTTATAACTAAAATTCCAAAAAGAACCACAGATTCAGCTGTTCCTGTCTCAGCCCCAATGCCTCCCCATTCTATCAGAAAAACATCACCATATAAGCAGTAGCAAGCCAAGGAGAGGAAAGGAGAGGAGAGGAAAAGGTTCGACAAGTTTCTACGCTTGCTGGTAACTAATTTCCTTCTTCTTTACAACAATCTTAGAGGATATGAACAATGAGTAAGCTATTGCTATTAAATATTTCAACTAGATTTCATGAAGATCATATCTGGAAAGAAAATTTTTTTTTCATACATTTTTTAAAAATTCCAATGCATATGGAAAGAAGAAACATCTGGTGTTTCATTTGCTCTCTACTTTGTGCCCTTCCTCTCTATAGATTATCTCATTTAATCCTCACAGCAACCCAGCAGTTAAGGCATTATTGTGCCTATTTTACAGATGAAAAACTGAGGCTTGGTTTCCAGGGTTACTCAGTTAATATGGGATCTAGGCAGAACTTGAACCCAAGTCTTTTGGAGTTTGAATGATGTGGGAGACAGCATGGTATGCAGTAAAAAGCACAGACTAGCTTAAATGGCTTGCATTTGAATCCTTACTGTGCCATTCCTAAATGACCTTAGGTAAAATAAACTGTTTCAATTCTCTGTGCTTTGGTTTCCCCATCAATAAAACGGAGATGAGCCAATCCATGATCCTACAGAGACACGCTAGCAGTTCATGAAGCTAGACCAGCAAAGTTTTTAAGAACAGTGCTTTACAAAGAGTAAGCTTTATTATATATTAACTATTCCCAGACTCACTTTATCTTAACTCTATGAAAATATGTTTCTTACTTAGTATTTCTAATATTCAAAAATTCAGAAATGTCATAAATAATAGAACTGATCAGGGGACATTTTTGTCTCGCAAAATTTCACTTCATACATAATAGGAATTGAATTTGCCCCGGCATTCAACCAAATTGGAAGTCACAAATAAACTAGTCGTCCTGCTCATTTATATATCCCAAAGGACTTCCAATATCTCTTGCCTAAAATTTCAAGTGTTTTCATTGGATCTTGACACACATATTTTGATATTTTAATATTTGAGGCATAGGAGCTAGTTAGGGAACAGAATTGGCTGATGTTATGGCTAGAAGGCACCTTTAGTTATCCATATTAAGAAGGGAAAAAAACAGCTAAAGTCTCAAGTATTGAAACCGACACTGGGAAGGACCAATAGACGAGAGCACAGGGAGGTTAAGCTCCTGTTCTTACATACTCCCTTGCTTAATGCTTGACAGATTCGAACTGTGTTCACATACATCTTTCAAGAGATCTTTATCTTCTTGACATCGCCATATGCTCTCTGCTCGGGTACATCCAGCGGTGAAGAAGGAGCTCATGGCTCTGGGGAGTGAAGGATCCGGGAAATTACTACTTGACACTTATCAGGTGAAAGTCTATTGCGGATTTTAAAGAAAGTAAATATTATGAATTCTGGTCCTCCCTACAGATGCTAGCCTTCTGGGAATTGATTAAGTTGACTAAGCATTTTTTGTCTTCAAGCTGTTTTTCCAACCTGCAGAATGAAACTGTTGATAAGGCTCTCAAGGCCCCATAACATTCAGCACGTGCTGTTGTCACACACTCTCCAGGTTAACTGGTATGCAGCCAATGGGACATTGTAATAGGTGGCATGGAAACTGGGAAAAATGAAAGAAAGGGGAAAAAGCACAAGTTTTTAAGGGGTTTTCTGGTAACAAAAATGTGCTGATCTTTACATGTATCTCTCTTGTCAGATCAGAGTAAACAAGATGTACTCTTAACAAAACATCAGCTCGGGTATGTTCTCTTTGTTAGGTGGCTATGTTTAAGGAAAACAAAATATCTCTTAGTTGTCATTTTATTTTTGTAAATATCTATTTTGAAGTTTAAAAGAAATATAAATGATTTATATTGTATATATGCTGACTTGCATACTGTCTGTGTGTCCAGAAATTGATGTCCCAGCTGGATGAAGATACATGTGGACCCAGAGTGGAGAGCTGTTTTGATGAAAGGGGTTGTTGTGGAAGAGACAGGAGTTTAGACAACAGTGGAGGAGAAGCAGAAAGGGAAGAATGGCAAGTCCTCAAAACTAGTCTTTGCATCTCTTCTTTAACCTCTCCCGTGAACACTGCCACCTCCACACCTCCACACCAGCCCAAGATGTTGCATCACACAGTGAGTCAGTATAAAGGAATCTTGCTTAAATATTTTGGCCCAAAGATACACCATTATTCCTTATATGTGTCTCATTTTTACCAACAGGCTTTAAGGGTACAACGTAGGGGCACACGAGGAAGAAAAACACGTTATCTCCACAGAGTAACTAGCGGAAATGAAAACAGCAGCTCTCAGTCAGCGCACACAATTCACCAGCCTCTGTGTTTCAGTTACATTAACACAATGCTCACAATTGGGCAGGGAGGCAGTCTTATCTTCCTTTGAAGATAAAGCAGCTGTGCTTCACTGACTTTCCCTTTCTGCCTAAATGAGTAAGTGTGACCCTTACCATATGTCATTATTTGGAGCATGTTTTCTTGGCATTTAGCCACTGATTTGGGTCTATAGGGAGTTGGATTTCAAATGTGGTGTGTTTTCCAAAGAGCTCCACCAAATGACCCTGGATTAAATTCAAGAGTGAATATGAAGAATAGCAGCATAATTCTAGAAGAGGTCTTGATTTTTGTATAGAGAAACTATCTACATTTTATTTTCTCAGCCGTGGCTCTAGATAATACAGCTAGTCTCCCAGGTTCCCTTGCAAATTTTAATTTTATTCTTCATTTTTTACTTCCTAATCTACATGGAATTTATATTTGTGTGCACTGCAAGGTAAGGGCTCAATTTACTATTGTTCCATATGCCTAGCTGATTATGAGAGGGCACCATTTAGTAACTAAGTACCAGCTTTCTACAGAACTGAAACATCAACTCTATCACATATTAACTTTTTGTACATAATGGGAAATAGTTCTGCTATATCTACTTTATTCCTTCTACTTATTTTCTGTTCCTAAATTCATATTTTACTGACTTTATCACAGATATAGTTAGCATATTAGTTATATCTAAGGAGAACACATAAACATTTAAATATAAATATTGTCTTCTCCATTTTTCTCTGTATATCAGAAATAAATTTTGATTGATTTGGTTCAACTTATGTATTTTTCAGTGATTTAGACCCAAAGTATTCTACACGTGGGAAAGCCAATAACTAAATGAGTTTTTTACAAACCAAGGCCAACCATGAGATTAGTCAGATACAAATGGGACGCCCACACCTGGTGTCTGCCGATACCTTAAACACGAAAGACTTGCTGTGTGTCCCGATGATTCTTGTGTGATTCTGGTCTAGACTCCATTCTGCTCTTTGATCCCTGACATTTAAGATTCTAATATAGCATAAGTACTATTATTCAGACAATTATTCTGACGCAGGAAAACAATCTTTGCAAGCATCATGCTGTCACAAGCTGGGTGCACACAGGCAAGACGGTCAGGAAGAGGAAAGCCACTCACAGTGAAGCCTTGGTATCTAACTAACAGGTATCTGGAAAGCACCACTGGGGCCCAATCCTTAAGTGTGTCCGATATTAAACTGAAATTGAAATACTGTTTTCCTAGGCATCCTATCTTAACACAGTGGCCCTGAAGAAACCCGGGCTTCAGAAAGATCTCCATGCCCTCCCGGAGCAACATATTCTAGACGCAGAGGAACAACGAGCTTAGAATGATGCTCTGCCTGGGGCACGAGGCAGACCCCAAGGAGGTCTGGGCAGTCAAGTCTCCTGTTCAAGTACTTCGCTGAAAACCACCATCGAAGTAATTAAATCTTAGTGGGTTTAATCTTAAGTGCAATGTGTTTCAAACACATTGTTATAAACATAATAAACTTTGATAATATAGACTCAGCCTTTCATAAATTATGCATGCAATGTTTCTCATGGGGATATAGTCCAGCCTGATGATCAGACTGAATTCTTCACTCCAAAACTCATATCCAGCTGGTGGGGACAACCAGAAGTATGCTGTGTACAAATCAGACAAAATCTAGAGCTCACCCTCCTCTCCCTCTGTAGTGAATTTTAAAAACAGTATGATGATATTAGTGTGTGGGTACAGACTCACCTTGTTCTAAAATGGTATACAAATGACATACAGTAAAGCAAGACAACATAAATTGGAAACAAATAAGAAAAAATAGACCCAGTAATGTAGCCAATCCAAAAATTCATGTCACAAATTCCTGTGCACTTGGTACTACTGAACATCAAACATGGATCTAAGATTTCAGCATATCTTTAATCCTTTTATCTAGATTATGTCACTGTTAGCACTGAGCCTACAGTACAGGTGAGATAATCCACTGCTCAGATGCAAAAATGCAGACATAATGGGACAATGTAAACCTCACAGAAAATAATGGATGCCATGAACGGTCCTCAGACGTCTCTTGAAGAGCATAAAAGAGTCATGTTTTAGGAACCAAATGGAATATATGCAAAACTGTAATCATTTATTGAATGCCTGTTATATCTGGGGCACTTCTTATCTAAACAGTGTATTACTAAGGAGGCTCTAAAGGTATTTCAATAGCCTTATTTGGACCATGAGAAAACAAAGGATCAGAGAAGCAAAGAACTTACACAGCACTGACAACCAAGAGTTCATCCCGGGGGCTATCTCGCCGTCTTTGCGCCCAGCACCAGCGTTCTTTCCCAGCGGTGTCCATCCCTGAATGGCCAGCTGTTGGTTTTAGACTTTGAGCATCATTAAGTACTAGCAGTCCAAAATCTAAGTTCAAAAAGCCCTATAAGTTAAACACAAATTCCCATATAGTTTGTATATTTAGACACAATGTGTTGTCTATTCTAAGCTTATTTTATTCTTGGGATTTAATCTTATAATCTAAGGATTTTTACAGGTTTAGTAAACATTTTATTCGAAATGGATGAAATAAATGTCCATAATGAAACCATTATAACTATATAACTATAGCTTAGAGTTCTGACATCAGACCTTCAGTTCTGACATCCTATAATTGTATGCTCCTGGGTATTAGATATCAGTTTACATGAATCTCTGCATGACTCTAAGGTAGGGTAGGTTTTGTATATTTCATACCAATTTCTGATTCTCAGATCAAAAAATAATTAAAGCAAGGTTCTTCTGTAATGCACTCAGTCTCCTGATGTTTATTTTCCTCACAACAAAGGAGAATAAGAATTTCCAAAGTAAAGGTTTTGTAATTGACATCAAAATAACTCCAAAACTCAAAGAGATATTTTCTCTACCTCAGTAACTAAGCCCATCCAACATATAATAAACAAGCAACCATTTAACAGCTATTATTATTGGCAAAGTAACTAAAAAGAACTCAAGCAAGGTTTAGATTTTGTTGATAGGTTTTTAAAAATCCATGAGTAAAAAGTTAATGACTAAACAAATGAGTCAAAATGTAAATAAACATATTGAAGCAGATTAAAGTAAATATCGTGTCAAAAATGTACACAGAATGTTCTAAGGGCAAAGAAGGATTGCTGTGCAAACCACCAAGGCAAAACTCTTGATGGGATAAAAATCAGAAAAAGGGAGGATTCAAGATGGCGGCATGAGAGCTGAGACAGAGAACTCCTCCCAAAACCACAAATAGCACAAAAATATAGTTACTTAACACAACTAACACTAAAACAGCAACAAGAAAGAAGGCTGAACCACACTGCATACAGACCTCACAAACAGAGCAGACCTCACAAAACAGGGTAATGTATGAAAGCCTTAATCCAGTAGGACCCAAGCTCTACACCCACCCAGCTCACCAGCAGGAGGAAGAGAAACAGAGCAGGGAGGGGGTGGAAGCTTGGGACTGCTAAACACCTAGCCCTGGAGATCTGATATGTGAGCAGAAACCTTTATTGTGTGGTGCTCTGGATGTTGGGGAACTCAGACAGGTGGAGTGCTTGAGAGCCTGACATTCCGGCTGCTCTGGGACAAGGGAAAGGCAGGCGGTCAGAGAGGCTTCCGAGCAGTGAGAGGCTGCTGAGGGGGCAAGGTTTGCACAGGGTTTGCTGCATGGGAGAAGGGAAAGCTGGACAAGGTTGTCTGGGTATGCTCTACCCAGCTGGTTGGGAATGTTGAGGGGCTTCAGGCACTCCATCCCCCTGGCTGCCTACTCAGCTATGAAACCCCCCACTGTGACATGCAGCCTACTGTACCTTCCTCTTAGCCTGCCAGTGCCGGTTGGCAAACTGGCAGTCACTCTGCTGGCGTCAGGACAGCCAGAGGGAAGCACCACTTACAAGAGCTAGAGATGCAAAGCACAGAGGCTAACACCTGTGTGTTTAGCCCACTGGCTCTGACACTGGAGACAGGCACTGCAGACGGGAAACAGGAATCAGATTGTTCCTCCCCAGGCACCAGCTCTGCTCCCCTATGACCCCCAACCTCACTCTAGGGGCTGAGCAGCTCCAGAGACTGGAGATTCTGCACACTAGTGGGCACCACACAGAAATATGAAATGTCAAAAGAACATGGTTCAGACCAAAATCTCACAAACCCCAGAAAAAGGGCCGAATGAAACTTAACTCACCAATCTTCCTGAAAGAGAGTTCAAAATAAAAACTATAAACATGCTTATGGAGGTACAGAAAAATATTCAAGAACTCAGGAATGAATTTAAGTCAGAAATTCAATCATTAAGAAATTCCATATCTCAAATAAAACATACAATGGAGGGATTTAAAAGTAGATTAGATGTAGTAGAAGAGATGGTAAATGGAATAGAAATTAGAGAAGAGGAACACAAAGGATCTCTAAGAATGAAAGAATATTGAGAGAACTGTGTGACCTATCCAAAGGGAACAATATTCGCATTATTGGGGTGCCAGAAGAAGAAGAGAGAGAAAAAGGGATAGAAAGTGTCATTGAGGAGGTAATTCTGAAAACTTCCCCAATCTGGGGAAGGAGATAGTCTCTCAAGCCATTGAGATGCACAGATTTCCCAACACAAGGGACCCAAGGAAGACAACATAAAGACATATAATAATTAAAATGGCAAAGATCAAGGATAAAGACAGACTTTTAAAAGCAGCTAGAGAGAGAAAAAAAGATCACATACAAAGGAAGACCCATCAGGCTATCATCAGATTTCTCAAAAGAAATCTTACAGGCCAGAAGAAAGTGGCATAATATATTTAATGCAACGAAGCAGAAGGGCCTTGAACCAAGAATACTCTACCAGGCAAGGTTATCATTTAAACTAGAAGGAGGGATGAAACAATTTTCAGATAAGCAAAAGATGAGAGAATTTACCTCCCACAAACCACCTCTACAGTGCATTTTGGAGGGGCTCCCATAGATGGAAGTATTCCTAAGACTAAATAGATGTCACACAAGGGATAGAAAAAGAGGACAGAATATGGTTCATAACATACAAAGAATGGAGGAGGAGGAAAAAGGAGGAAAAAAAAGAATCTTTAGGTTGTGCTTGTAATAGCATATGAAGTGCATTAGACTGTTAGATAGTAAGGGAATTACCCTTGAGCATTTGGTAACCACAAATCTAAAGTCCGCAATGCCAATAAGTACATACCTATCAATAATCACCCTAAATGTAAATGGTCTGAATGCACCAATCAAAAGACATAGAGTTACTGGATGGACAAAATAACAAGACCCATCTATATGCTGCCTACAAGAGACTCACTTCAAACCCAAAGACATACACAGACTGAAAGTAAAGGGATGAAAAAAATATTTCATGCAACTAATAGGGAGAAAAAAACAGGAGTTGCAGATTTGTATCAGACAAAATAGATTTCAAAGAAAAGAAAGTCACAAAAGACAAAGAAGGACATTACATAATTATAAAAGTGTCAGTCCAACAAGAGGATATAACTATTATAAACATCTATGCACCCAACACAGGATCACCTATATATGTGAAACAAATACTAACAGAATTAAAGGGGGAAATAGAATGCAATGCATTCATTTTAGAGTATTCAACACACCATTCACTCCAAAGGACAGATCAACCAGACAGAAAACAAGTAAAGAGACAGAGGCACTGAACAACACACTAGAACAGATGGACCTAACGGACATCTACAGAACACTCCATCCAAAAGCAACAGGATACACCTTCTTCTCAAGTGCACATGGAACATTTTCAAGAATAGATCATACACTAGGCCACAAAAAGAATCTCAGTAAATTCAAAAAGATTGAAATTGTACCAACCAGATCACAAAGGTACGAAAGTAGAAATAAATTACTCAAAGAAAATGAAAAAGCCCACAAACACATGGAGGCTTAATAACATGCTCCTAAATAATCAATGGATCAATGACCAAATAAAAACAGAGATCAAGCAATATATGGAGAGAAATGACAACAATAATTTGACACCACAAAATCTCCGGGAGGCAGCAAAAGCCATGCTAAGAGGGAAATATATTTAAATACAGGCCTACCTCAGGAAAGAAGAACAATCTCAAATGAACAGTCTAAACTCACAATTAAAGGAACTAGAAAAGGAAGAATAAATGAGGCCCAAAGTCAGTAGAAGGAGGCACATAATAAAGATTAAAGCACAAATAAATAAAATTGAGAAAACTAAAACAATACAAAGAATCAATAAAACAGGAGATGGTTCTTTGAGAAAATAAACAAAATAGATAAACCCCTAGCCAAACTTTTCAATAAAAAAAGAGTCTACACACATAAACAGAATAAGAAATGAGAAAGGAAAAATCACTATGGACATCACAGAAATACAAAGAATTATGAGAGAATACTATAAAAAATTATATGCTAACAAACTGGATAACCTAGAAGAAATGGACAAATTTCTAGAAAAATACAACCTTCCAAGGTTGACTCAGGAAGAAACAGAAAATCTGAAGAGACCAATTACCAGCAAAGAAATTGAATTGGTAATCAAAAAACTACCTAAGAACAAAATCCCTGTTCCAGACGGTTTCACTGATGAATTTTATCAAACATTTAGTGAAGACCTAATACCCATCCTCCTTAAAGTTTTCCAAAAAGTAGAAGAGGAGGGAATATTCCAAACTCATTCTACAAAGCCAACATCACTCTAATGCCAAAACCAGGCAAAGACACCACAATAAAAGAAAATTACAGACCAAAATCCCTGTTGAACATAGATGCAAAAATACTCAACAAAATATTAGCGAACAAAAATTCAAAAATACATCAAAAAGATCATCCATCATGATCAAGTGGTATTCATCCCAGGGATGCAAAGATGGTACAACATTCAAAAATCCATCAACATCATCCACTACATAAACAAAAAGAAGAAGAAAAACCACATGATCATCTCCATTGATGCTGAAAAAGCATTCAACAAAATTCAACATCCATTCATGATAAAAATTCTAAACAAAATGGGTATAGAGGTCAAGTACCTCAACATAATAAAGGCCATATATGACAAACCCACAGCCAACATTATACTTAACAGCGAGAAGCTGAAAGCCTTCCTTTAAGATTGGGAACAAGCCAAGGATGCCCATTCTCCCCACTTTTATTCAACATAGTTCTGGAGGTCCTAGCCACAGCAATCAGACAACACAAAGAAATAAAAGGCATCCAGATTGTCAAGGAAGAAGTGAAACTGTCCCTGTTCACAGATGACATGATATTGTACATAAAAAGCCCTAAAGAATCCACTACAAAACTACAAGATCCAATATCTGAATTCATCAAAGTTGCGATATACAAAATTAATACGCAGAAATCTGTTGCATTCCTATACACCAATGATGAGCTAGGAGACAGAGAAATCAGGAAAACAATTACATTCACAATCGCATCAAAAAGAATAAAATACCTAGGAACTAACCTAACCAAGGAAGTGAAAAACCTATACCCTGAAAACTACAAGACACTCCTAAGGGAAATTAAAGAGGACACTAATAAATGGAAATTCATCCCATGCTCTTGACTAGGAAGAATTAATATTGTCAAAATGGCCATCCTGCCTAACGCAATCTACAGATTCAATGCAATTACTATCAAAACACCTACAACATTCTTCAATGAACTAGAGCACATAGTTCTAAAATTTATACGGAGCCACAAAAGACCCAAAATAGCCAAAACAATTCTGAGAAAGAAGAATAAAGCAGGGAGAATTATGCTCCCTGACTTCAAGCTCTACTACAAAGCCACAGTAATCAAGACAATTTGGTACTTGCACAAGAACAGAGCCATAGACCAATGGAACAGACTAGAGAGCCCAGATATAAAGCCAACCATATATGGTCAATTAATATATGATAAAGGAGCCATGGACATACAATGGGGAAATGACAGCCTCTTCAACAGCTGTGTTGGCAAAACTGGACAGCTACATGTAAGAGAATGAAATTGGATTACTGTCTAACCCTATACACAAAATTAAACTCAAAATCGATCAAAGACCTGAATGTAAGTCATGAAACCATAAAACTATTAGAAAAAAGTATAGGCAAAAATCTCTTGGACATAAACATGAGCAACTTCTTCATGAACATGCCTCCCCTGGCAAGGGAAACAAAAGCAAAAATGAACAAATGGGACTATATCAAGCTGCAAAGCTTACGTACAGCAAAGGATACCATCAGTAGAACAAAAAGACATCCTACTGTATGGGAGAATATATTCATAAATGACATATCCAATAAAGGGTTGACATCCAAATTATATAAAGAGCTCACACACCTCAACAAGCAAAAAGCAAATAAGCCAATTAAAAAATAGGCAGAGGAGCTGAACAGACACTTCTCAAAAGAAGAAATTCAGATGGCCAACAGGCACATGAAAAGATGCTCCACATCGCTAATTATCAGAGAAATGCAAAGTAAAACCACAATGAGATATCACCTCACACCAGTTAGGATGGCCAAAATCCAAAAGACAAACAAAAACAAATGTTGGCGAGGATGTGGAGAAAGTGGAACCCTCCTACACTGCTGGTGGGATTGTAAACTAGTTCAATCATTGTAGAAAGCAGTATGGAGGTTCCTAAAAAAACTCAAAATAGAAATACCATTTGACCCAGGAATCCCACTCCTAGGAATTTACCCTAAGAATGAGCAGCGCAGTTTGAAAAAAAACATATGCACCCCTATGTTTATCACAGCACTATTTACAATAGCCAAGAAATGGAAGCAACCTAAGTGTCCATCAGTAGATGAGTGGATAAAGATGTGGCACATATACACAATGGAATATTATTCAGCCATAAGAAGAAAACAAATCCTACCATTTGCAACAACATGGATGGAGTTAGAGGGTATTATGCTCAGTGAAATAAGCCAGGTGGAGAAAGACAAGTATCAAATGATTTCACTCATATGTGTAATGTAAGAACAAAGAAAAACTGAAGGAACAAAACAGCAGCAGACTCACAGAACCCAAGAATGGACTAACAGTTACCAAAGGGAAAGGGACTGGGGATGATGGGTGGGAAGGGAGGGATAAGGGGGAGAAACAGGTATTATGATTAGCACATATAATGTAGTGGGGGAGGGATACAGGGAAGGCAGTATAACACAGAGAAGACAAGTAGTGATTCTATAGCATCTTACTATGCTGATGGACAGTGACTGTAATGGGGTACGTGGGGGGGGACTGGATAATAGGGGGTCTAGTACCATAATGTTGTTCAAATAATTGTACATTAACAATACCAAAACAAAAAATTTTTTAAATCAGAAAAAGGTAATTAACAAAAAATTTCTATTTCTTAATGAAAAGAGATCATGAGAACAACTAATTTTGCTGTCCAATAACTGTAGAACAGAGAATTAATATGCTGCTGAAAGTAAAATTGAATCTACCCTCTCTCACATTCTAGTCTTCAAATCTCACTCCCTATTGGAATCATAAAAGTGCAGATAAAGCATTTCCCTTTGACAAATACATTTAAACATCCATCCTTCACCAAACAAACAAACTATATTTGAAAGTTAAATATGATGCATAGAACTCTCATTCATGAAGCTTCTGGGCAATACCACTTCCTAGCGGATGGGGCCATGTTCGCAGTCTCCCATTAGCACCAACTCCCATTGAAGCGGGCACTCAGAGATATCACTGGGGCCAGTACTGAAGGGAAGTAGAGGTTATCTTTCTCCAAAGTCTCACAGTAGACTTAAGGAAATGGGAGCAGATACAGCTTACGTGGCTCATTCTGGGTTATATAATTACCAAGAGCAGTGCCTGAACTTGAACCCACATATCTCAACATCTGGCCTGCTCTTCTTTCCACTCTGACCTTCTGAATTCTGGTTCAGTAGGAAGAGCTCCAGACCACAAAGCACAAATGGTTGCCCACTTTGATCATCAGGAATGAGGACTGTAATTCTAGAGAAAGGTAGACACAGCGGTGTTCATAGCCATGTGAGCCATATTGGATTTCTATTTCTGCTGTAAGAAATTACCGCAAATTTAGTGGCTTACAGCACAAACTTCTTACCATATAGCTCTATAGGCTAGAAGTCCAACACGGGTCTCACTGGGCTAAAAGCCGTGTCAGCAGGGCCACTTCACTTTCTGGAGGTTAGGGGAGAGTCCTCCTTGCCCTTTCCAGCCTCCATTTCTTGGCTCGGTCCCCCCTTTTCCATCTCCTATGCATCTCTCTGGCCATTGCTCTGTAGTCACATACCCCTCTGACTACAGCATGGAAAGATGCTCTGCTTTAAATCTAATCCCACTCCTGTGATTGGATTGCACGGATAACCCAGGATGATCTGCCCTGGAGGGAGGGAGAAACTTGCTACAAGTCCAACTGTGGAGAATTTGAGCTGTAAGTTAGAAGCCTTGGACTGTGGGAGTGTCTAAAAGACAGTTCTTACTATACTGATGGAATTTCAGGTATAAAATCTGATCAGGGCAGGAGGATAGGGGGTGGTAACAAGAGCACCCCCAACATCCCTGTAAGTATTCCTAAATCTCACTCTGTCTCCATAAAGCCATTTTAGCCAGAGTTGATCACATAAGGCCTCCACTCCCCTTCTAGCTCCTTTACAGGAAAAAGGTTTACCATTTGTTACCATCAGAGGACGGGCGATTCTCCAGTCCCAGGGAAGAGCCCCCACAGTGGCCAACTGCAGCATGTGGGAACTGCAGTTTCTCATTCCAGCCTGTCTTTGCTCTTTGCGGAACCAGTATGGAGGGAAAGGGGAAGCTCTGTCAGATGACCATGTTCTTCCGATTCCATATTCAAGACTGTCTGAAGATCCTTTGATCTTCAATCCAGAAGCCCCCACAGTCCCTGACCTTTACCTTCCTCTCTCTGCTCTTTAGAACTTACAGAAATGAAATTATTATACCCAGATGAAATTCAACAAAATCGGTAGATTCCAAGAATGTTAAAACTAGAGGGGAAGTCATAGGTGATGCAATTCCCCTCCCCTATGTTGCAGAAAAACACACTGTGATCCAGAAGTTTAAAGTTATTTCTAAGGACACTCTACTGGTGAAAGCCAGGACTTGAACCCAGGTATGGAACCAGGGCTTTTTCTACAGCATACGCTTTTAACAATCCACCTCTAAGTCTTTTGTATTTATAATAATGTCTGTATCTTTGTTTCAGTCGAGGCTCTTTTGGATGAAGGAAACAGAAATTGCTGAAACTAGGTCAAGTTAAAAGGGGTCTCACAGACCAGACCAGGGAAGTGCAGGCACTTCCAGGACATCGTGGGAACCCGGAAGCAAGGACCAATTCCCTTCTCTCCCTGAGACAGGGACCATGCGTGTAGTCAGAGAAGGGTGAGGGCCTCCGGAAAAAGCAGGGTGGGATATTTACAGTCAGCAATATAACAATGGGCAAAGAAGTCCCTTTTGAAACTCTGTGTTAAGCATTATGCAAAGTCAAGGTCACACTAATCCTCTAGGATCAAGATACCAGACTAAGAATATAGGCATCTTCAGTGAGGTCAGTTACAGGTCAAAAGGCCAGGAGCAACTTGGCCTAGAATGCTTGAATGTTTCACAAATGGGGAAGGGTATCACAGCATAACCCGTGACTTTACTGTAAACAACCCTAGCAAGCAGAGAACAACCCAGCCCACCTTGAGGACAGGGCAGGTGGTACAAGTCCACACCCCTAAGCCTTTTTTTTCATGTTCTTGAAAAATCCTCATTTGCCTATAAAACCCCCTAGACAACACACCACCCTGGACTCTCTTGTCCCCTCCTGGTGTGACCTGGGAGCTCTGTCCTTTCACTTTATTTCTAAATAAAAGCCTGTACGTTGCTCTCCTACCTTGGGTGTTTGCTAAGCTCATTCTTCGGCTTCGTGAACAAGAACCCTGGCATCATCCCCTTGGAGGGATAATGGTCCCTCCCCTCTAATCGCCTCTAAAGCACCCGACATTGACATCTGGTTCCCTCAATTACCCGTACTCCAGTCAAGCACATGGGTCAACAGGTCACCAGCTCCTCCTGTGAGTTCTCAATCCCAACTGATTGCTTCCTTCTCTGCCCCTTATTTCTAAGGTTTACAAAATGAAATCTGATAAGATGGGCACAGCTCTTTGCTCTAGGAACACACAAGAAACTTGTTCACTTTCAGCTCAGTCACTGGCCACATCAGAGTGTGATCTCTCCCTGCTTGGAGGTGTGGGTGAGCCGAACTCCAGGGGAAACATGAACATGACAGGAATGCTGTCATACATGCCTGGAACAATTCTTCCTCCCAGATAGGAAATCAAGTGTTTTTTAAGGATTAGTTTTTAAGTTTGTCCAAGTTTGTATTCATATGCTGAGAGACTGAGTAGGTTTGGCATTCTGCAGCCTAGTAAGACCAGACCCCAGGCCAGACACTAAGAACCAATAGACTGTCTGGTCATTAGGACCAGACACAGACAAGAGGGTGCTCTGAGAAGGCTGAACATTTAGCAGCCTTTCACACCATGAATATAAAAATCTCTTCTGAACCTTTGCTTAATCAAATAAATAGAATCAAATTTTTCTACTAGTAAAAACTATACATTATCTACTCATGTTCAAAAAAAGAGATTTGTTATATGCATTTAGTCCATGTGCTTCTAAGCCAGTTAGCCTCTTGGGAGGCAAATGAAAGGATTTAACTTTAGATAACAAAATAAGCCAATCATCTCAGGAAATAATTTTATATCCTATGTTATTTGGTTTCAGCAGAGCAGTTGACTATGCTTGACAACTTCAGAAGAGGGAAACTCTCTTGTCTCTCAGTGAAGTGGCTTGGAATCGTTCCATGAAGTTTGCACAAATTCTTAGCAGAGATGGATAGGCATTGGTGAAAAGTGTTTAAATTTATACTAGGGGCTTTGTCTTTATCTGATGGATCAAGATAACTGATACTTCTTTAATCAATTATGTAAGTCACAGTAGAAACCTGAGTTAACTGGCACCACGTTTCTAACTTATTTTGGTGACTTTTTTTTAACACTGATCTTGATCTTGTTCATATTTTCATGACTTGACCTTTCTTAAATATTATTTGATAAAAAGTACAAATGTAAGAAATGCTTTTCATTAAGGCACTTGTCTATGAAAAAAGGCCTTGGTGCTCCAACTTATGGATATCATTAATTTTTAAAAGACAAATACTCTCTCCCAAGATAATGGAAACAAATGTCTTGTGCAGGTTTTTGCCTTGCACAAATCTATAAAGAGTCCCTTAAGGACTCCAGACAATAGTCTAACTTTAAGTTCTCAGTCTCATAAAACAACTATTTTAATTAAATACAGAGGTTTCCCACCAACTTCAATTCTCAATTATTTAGGGCTTTTTTAAGAAGACATTCCAATGGCATTAAGATGCTGACAAGCTCAACACCATGGAGAACAGGGAAGGAGCTTTCAATGAAAGTGATGGTTAGGGTTGCTAGTAAACTAAATGAGGCCCTATAACTAGGGAAGTCAGAGTGCTTCCCTCAGTCTGTTCAAGTTAATCCATACAGTTCCACATGTGCAGTTTGTTCCACACACACCCTGAAAAAAATATGGCTGCAAATGGCAACTTAAAGAATAGACTTAGGTTGCCAAGATGGTGACGAGTTGTTCCTGACTTCAGTTCTTCTCACAAGAAGAACTAAGGACTATTCAAGAGTAAGACCACTGAGTGAATCCTAGAACATGGGGGTAAGGCTGAAGCAGTGCCTGCACCACTGAGAGGAGACAGACTGCATCAGAGGGTAAGAGGAGCTGCTACCTGCTGACCACACGGCCTCCCCCATAGCATCACACCACGTGGAGAGGCCTCCCCTGAGCCTCCAGTTTCCCCAGTAGGAAAAACAAACCTGGTGGGGGTGAGGGGGACAATTAGACCCAACCCCAGCATTGTGACTTTCTTCCTGGTACCCCCATTCTAATCTCATATACATGGATCACAGGGGAATCAGTGTGGTTCAACCACTGGGGATTTGACTATGATGGAGAAGGTGGGGGTTGGAGTGGGCTTACAATGACCAGCACATGCATCACAGTAGACCAAGTTCATACCTGCAGAGCCCAAGTAGGAATCCCAACCAGCAGTTTTGCTCATCTGCAGAACCATCAGAAATACACCCTGACCAGGAGACGCAGCAGGGTGCAGCTCTGCCTGATTCAGATACGCAGTCACAGAGTTTTGACAACCCTAGAGCCTCTCCCAGGCAAGGAGCTAAACCAGCTACTGGGATGCACTGTAGAGAGTATCTTCCAGCCCCATCTGCCCACAAGGGCTGGTGACGACTCCTGGAAGCTATGTGGCTCAGCAGCCCTCAAACTGAGAGGTGGGCAAGCTGAGCTAATTGCCCCCAGAGCAAAGCCGGTACCAGGTGTGGAGTATTACTGTGCTACACATGGGCCGCATGCTTAATTCACAGCCAAGACTGCAGATAGCCCCCCAGCCCCTCCAAACCAGAAAGCCTATCTGGGAAACAGAGTAGCTTGGAGTGGCTCCATGCCCTCCCTCCCAGACAAGAGAGCTGAGACATAGCCCCACCCATTGTGGAGAATGTCTTTCAGCCCCACCTGTCCAGGACTGGTGGCAACTCCTGTGCCTGTCAATCCCACTGCCTGGCCAGGGCAGGGAAGCTAATTCATAGTTCCACAAATTACTGAATATAGTACCCAGTCCTGACCATCTAGTTAGCCTGACCAGAGAATCCAGGCAAATGCAGAGCCTATCCTGCCGTCTCATCTGGCAGGGAACCAAGGCGGCAGTCCTACCATCAGCCCGTGGCACGACCCCCATCCCCATCCTCAGAGCTTGACCAGTTGCCTTCCCCCAAAATAGACAATAATAGCATCCCCCACCCCCACTCAAGGACATTACCAGGAGACACAGCCAGAAAACCAAACTGTGGTGAGTGGTGAAGAATTGTCTCTGCCAAAGGAAACCTGTAAACTCTGGAAGAGGATCCTAATTACTCAAATATGCAGATACCAATGTTAATAATCAAGACCCACAAATAGGTCACTATGACACCATCGAAAGAAACCAATAAAGCTCCAATAACTGATCATAAAGAAATTGAGACCTATGAATACTCAAACTATTCAGAATAATCCTCTTAAGGAAGTTCAGTGAACTACAAGAAAACACAGACAAACAAAACTAGAAAAATCATGTATGAATAAAATGAAAATGTCCAACTGGGAAATAATAGCCATCAAGAAACAAAACCCAGAACTACTAGAGTTGAAAAAGACAAAAACTGAAGAATTCAGTAGTTTTGAAAGTAGATTTGACCACGCAGAAGAAAGAATCAGTGACCTGGAGGATACGACATTGGAAATTACCCAATCCAGAAGAACAAAAAGAAAAAATAATGTAAAAAGAAGTAAATAAAGCTTACAGGAATTGTGGGAAACAATCTTTGCCTTATGGGAATTCCAGAAGAGAAAGAGAAGGAAGAGAAACTGTGTTTAAAGCAATACTGACTGAAACTTCCTAAACCTGGGGAGACAAATGGATCCATGAGGCCCAAAGGACCCCAAATGGGTTGAACCTGAGGAGGGCTATACAAAGACACATTATAATTAAGTTGTTAAATGTCAAAGACAAAGAATTTTAAAGCAGCAAGAGAAAAGAGAGAAGTTATGCACAGGGAGCCCCCATAAGACTATGGGCAGATTTCTCAACAGAAACTTTTCAGGCCAGGAGAGTTTGGAATGACATATTTAAAATATTGAAAGAAAATAACTGTGAACCAAGAATCTATACCCAGTGAAGATGTCCTTCAGAAAGGATGGAAAAATAAAGACTTTCCTGAACACACAAAAGCTGAGGGAGTTCACCACTGGACCTGCCTTATAAAAATGCTAAAGGAAGTTCTTTGAGTGGAAGTAAAAGAACACTAATTAACATCATCATAAAAATGAAAACATAGTATAAATCTTACTAGTGATGGTAAATATATAGTCATAGATAGATTCTTCAATATGGTAATAGTGGGGAATAGTTCACTTACAACTGTGGTTTAAAAGTTTAAAAATGAACATAATAAAAATAACCATAATAACCATAATAAAAACTTTATTTTGTATTAACCTCATGGTAACCACAAGGTATAATCCTTGTAGTAATTACACACACACACACACACACACAAAAAGCATGCTAAGAAGTCAAAGCATACAAATACCAAAAGACATCAAAACACACACACAAAAAAAAAAGTAGGATAAGAAACAAGGAACAATGGATCTACAAAATTACCAGAAGACACTTAAAATGGCAATAGTAAGTCTTTATCTCAGTAATTACTTTTGAAATGAATTGAATCTCTATTTAAATGACATAGAATGGCTGAATTAAAAAAAACAAGATCCAACAATACGCTGCCTACAGGAGATTCACTTTAGCCTTAAAGACACACAAACACAAGGGATGGAATAAGACATTTCAAGCAACTGGTTACCAAGAAAAGCAAGGGTAGCTATACTAATATCAGACAAAATAGACTTTAAAAATGGTAAAAAGAGACAAAGAATGTCATTATATGATGTTAAAAGTGTCAATACATCAAGAAGATATAACAATTATAAATATTTATGACCCAATATTGGAGCATCTTAATACATAGAGCAAGCACTAACCGAGCTAAAAGGAGACATGAACAGTAATACCATAGCTGGGGACTTCAATACCCCACTCTCAACAATGCCTAGATCATTCAAAGATTCAATGAGAAAACAGTAGGTTTGAACAGTGCTGTAGACCAAATGATTTCATAGACATATATAGAATATTCTACTACCTAGCAACAGAAAAAAACACATCCTTCTTAGATACATATGCAACCTTTTTTGGATAGATCATGTCAGGCCACAAAACAAATCTTAACAAATTTAAGAAGACTGAGCTTTTACCAAGTATCTTCTATGACCACAATGGCATGAAACAAGAAGTCAATAACAAGAGGAAAACTGGAAAATTCATGAACAGAAGAAAATTAAACAACAGTATCATGAACAATTAATAGATCAAAGAAATTAAAGGGGAAATAACAAATTTTCTAGAGGCAAATGAAAATAGAAACACAATATGCCAGAACTTGTGGGATGAAGCAAAAGCAGTTCTAAGAGGTAAGTTCATACCAAAAAAGTTTACATTAATAAGCAAGAAATAACAATCTAATTATATGTCTTAAGGAACTAGAAAAGAAGAAGAAGCTGAGTCCAAAGTTAGCAGAAGAAAGGAAATGATAAAGGTTAGAGCAGAAGTAAATAAAATAGAGAACAGAAAAATAATATAAAATATTAAACAAACTAAGAGTTTTGCTTTGAAAATTTAAACAAAATTGATAAATACTTAGCTGGACTAACCAAGGAAAGCAGAGAAAGGACCCAAGTCAACAAAATTATAAATTTTAAAAAAAGATATTACAAAAGATACTATAGAGATTCAAAAGATCATAAGAGGCTACTATGAACAAGTATTTGTCAACAAACTGGACAACCTAAAAGAAATGGAAAAATTCTTAGAAACATACAAACTACCAAGACTGAATCAGGAAGAAATAGAACATCTGAATAAACCAATTATTAGTAAGGACACTGAATCAGTAATCAAAAATCTCCCAATGAAGAAAATCCCAAGACCAGCTTCACTAGTGAATTCTTCCAAATATTTTGAGAATTAACACAATCCCTCTCAAATTCTTAAAACTAGAAGAGGAAGAAACACTCCCAAACTCATTTTACAAGACCAGCATTATCCTGATACCAAAACCAGAAAAGGACATGATTAGAAAAGAAAACCACAGGCTAATATCCCTGATGAATATATACAAAAATTTGATAAAATGCTAGCAAACTGAAATCAGCACCACATTAAAAGGATTATACTCCATGATAAAGTAAGATTTATTCCCTGGGATGCGTGGATACTTCAATATATCCAAACCGAACAGTGATATATCACATTAATAGAATGGAAGGAAAAAAATCATATAATCATCTCAATAAAAATAAGAAAAACTTTTGGCAAAATTCAACCCCCATTCATGATAAAAACTCATAACAAATTAGGCATAGAAAGAACATATATCAACATAATAAAGGTCATATATGATAAACACAACAGCTATCATATTCAGTGGTGGAAGGTTGAGAGATAAGATCAGGAACAAGACAAAGGGGCCCACTCTCACCACTCCTATTCAACATAGTACCAGAAGTGCTAGCTAGAGCAATCAGGCAAGAAAAATAAGTATCAGAATTGGAAAGGAAGAAGTAAAATTGCCTCTAAATGCAGATAACATGATTTTACATATAGAAAATCCTAGATTTAATAAAAAACACTGTCCGACCTAATCACTGATTTCAGTAAACTTGCAGGATACAAAATTAACATACAAAAATTAGTAGCACTTCTATACACTAAATATGAATTTTCTGAAAAAGAAAGATACCAATCCTACTTATGATAGCACCAGAAACAATAAAATACTGGGGAATAAGTTTAACTGAGGAGGTTAAAGATTTCTACTCTGCAAACTAGAAGATTTTGCTGAAAGAAATTGAAGAAGACACAAATAAATGGAAAGATACTCTGTATTCATGGACTGGAAAAATTAATGTTGTTAAATGTCAATACTACCAAAAGCCCTCTATAAATTCAATTCAATCCCTATCAAGACACCAATAGCATTCTTCACAGAAATAGAGCAAACACTCTTAAAACATGTATGGAATCACAAAAGACCCCAAAAAGCAAAGGAAATCCTGAGAAAGAAGAACAAAGAGAAGATATCACATTTCACTATTTCATAATTTCAAGCTGTACTAATAAAGCTATTATTATTAAGAATTAATAACTATTATTTATAAAATACTAATGTACCTAATAAAACTATAGTCATCAAAACAGCATGGTGCAGGCATTAAAACAGACAAATAGAACCAATGGAACAGAATTGAGAGCCCAGATGTAAACCAAAGTACATACAGTAAACTAATATTTGACAAGAGAACCAAGAATACCTAATGAAGAAAAAACAGTCTTTTCATTAAATGATGCTCAGCAAACTGGTTATTCATAGGTAAAAGATGAAACTGGGCACCACTCACAAAAATTAACTCAAAGGGTTTAAAAAGTGAGATGTAAGACCTAAAACCATGAAACTCCTAGAAGAAAATATAGGAATACAGTCCCTTGACATAGGTCTCAGTAATGATATTTGGATATGATACCTAAAGCACAAACAGCAAAATTAAAAATAAACAAGTAGGACTACATCAAACTAAAAAGCTTTGCACAGCAAAAGAAACCATCAACAAAGTGAAAGACAGCCTATGGAATGGGAAAAAATATTTACAAATCATGTGTCTCATAAGGGGTTAATATCCAAATTATATAAAGAGCTCATACAACTCAATAGCAAAAAATAAATGACCCTATCAATAAAATGGACCAAGACCCAAACATACATTTCTCCAAAGAAGATATATGAAAGTCAACAGGCACATGAAATTGTGTTCCACATTGCTAGTCATTGGGAAAATGCAAATCAACACAATGAGTTGTCACCTCATGCCTGTTAGAATAGCCAACATCCAAAAAAATTTTTAAATGCTGGCATAGATGTGTAGAAGAGGGAACCCTGTGCACTGCTTATGGGATTATAAATTGATATAGCCACTATACAAAACAGTGTGGAGGATCCTGAAAAATTGAAAATAGAACTACTATATGATACAGTAATTCCATTTATTGGAATATACCCAAAGGAAACAAAACACAAACAGGAAAAGACCTCTGCGCCCTGCCATGTTCATAGCAGCATTATTTACACTAGCCAAGACATAACTGGATGAATGGACAAAGAAGCTGTGATACACACACACACACACACACACACACACAGGAAAATTATTCAGCCACAAGAAAAGGAGGAAATCCTGCCATTTGCGACAACATGGATGGACCTGGAGGGCATTATGCTAAGTGAAATAAGTCAGACAGAGAAAGACAGATATGTATGATCTCATTTATATGTGAAATCTAAAAGAAAAAACCTCATAGAAAAAGAAATAAGACTTTGTTTACAAGAGGTAAGGGTTGGAGGAGAGGGACTTAGAGGAAGGTGGCCAAAGGCAGAAACTTCTACTTTTAAGACAAATAAGTAGTAGGGGTAATGGACCACATGAGACTATATGTAACACTACTGTATGATATACAGGAAAGTTGTCAAGAGAATAAATTCTAAGAGTTCTCCTTACAAGGAAAAAAGTTTTTTTCCTTTCTTTTTTATTGTGTCAATATGAGAAGATGGATGTTGACTGAGCCTACTGTGGTGATCATCTCACGGAATACACCAATCAAACCATCACGCCGTACGCCTTCTACAGCAGTGAATTACTTCACAATAAAATGGGGGGGGGGACAAGGCGACAGAAGTCCATATGTCTATCGATAGTAAAGAAGGCTCCCTCAGAACATTCCCCTCAGAAATTCTTTATAAAGGCCTGGGATATGCACAGTTTGGGTTAAGACTCATAAATGCGATGAAAAGAACCATTATGGAATGCTGCCCCACAGACCTCAGAGCTCAAACATCTCTCCGCATTTACAACTGCTTACAACCCACTTACGACTGGAAAAGGAAAGAACAAATCTGTGCACAAGAAAGACTCTCAGGAGAACTTCCTCTCCTGGCTGTAAGAACTGCCAGCTTTGTACATCAAGCCTTTGTACATGTTCTCTCTCATGAATCTGGTGAAGAAATGAATGTGACATGAAGTGTAAAAGTTGCATGAAGTAATTTATATCACTTTTGATTTTAACTGCAAACCTAGAAAAAAAATCAGTGAGTAGTTGCAGGAAATATTCCTTGTATCCAAAGTAATAGTAACTCATAAGTAAATAGAATATGCTGTTTTTTAATAAATGGATCCCAAAATTATGCCAACCAGACAGAAAAAAATCCTATTGAAAGGGAATATGAAAGAAAACTCGTTCTTCCACCAAATGCACATCAAAAGTTGGCATTTTGCAATCTTTAAGCAACGTTAGCCTTCCACTATGAATCAGAAACGCAAGCCTTTTTCCACATAAATGAGTTCCCTTTCTGCTCCAGTACTTTGAAAAGGCCTACAGCTTAAGTAAATGGCAGTCAGGCATGCCATTATCTAACCATCTCCAAACCACATGTTAGTCCTCCTTCCTAGCGTTTAAAATTAACAAACAAAAAAACAAGAATTTTCTATATACATTTCCAGGTCATAACAACATCCTTCACTGACTCCACAGGGAATGTCTGAAGGTTTTAAAACAAATCTCAGTGAGTGACAAAGAGAAGGACGTACTGTATTCCTAATAAGAAGATTTACTACTGCTGAAGTGATCATTTTATCTCCAAATAAAATATAGATTCAAGGATATTCCAAAAGGAATCCCAACAGGGTTTTATTTGGATTAATTTAAACTACATACTTCATGCAATTTCAATTTTCAAGAATGAAAATTGTCAAAAAGAAAAGAGGAGAGTTGAGGCGAAGAAGCAGGGAAGCTTGTCCTGCCAGATATTAAAACTGACTACAAAATCACTATAACTGGAACAGTATTTCATTGACATGACAAAAGATAAGTGGAATTAAGTAGAAAGCCCAAAGAAATGTTAATATCTGACAGTAGTGGAATTTCAGTTTTTAATGGATGGATTATTTAAAGATATTAGCACAACTGCCAACTATCTAGAAAAAATTAAGTCATGCCATTTACATAAATACATCCCAGATGGATTAAAGATCTAATTGTGTGGGTATGTTTTAAGATTTTTTATTTCATTTTGGTAAGAACACTTAGCTTGAAATCTTAACAGATTTTTTAATGTACAGCATGGCATTGTTACCTCCAGGCACAAGGTTGTACCTCAGATCAGTCATCTTGCATAAGTGAAATTTTACATCCGTTGATTAGCATCTCCCCATTCCACACCCCTCCCCCCATGGTCCCTGGCGACCACCATTCTCTTTGCTTCTGTGAGTCTGACTATTTTAGATTCCTCATATAAGTGAGATCAGGTAGTGTTTGACCTTTGGGGACACACTTATTGAACTTAGCGTCATGTTCCCAAGGTTCACCCATGTTGCCACATGTTGCAGAATCTAATTATTTACATACACACACACACATACACACATACACACATGCACGCAGGATATGTGGAGGCCTTCACCAGAAAAGACTGAAAACTCAGAATTCCCAATATAAAAGATGGGCAAATTTGACTTCATTAAAATGTAAAATGTCTTTATGATAAATACTGTGCTTTCTCACGGGAAGAAAATATTTGCAACTCTTATAACTAACCATTGGTGATTACCTCTAAACAAAGAACCCTCCGATTGTCATTAGGAAATGGGCGAATGAGAAGTGACAGAATGCAGGAGAGAAAACTGAGTGGCTAATAAGAATATAAGAAGTGTTCATCTTCACTGGGAGTCTTGAAAATGCAAAGACAAAAAGAAATGACAATAATGAGAAGACATTTTTTTATTCACCAGATAAACAAAAATTAGGCTTCAATAATACCCAACACTGGAGTATGAGTTGGTATATTTCTAAAAAGGGATTGGCATAGCTATCAAAACTACAAATGTGTATAACCATTGATTCAGCAAGTCCATGCTTAAACTTCTAGCCACAGAAATAGGATGACCAATACCTAAAGATGAATGCTCATGAATGTTTACCACAGACTGTTTGTAGCATTAAATACTGTTAACCTACATTCCCACCAGTAGGAGAACTGGAAAAACTACCATAACTCACATTAGAGAATCGATGGGCTATTGTACAGCTATGGAAAAGGAAAGATTTCATCATCATGTACTGACCTGAAAAGATATTCATTGTATATTTTCACAAAAAAAGAAAGTTACCAAATAATGTGGATATCATAATATTAAAATAGAAAGCTCTGTGTCTGGTTATATTTGTAGATGAGCAGGAAAAAACACGGAATGAGACATATCAAATGCTCAACATTAATCTAAAAGAGGAGGGAAAGACGCTATCACATCAGAAAGAGAAAGGATACTGACACCTGATTTGCCCTCCTTTGGCCCACATACATCCCTGCCGCTGTCCTCTGGCCTTGGTGTTTCAAATGCAGGTTTAATTTCATAACCATAATTCCACTAAGTAGATGTTATTATACACAAATTCTACAGATGTTTACAAATGAGGAAGCTGAGGGTAGGGACTCTAACCTACACAAAGGTGCACAGCAAGGCCCTGGCCCGGCCACTCCACCTCCTACAGAGCAGCAGAGCCCCCAGGTTGAACACGGTCTCCCCCAGAACGCCCTTCAGGCAGGCGAAACTGGTCAGCCAGGGATCCACTCACACACAGGACCAAAAATGTTGTAGAGGGTCCACTCACTAGGGCGGACAGTAAAGTTTGGCTTCCTTAAGTCTGTTAGCCACAGAGCTACAAAAAATGAGCAGGGAGGCACTGTCGGTGTAGAAATAGTGATATTCCCACGGGACACGGAGACTAGGCGGCCCCCCGCGGTCTGCACAGCATGGCCCTGGGCACTGCCCGCACTGCCCGGGAGCAAGGCCAGAGCAGACAGTCAGAGACGACGCGCAACAGTGAGAGGTACATTAGGGCAGCACCGGAGCAACAAGATGGGGAAGAGAGGACCCGTATCACATGGCTCTGCATGGACCAAGCAGCAGCGGCGCCTGGGTCAGGGGAGCGCCTCCACCAGACACGCAGGAGGCAGAGCGGCGCCCCCTTGTGGCTGCTCCCTGCGCCCCGTCTTGGTAGACATCGCCCCTCTGAGCCCCCCCTCTGCCCTAGGTTTTCCCACACAAACAACGTTGGGGGACTTTTCCTTTGTGAATTTGTCCGAGGGGACAGCCTCTGCAAGAGAAATTCATTCTATTTAGAGTGTGAGGTTCAAACGTGGCCATAAGGTATCCACAGCCACAAAGAGGACTCCAGAAACGTAAGGGACAGAATCTTGAGGCAACAAGCTTTAACTGTTTGTATTCAATTAACTTGGCGGATACACAAAACTAAGTGGCTACTGGAAACGCAACATTCTTTCCTGTTTGTTTGTTTGTTTGTTTTAATTGCCCATAGGAATTGTCTGATGAGTTGATTTCAGTCTACGGAAGCCAAGCAGAAGCGTGCTGGCACGGCAGCAGAGAGACGAAAGAGCTGGAAGGAGATTCATCATAATGATGATCGTGCACAAGTCTAGCCCCGCTGGAGACACGTGGTATGCTCGAATAAAGAGCATACGAGAGTTTTAAGAAAGGCCTATTTAAAGAGATACTGGCCTGGGGCTACTCAATCTACCAATCTAGCCGGCAGCCTGAAGCAGGGAGGGGAGGCAGAGGTCGCCGAGAGACGGCTGTGCGACGAGAACCATCTCACAGGAGCTGTGACCCTCAGCGGAGAGACATAAGCAGCCAGCTGAAAATCCACAAGCAGGGGTGCCTCCCCAGTGACCAAATCCAACTCACACCCAGACAGTGAGAGAGACTATGGATGGAATCCCCAAAGGTCAGCCTGCTGGCCCCAGACGGGGTGGGAGGTGCGGGAGAATGGCTCACAAAGGGCAAAAGGAAGACGCCCCATCCAGCACCTGCCTTCCCACTCCATGCCCACAGTCTCAACAGGCTGGGGATGGTTTAAAACTAAGGAAGCATAGTCCATGGAACAGACACAAACTGAATGGGACAGACATGCCTTTGGCACTGAGGTCAGAGGGCAGGGATTCATTCACTGCCTTTCCAAGAACAAAAAGATCATTAACTTTCGACTTGGCTTCTCTTAATGTGTCTGTAGGACCTACATATACTACAAGCATACACACCTGCAGGGTCAACATAAACCTGTAACCCCATTTCCTCAACCACCTTTATATGCACCCGACGTAGAGAGAAAATTCACTGAGAAGGAACAGAAAGTAAGGAAGATGAATGTTTTTACGATTATTATAGGCCCCATGCACATATTTCAAGCATCATTTGTTTCCAGTAGGTCAAAGTTGCATTGCCGGCTCCCTGTCAGTGAGGGCATTGTGGTGGTGTCCACTCGGGCCGGTCATCATTCCTTGTGCCCAGGAAGGTTCGTTACTCTGTGTGTGCTCTTGGGGAACCATCAGCGTGTGTGAGGGGCCTGGACTTCCTCTTCTCTCCCTGCAGTATTCCAAGCGTGATCTCAACTGACATCTGAGACGCATGTGCAAGAGATGGTATGTCACTGCAAGATTTTAACCCATGGTAAGTTCACACCTAACTAGTAAAGACATCTAAGAGTGTCCTATAGATGAATGCCTCTGTAAGAAAAGATGTGCCAGAATATCTTTCATATTGTCTGCTTGCTAAGGTTTACAATATCCATAGATGCAGGTGACGAGACACACAGACAGACAGATGACAGGCATAGAGATCCTTAACCACCGGCCCACTTCTGTTTTCAATTTACATGAATAAAACTTGGCTCACTTCTTCCACTAAACAGGTTACACTTCTACCCAGGAACCTGAGAGGAAGGTTTGTACTGTATTAAAACCAACCAGACTCAAATGAGAACCAAACAACAATCTCACTTTGCAGTCAGTTACTCGGTCAAAAGAAAAAAAGCGGGTGAAAGGATCCAACACTGGGGTCTCCCTGAGCACCCTTCCTGCTTGTCACGGGCAGAGCTCCTCCAGAGCCCCGTCTGGGAAAGATGGTGGGCTAATGGACACCTCCATGCCTGGAGTGCCTCGCTGCTGAATTCTACCAACCATTCAAAGAATAAATAACACCAGTTCTGCACAGTCTCTTGCAGAAAATAAAAGTGGAGGGTACACTTCTCAGCTTATTTCATGAAGCCATCATTGCCCTGGTACCAAAATAGAAATGTTACACAAAAACAGCAGGCCAGGCTACAGACCTCAGGGACCAAGGGTCAGCAAACTGCAGTGTGTGGGTCGGCTGTCTACAAATACAGCTTTATTGGAACAGACACATTCATTCATTTGCTATGGCAGAGCTGGACACTTGGAGATGCACTAGGAAATGTGTGGTCTGCAAGTCAGCAATATTTTCTCTATAGTCTTTTACAGAATTTGCCAACTCCTGACACAGATGCAAAATTCTTCAACAAAATATCAACAAAATTGAGTGGAGCAATATATAAAGCATAAAATGCAGAGAGACCAAGTCCACACAAGGGTAGGCAAGGCATAAGTGGGTGCCAGAGCTGCAGCAGGCTGGGGAGGGCCTCTGTGCAGGCGCCGGGGCAGCAGCCCGGGCAGACAGAGTGAGCGCCACAGTGCCCTGTGTGGCTTAGGGACCCTGTAAACGCTGAGGGCATCCACATGGCCGCAGCAATGGCCAGGAGGACGGTGACCCATGCAGGAGACTGAGGCACTATGGAGACACATGGAGAGTGGTCTTCTGATACCAGAAGATGACTAAGAATCCTAGAAGAAGATCCTAAAAGAATCATGGTGACATTTCAAGAAGTAACTAATGCCAGACTGAGGGCCTCCCACTGGCCAGACTGTTAACATCAGGCAGCATTTTAATGGCCCATAACCTATTGAATAAAAATAAGTATCAGTGAGTCCATAATAAATAAATAAATAAGCTGTTCTGTAGGGTTAGAAGACCAACTAGTAAGTGTGGAAGCAACAAATGAGTTATAAAAAATTACCATCTGGGAGCCATCCTGGTAAGAACTCAGCCTCGAAACAAACCTGGGTATTCAAACTATCAGTATGCTGGAATCAGTCGTTAAATCTTTGGGAATTTTGTGAATCAGTTGTTAAAATTACTAAAATGCATGCAATTAAATAAATTATATATTTTAAAAGTTAACAAGTACTTCAACCTCGGCCCTTGGGCTCCAACCCCTCTCACCGAGCCGCTACAGCACTGAGCACATGCCTACAGCCGTGGCCCATCCTCCCGGCGCAGAGGCCCTTCTCTCCTCGCTCAGGCTCTGACACCCCCTCCTGCCTCCCTCCCTCCTAGGTGGGTGCCTTCTTTGGAGGTAATTGCCACCTGCAGCTGTAGACTTATATTGTAAGAGGTCAACATTGCCAGAGACAAAAGCATTTCCTTCCCACTAGTTCCTGAAAATGTCCCAGGGCTCTCTCTGAGCGGCTCAGTTCAGGTCACGGGCCTCACCCACCACGTGGTGCAGGGAGCTGGGAGGGAATCTGCTGATTGCAGAGGCTGGGCCTGAAGAGCTGGGTCAGCCTCCCACCCCCACAGGGGCTATGCAGGCTGATGATGACATGACGTTGGTCATCTGAAGGGAAGTGAAGGTGCCAGGACCAGAAAGAGGAGGAGGGGAGGCCGGAGGGCAGGCAGGGAAACCACGCGAGTCCCCACATATTTAGAAAGCAAGGGAAGTGGGACCATCAAGCAACAGAGACCAGCCCTTCAGGTAACAGAACTGATATCATGGGAGACAAGGGAAGGGAGTTTTCAGACAGGGAGGAGGCCAGAAGTGTTTTATGCAACAAAGACAAAAAAGAACACTATTTTTTTTAAAGAAAAAAAAAGCTTGTGTATACAGCAATCATTAGCGGCCTTCATGGGGTTGAGGGTGAGCTTCCCTGGCGTCAGGCCTGAGTTGACAGTGAGGAGATGGAAGCAACAGGCCAAGGCTCATTTTCCGTGAAGCTCGGCAGGGAAAGGAAAGAACAAGATAACGTGTAAAGGCATCATTTATTTTTTAAGGGGAAAACCTGAATGTATTTCCAGGCAGACAGGAAGGAACACACAAATTGTGCCACATTTGAGAAGTCTGGAAGTTCATTCAGATAAAGGGGTTAGATAGCTAATTGGCTGCTATTTGAGCTGTGCTCCAAATGATATTACTTTCATCTTGTCTAAGAAATTATCCTGCGCTATAAACTAAGAACTTGTGGAGGGAAGGGGGTGTCTCACCTCATCAGTTTACCAAAAGGCACTGACACGGTGCCTCTGAATTAATACGTTAACAATAAACAACATATTTTAAGTGTGCTCTGTCGAAATAGAGCACTTAAGATTGGCGAATTGCACTGGGAAAGCCTCAGATTTCACATTTTTCCTCTCAAGCAAACAGAAGCAGTCAAAAAAACAAAACCTGGCCAAAGCTGTGAAAAGCCCAGAGACACCTCCAAGTCATTTCATCTTTACACTAACATCGTGCGTTTATAAGTCATTCAATTCCCAAGAGTGTACTTGCTCAATCTTTTATTAAAAAAATATCCGAGTGCCTCCTATGTGTTTTGATAACATGCATCCCTAATATGGGTTTCCACAAGCACAGACTGAGACGCTCTAGCTAGACTGTTTTGCAGATAACTTCTCTGATTTTCCAGCATCACCTAGAAATATCAATCACGGGGAGAGTCGTCCAGTTTGGAGATCTTGGTACACCCTCCAGGGGGAGCCCTCTGCGCCTGGGCCGGGGCTCAGTCTCCGTGTCTTCTCGCGCCTCCTCCCTGGGGCATCGGGCCGGCCTAGAGCGCTCGCCCCTCCGGACAGTGAGCACAGCTGCAGGTTCGGGCCTCCTTGGAAGTCTCCACGGACATGAGCCTCATGAAAAGTAAGGATGAGGAACAAGTGAGAAAAGTCTCTTCATAACAACATAATGGCTCTGCTGGGGCTAATGCTTTGTTTCCATTTCCTCAGAATTGGCTAGAAATTCAAATGTGTCTCGAATGTGGCAAAGGGCACAGCCGTGCATGGCGAGGAGGAGCTGCGGCACCGCAGGTCTGCTGACTCCGCAAGAATAAGTGTCTTGGCGGGTCACCCAGTCGAGAGCTTAATGAGTGAGTTTAGTTTCCCCTTTGAACTGAGTGAGGCCGCCATCGCCCAGACAGCAGAGAACTCTGCCTGACCGGGGGCTCCAGTCTTACTCTCCCCTCCGCCTCACGCTGCCCCCGTGTCCCAGCCAGTGACTGGAGGGGAGAATTCCGGGGTGACTGGGAGGCCCCGCTGTGCCAGGGGAAAGCTTGGGAGGAATAAACGGACACCCTGATTACGTCACACTCAGAGTAAATAGCTGCCTCAGCCCCTCTCCATCACCTCAGGATAAAGGTTAAGTTTCTCAGCTTGGATGCAAGACCCTTTCCCCTCCACCGGCTTCCGGTCTCCCTCCCTCCCCCACCCCTGGGCCCACCCAGTCTCCCGTCCTCACATCAGCTTCCTTCCCACCGTGTTCGCCCGAGGGGCTTCCCTCTGCCAGCAATGCCTTTCCTCGAGGAAGCTGAAATTTCTAAATTATGTTGCAATGTTCACAGCTGAAAAAACAGTAAAATCCCAAGGTGGCGCCTCATTTGTGCATCTCGCCATCTACAAAATAAGCCTACATTTTAGTCTAAAGTTTTCTTCTGGTTGTTTTTTCAGGAAGCCCAAACTTTATCTTCAGTCATCTACTTGGAATTGATAAATCATTAGAATTATTTTGGAAGCAAAAATAACACCAATGAAACATCGAGAGAAAAACTCCACATTACATGTACATGATGGGGATACTTTGACTTTCAGTTCAGCTGTGTATTGGACTATACTGTATATTTGAAGCCACTATTCCTGGGTACCTTTGCTCATGCTGAAATGCTGAATGACTTACCAATATCAATGGGTGCCATCAAGAAAAAATTTTAAAGACATTTGAAAATAATAATTCTAGCTCAACACTTAAAAGCTCTTTGGAAGCCATGACTTAAGCTTCTGAGGCACTTGGGTATTCAAGTTCATTTCAAATCAGTTCTCAAGACTATTACAAAACATTTCTAGAAAGACAGCTATAGCACCAGAACAAGCAGAAACCTGTAGTCTACAATTTAATAGAGCTATTCATTCTAGTGTTTTATGGAAGTACAGAATCAGTAAAAGTTCCTCTTATCTATGATAAATGTCAAGAGAGAATAACATCGTACTGATAATCATCAGAACTTAGGGAACTGGCCCACCTGTCTCTTCTTCTGTGTTTCTCCCATATACTTTTGTTCCTCACATGCTCAGACTTTCATGGATTCTACGCCAAAAATAAGGCTTTCTACTGGTTTTCCCAAGATGATTTCTTGTTCCTGGAGAGAAGGAACATGAGCTACGGATAAGACAACGAGGAAAAAGAAAATGACGGCAGGACTAAGTGCCATGAATCATGTAGCACACATGCCAGAAGATGACACGCTACTAGGATGAGGCATTTAGGTCTTGCTCTGATGCGCAAAGCTGAACTGATTCAAGCTGCTCTTGAAATAAGGATTCCTTGGGATCTTAATGTGCCGATGACGCTGGCTTGGAAAAAATACCCCACGTAAAATCATACGTAAGGGATCAAATCTGGGATGACTTCAAAAAGGAATCCATGTAGCCCTGGTGTGGTAGACAGAGTTCCTGAGCTTTGGCAGCTGAAGGATCCTTACACCTGGAGACACTATTCCAGCCACTGGCCTCAGTCAAATGACAGTTCTCACTTCTCATGAGAACACCCACGCTCCTCTCAGCCGACCCTCTCTCCTTTCTCATGGTCAATGGAAAACAGTGAACAAAGTCACCTGGTGGATAATATTCCATTTGCTTTTATTTTCAAAATTTACTGAAGTGTGTTAGACAGCTGTCCTTGAGCCTTGTCATACACGTGTCACACGGCATGAGAGCCTACTCAGGGTTTATATGAACCCTGTACGTCTGCGAGTCATCATCGTCAGGATTTCTTTCGGAGATTTTCCTCCAAATTAAATAGTCAATGAAAAGTTCTTGACTATCACCGAGATAGCTCCCCTTTCGTCTATGTGTAGTCAATGAACTAACATACTACAGCCATCATTCTTCTTCCATTATAAGCAAAATTCAACTCTCAATCTCTCTCTGTGTCTCTTTCCAAACATACTTCTTCGCCCCATCAGTTTCTTCATCTGTTTTCCTCTGCTTACCCTCCCTCCACACTCCCTTACTCATCTTCATATGTGACATCTTAGTAGCTCACCTTCTGAAAAAGTTCTAACAGGACATTAGAGCCCTCCAGGAGAGCAGAACTCTGTAAGCCAAAGGAATTAATCTGGTTTTATTTATGGCCTAATAAAATATAAAGTAACAGTTGTTTTTAAACCACCCATCTTTATGTGTTCTTAGAACTGGGAATGGAAAGGTAAGTTAAAAAAAGAATTCATTCGGAGTGGCAAGGTGGAGGCTGACAAAGCCTGAGGATGGAATGAAGCCAACCCAGAAGCAGAGCATTCTGAAGCCAGAGTCACAGGGACCCGAGAGGGCTGCATTCTCACCCGGGTTAAGCAGTGATGGTAACCCACTACTGTCTTGCCAGAAACTTAATTCTCCTTCGTAACAGCACTTGGGGGCCACGGACAGAATGTCTTCTCCCACATGAGCTCTGACAGTCCCAGCTCTCTCCAGCTCCCTGGGCCAGTGCATCCATGCCCCCTGTGTAGGGGAAGCCTAGCTTTAGATGAGGTGTGCTTTGAGACAGAACTTCCTCTTAGAGTTCTTCTCTTACAAAGACAAGATTTCCTACAGCACCTGAGATGGGTTCCAATTCAGACTGTACTTATCTGTTTCCACTACCTAAAAATGACGAGACTTGTATTCTAGTCCATCCTGCCACTCTCTCTTTCACCATTTATGCCATGCTCAGCTTAGAGCCGGAGGATAATTTCCTGTCCTTTTTACATGAGGTGAAATAGCAGCTGAGAAAAGATAAAGTGTTTTTCCCACAGGTCATCACTGAATCAATTAGTGGCCGACCCACATCTAATCCCAGCCCAGCGTTTTCTTAAATCTGGCCCCTTGTGTATCACTCAGAGTACCAGAAGAAAAGAAATTTCTCCCAAAGGGCGCACATGACCAGGCTTTAAAGAAGGCTTTAAAGGTTTACAAAGGTATGAGAAAGTTGAGAAAATAAACTAAGAATGGTAAAGCATCCAGAAACTAGCCATGGGAACTTGCTCGTGGGAAGCTGTTACCACCCCCAGCCGGGAGGAGACACAGGGAGAAAACATCCATGTTGCTGTCAGAGCCCCTGGGACTCGGGGCCGAGGGGAGGCAGCTGGCGCCCCGCCCCCACCCTCTGGTCCCCTGCCCAGCTTCTCACTGCCTGAGCCCAGCCTCGCACCGCCTGGAAGAACCCCAGGTGACCTCCTCTTTCGGAGTCGGCGTCTGGAGGCCGAGAGAGCAGAATGGACTTAGGGGTTAGGGCTGGAGGGTGAGAAAAAGGAGAGCGACGGGCACATTTTATTTTGATATATTTGTGAATTAGTGATTCTGTTATTGAAGGTATAATTCTTACTATTAGAAATAGGAATCATTCCCATTTAAAAGTCTGTTGAAATTTTACCCTTATGTAATCTTATTTATAAAAAGAGCATATGACCTCAATGACTCCTCAAAACTGTTAAGATTCTTGTTTCCTAGCTAACCCATCATCCAGCACCAGGAAATTCAGGACGTCATGTGCTGTCTGCAGCGTGAGCCTCCGTACAGGACAGTCGCACAGACTACACGGGGTTTTTTAACGCTCTGCCTCAGGAGAGGTCCCGTGGAAAAAGCTCGAGGCTGGAACATGGGATCAACACAAGACTTCCCAGCTGAGGACCTTTTCCTCAGCACTCGGAGGCTCCGAGTCAAAAGCACTGCAGCCCTGCGGCTCTGAGCCCCGAAAGTGCCCTGGCAGCTCCCCGAAGAGGAAGGAACGCCTTCGTTTCCCAGTGTCTCTACATGCCGCTGCTCTACACTGCGGGTCGGTCAGCTCTACCCATGTCTCTAACAGCACTCTCCCATTTATCTCCGCACATCTCCACCAGCCAAGGACTACAGAGCTTCGCTGTACAAATTCAGCTGTACTTGTGTGACTTCCAGAGGAGCACACTGAGCCTCTCTCTTCAGCTGCCCACACAATCTGATCCCTCAAATTCTAATAGGATCGTCACCACTCCCCAGGGAAAATGCTCCCCCAGTGACTGAGAATCACTAGCCTGAAGTTCTTGGGCCACGCAGGTGGACAGCACTCAGACTGAAGACACCTAGACTATATGCTGATAGGCCAGTTCTCTCCTGCGAGTGTTCCCGGTGTCCCAGACAGGAGTTTCCCCATGGCTTTTCATGGTTTTATCTAGACTGGGCCTGTCGCACCCATACATCTGGTACAGCTAGTGGCCCCAAGAGTCCTCATAAAGGTGGGACAGAGACCTTCTTGGCCACTTAGACCCATGCAGTATGAGGTCTTTACCTGTGGGCTTCATGTCTATAAAAATCTGCCCACTGAAGGGTAGCTCTAGACTGAGCTTGACCTTAACAGGGCAGGCTCTGGGTCTCCCAACTGGCCTTCCCTCAGCCCTCGGCAATCCCCCCACCTTTTTCTGTCTATGATATGTAGGGCCTCAAAGGTTATTCCCCATGTCCCTCATCAAACCTTTTCCCACAATTCATTTGCCCTGGAATATAGATCACTAATAACACTTTAAGTGTTATCCACCACACACACACACACACACACACACACAAAATAGGACTTGAATAGAAGCAGTGAGCCAAGGCAGATATACAAGAAGCAAGCTAAGCACCTGTGGAAACAGATTTGGTCTCCAAAAAATACTTTGTTGACATCAAATCCCTTGAGTTTCTGACCTCCACTCGGCTCTGACCCAGCTTTGTTTCCCGCCCTGGAATATTCTAAGATCCCGCTATGTTCCTGCCAGCCCTTTTTTTTTTTAAATAGAACAGCTTGATTGAGACATAATTCACCCATTTAAAGTGTACAATTCAGTGGTTTTTACTATATTTAATAATACTATATTTAATAATGGTGTAGTATATTTTTGGGTATATTTCCAAAGAAGTTACACCATTTTACATTCTCATCCTCCAGCATATGATTTCTCCACATCCTTGTCAACATTATTGTCTCTTTTTTATTTTAACCATCTTAATGGGTGTGAGGTGGCAGCCCATTGTGGTTTTGATTTGCATTTTCCTGATGATAAATGATGAGAAGTATCATTTCATGTGTTAACCAGCCATTTTTATACCTTCTTTGCAGAAATGTCTATAGAGATCCTATGCCTATTTTTTAATTGGGTTATATGTCTTTCCATTACTGAGTTGTAAGATTTCATGTAACTATAAATATCACTTATCAGATATATGATTTGCAAATATTTCCTCCAATATTGTGAGTAGCTCTTTATTTTCTTGATAGCTATCCTTTAAAGCACGGATGTTTACATTTTTATGAACCCCAATTTTTCTATTTTTAATTTTATTGCTTGTATTCACATCTAAGAAGGTTTTGCCTAAAGCAAGGTCATAGAGACTTACTTGTATATTTAAAAGGTTTATAATTTTGTCTCTTACGTATGTCTATGAGCTATTTCAAGTTAATTTTTGTGTATAGTGTGAGGAAGGATACTATTTCATTCTTTTGTGTGTGGATATCCAGGGGTCCCAGTACCACTTATTGAAAAGACTATTCTTTTTGCATTGAATAATCTGGGCATCTTTTTTGAAAATCAATTCAACATAAATGTAAGGGTTTATTTATGGGCTCTCAATTCCAGTCCACTTTTCTATATGTCTGTACCATACTGTCTTGAGTCCTGTAGCTTTGATGTAAGTTTTGAAATCAGAACTTTAGATCCTCCAAATTTGTAATTCTTTTTCAAGGTTGTTTTGGCTACTTTAGGTTCCTTGAGCTTCCATATTCATTTTAGTAGCAGCTTGTCAGTTTCTGCAAAGAAGTTGGGACTTTGGTAAACTTTGTGTTAAATCTGTGTATCAGTCTGAGGAGTATTGCTATTTTAACAATGTTAAGCTTGCAAATGCATGAATCTGGGATGTCTACTTAATTAGAACTTCTTTAATTCAACTTTTTTGTTGTTTCCAGAGTGTAAGTTTTGTACTTCTTTTGTTAAGTTTACTCCTATTTTTTTTTTGTGCTGTTGTAAATGGAATTTTTTTTCTCAATTTAATTTTGGATTGCTCACTCCAAGGATATAGAAACTCAGTTGATTTTGTATATTGATTATATACATTCTGAACTTGTTCATCTCATCGATCAGTTCTCATAGTTTTTTGGTGGATTCCTTGGGATTTTCTATACATAATGTCTGAAATCAATATAGTTTTACTTCTTCTTTCAATCTGAAAGAGTTATATTTCTTTTTCTTGACTAATTGTCCTGCCTAGACTCTCCAGAATAAAGTGAATAGAAGTGGTAAAAGTTATCATCTTTGTCTTGTTCCTGATCTTAGGGAGAAAGCATTCAGTCTATCCATTAAGTTTGATTTCAGCTGTGACATTTACCACATGTAAGTTCATTTATCAGCATCTACTTCATATATATAATAGCTTAAGTGCAATGAGATATAGAAACATTACTCCTACATAGCTCTATCCTCTTGTGCCCCTTTTCTGCAAGAAGACAGTCACTCCTTGCTATAAATTGTTACTTTGTATTTTGTGTCCTTTCAAGAAAGAGAAGACAGGAGAGCAATTATATACAGAGGGAGTTTGTTTTACTAACCTTCTTATTTACCAATTTTGGTTCTCTTCATTTGTTCTTATGGATTCAAGTTACCATTTGATGTCATTTCTCTACTTCAGTACAACTTTGCTCCCATCTACAAACTTCAGGCTGCATTTGTCAAACATGTTGCATTTCTGTATGTTACAAGCCCAACCGTACCATTACATACAGAATATATTGTACAATTGCTTTTCGAATCAGTTAAAAGAAAAATATGTATACATCTTCTTTCTTTGTATTATCTTTTATGACATAATTATAATTATATATTCTTTGCATTTTAATAACTTATAGTTACATAATTACATTTATAATTATATAATTACAAATTATATTTATAATTATATGATCACCTTGACCAGTGCTTTTTTTTCCATGAGGATTTGAATTACTTTCTTGGAGTATTTGTCTTCAGCCTGAAGAACTTGTAGTATTTCCTGTAAGGTGGGTCTGCCAGCCACAGATTTTATGTTTTTGTTTATCTGGAAATGCATTTCACCTTTATATTTGAAATACAGTTTTGCTACATATAAGATCTTTTCAGTACATTGAATATACCATTAGACTGCCGTCTGGACTCCATGGTTTCCAATGAGAAATCAGCAGTTAATCTTATTGGCTTTCCCATATATGATGAGTCAATTTTTTCTTGACTCAAAATTTTATTTTTGCCTTTGACTTCCAACATTTTGACTACAGTCTGTTTTGGTGTAGATCTCTATACTACTATGGAGTTTTGTTGAGTTTCTTGAACATGTAGATTAAAGCTTTTCATCAAATTTTGGAAGTTTTAGCCATTGTTATTTTAAATATTTATTTCCGCGCCTTTCTCTCCCTCCTCTCCTGGCATTTCCATCGCATGTACGGGGCACTAAAGCCCCCTGTTCCTCTGAGGCTCTGCCTTTGGGTTGCATAATCGCATCAATCTAACTTTAAGTTCACTAAGTCTTTGTCTCCCAGCTCAGATTTCCTGGTGAGCCCCACTGGTGATTTCCTCGTTTCCACTCTTACAGTTTCAGCTCCACGATGTCCATTTGGTTCTCTTCATCCTTCCTGTTGCTTTATTGATATTCCCCACCAGCAGAGACACTGTTATAATTTCTCCCTTTGCTTCTTTATGCGTAGTTTCCTTCAGCTCTTTGAACATATTGGTAACGGCTCTTCTGAAGCCTGTCAGTTCCGACCCTCACATGGGTCTGGGCTCCTCTCTCCGGCACCTTCTCCCTTGCCTGTTTCGTCCCATGCAGGGGTCACACTGGGCTGTTTCTTTTCGTGCCTTGTAATGTTTTGTTGAAAACTGTACTTTTCAGGTAATGTATTGTAGTGATCCTGGACGCTGATTTTCCCTTCTCCCCAGAACTTGATGTTGCTGTGATTTCTTTGCTCCAGGGCCCGGCCAGACTACTTCAGTGACGTTTCCCTTGAAGCGAGAAGCCTTGGAGTTTGCTTCTCAAAGAGCGCACACAATCGCCCGAGGATGACAGTTGTTTTTTCAGGGCTCTTCCTTCCCCCGATCTTGCTGGGAACCTGTCTGCCCCGGTTGGTACCCCACCAGCTGTTAGGCTCCAGAGTTGCCACCTGATCGCTTTGCTGGCTTTGACAGGCAAATGCCCACCATAATCTAGGGACCGCTGGGTCTGCTGTTTGGCTCTCCCAGGGACTGTCACCTCACTGGCTCCCCTGTTGGCCCAGCTCCTCCCCATTGTATGACCCCCTTACATCAAGTCATTGCTCATCACCAGTGTGACCGGACTCCCGGCCCATCTGTAGGCCCTGTCTGTGCTGCTCTGCTTTATCTCCAGATATTTTAAATCTCACTAATGAATAAATTCTTGCTCTTTACAATAGACGACATGTTATCAGATTAAAAAACTATCAATAGTCTAGGTTAAAGTAATGTGTATAAGCTCCTGTTCACCACCCTATTCTTAATATGAATTTAGTTTACAGGTTTTTAGAGAAAAGTTTTACTATACTGGGGAGTATATCATAATGACTCTGAGCTTGGGCTCTGAGTTAGGGATTCCTGAATTCCAATCCCAAATTTGTTCTTTCCTAGCTCTGTGATCTTGATTAAATTACTTATTTCCTCCAAATTTCTGTCCCTGTATTATATAATAGATTGTTTATAACAGGTCTGTAATAACAATTGCTAAAAATATTTTTAAGCACCACCAGGTGGCAGGAACTGAGCCAAATGCTTTCTACATATTAACTCATTCAATGCATAGCATATGTTTGGCACAATGGTGACATATGATAAAGCACTAAATGTTTGCTATTATTGATAATGTTAACAAGCCAACTGAAATGTGACTACCCATCAAAAATCAGGAGTAAAACAAGGGTGCATTACTTTCTATCACAACAAAGTCTACCTTAGCCTTTTTTAGAATATAATCTTTCTACACACATATTTGTTTTCAAGTGTGTTACAAGAATGATGAGGCCACATTTTACAAAAGAGATTCAAGTTAACACCATCCTTGATAGTGATAAAAGAGGTATTTTTCTCTTCTTCGACTTAGCTCAGGCATAACCTCCTCCGAGAAGATTCCCTTCTATTAAATCCTCCACTTCCTCACCCACCCTGCCAACCTGTGTCAGCAGTGCCCATATCTTCTATGACTTTTCTCTTATTATTACACTTGACATTAATAGTCAACATCTCTTTAATAGGATGTCATTGAAGAATTAGTATATGAATGCCCAGCATTTTCAGGGCACTAGTAGCCAAAGATTTAGTGGGAAGTTGGCCAAAACTTTTAGGAAATTTTTCCCTATCCACAGGCTCCAGGAAGAGATATTGGATTGCTCATGGAAAATGCTCAGTGGTTATGACTGCCTGCCCTCCAGCTTCAAAACCCCAGACAAAATCCGTTCCTGTGTCCCAGGACAGCTGAGTGTCCTCCTCACCTGCCCCATGACAGTGAATCAAATGGTGTTTTGATTCCTGGTTCACGCATCGTTTTTTATTCAATTCTGAAAGAGCAGATTCTGAAAATGCTTTCAGTGGTTGAGGAGATGGCCAAGAGCCATTCATTTCGTTCATAAATAATTACACTCTTTGTTGAAATGATTCATCTGCAGAACAGAATACTGACACATTGCATTTGCTAGAAATCCAAGGAATAATTCAGTCAATAATTCACTTAATGACCAGCCCAATTTAAGGAAGCTCTCAAAATACCCAAGATAAAGTCATAGTAAACAAGTGGATTGCATCCGGTTTGGATAGTAATGCAATTAACATCTTGCTGCCATACCTGAATTGACAGGTCCTACAAAGTACTTCCACGAGTAACAATACCTATCATTTTCTAAACACTTGCTTTACTAACACGATGGCATTGAATCCTTACATCGATTCTAAATATGTTATTAGCGTCAATGACAGCCCTCTAAATTCGAGGTACATCTCTGTGAAATATGCCATGACTAAGATAATTCTGCTAAATTAGGCTTGAGGATTAAAGAGGAATTCCCAATTAGCCAAAATGTAGGCATTGCATGAAAAATGCTTCTGAGAAAAGCTGCATTTTTTTTCTGATACATTCTCTTACAGCAGCTTGACAGTATCCACTCATCATAATGAATGACAGACATCCACATGGAAATAATCCCTGTATCAAATAGAGAAAAAACAATTCTACCCATTTAGAAATTTTCACTCAATTAAAAATCAATTACTATATAGCAAGTATTTGTACATGTATTATCTCTAATAATCTCAACATCACATTGCAAAGGAGACATTATACCCATTTTACGAAAAGAAAAGTAAAGTTCAAAGAGGTTGTGCTACCTTCCCAAAGTAGCTAGGAAGTGGTGAAGTGCAGACTCACACCCAGGCCTCCCTGGCGGCAGGTCTGTGTGCAGCGGCACCACCAGGCACCCCGCGGACTGCCTCCCCTACTATTGTATTCTTAAAATGTGCCTTGGCTCCACAACCTAAGAACACAATGCCATTTAAGAAAGATGTAATTCCAATACCTTTAAAAATTGTGAAACTATCCTCATTAACAAAGTCCAACAGAGGTCTCAAAAAAATAATATTTCCAGAATTTTCCTGTTTCTTACATCTCTCCCATTTTCCTCCTCCACATTCTTCCATTTGGTTAAGTCAAGGCAAGGAACATTAAATTCCTGTGGTGTAAGATCCTTACGAAAACCATGTGCCAAGACTTCACCATGATCTCCAAGAAGCACAGAGACATCCAATGGCTAAGCTAAGACCAACTTGCTGGAGTAGTGGATGGGCAGAGTGGGGAGACAGCAGTAACTTAGTGTTCACATGATCTTCTCTCATTCTGTTGATTAGAATGAAGACAGTAAGGACTGTAAGCTTTCAAAACGTGAAAGGAGGACAGCGGTCAAACTCAACACGATGGGATGAACACTGAAGAGGCAGGAAGGACGCTTCAGCTGGGACGTGGTGGGGAGCAACCTCTGCGTGAGCAGGGAGAGCTGCCGGGGAGTCTCCGATGCCTGCCCGCACCATGTGGGTCTGGCTTACCTTTCTCATACGGTCAAGAATACCACACACATTGGCATCCATCTCCCTGCATCTCTAGAGGTGGGTATGAGGCCCAAGTTTTCAGAACTTTGGAATCAGAAAGGTTAAGAAATTCCTTCAGCTCGCAGAAAGCACCCACGTGGTGGTTTAAAGCCCAGTTTATCTGAGAGCAGAGCTTGCACGCTTTGCTGTGCCACGACACCCAGGCGGGATCATGCCTGCATCACCACAGGCGAACGGAAGGACCTAGTGGAGGAGAAGGCGCACACTGACGACCTCCTCTCTTTGCCAGCTCTACACCCTGTGGCAACAGTTTAATTTTTGTAAACTTTGCTCATCAGTGCATGGGGATGGTAATACTGGCAAGAGTGCCTAAGGGCACCATGCCAGGCACCAAATGGCTCACAGGTCTGCTCTCTTTCCTGTCTTTAAAATCCCCGTGAAAAAATACTGTGTAATTTCATTAGAAGTCCTCTTAATATCTAATATGTCCTTGCATCAATTACATTCAGCATTCTGTTCTGAAACAAATGTTGATAATTGAGACGCTAAGAAATGAGAGGTTGAGAAAAACAGAAGAGATAAGGAAAACCTTAAGTTTAAAGGTGTATGTAGAAGGAAAAAATGTACAAATTGTTTTTGTTAGTTGAGCCCCACCCAAATCAGCTGACCTTATACAACAGGTCCCCGTCGCTGCCGCTGCCGTGGGGATCAAAAGAGCAGAAACAGGCTGATAAATATCTCACATCTGTTTTGACTCGGCCACCCTGGGAAGTGTTCTTATTAAAGGTAGTTCCCATGTTGCACGCTTGTTTCATCCCATGTGGGCAACTTGCGCTACCGTCAAAAGCTCCAAGAACAGACAGGGTCTCACGAGCACCCCTCAGCAGCATCAGTTTCCGTAGCAGACGGCCTGGCCTGAGCACCCGGCGGGGCTGACTTGGGGGGTGGCGGAGGCCACAGTCTTTGCAGTGAAGGACACTGAAACCTCCTTTCTGCTCTGTGGCGTTTGCTGAACGCCCGGGGCTTTCCTCGTAACAGCTCGGGGACACTTGGCATCTACCTCTCCAGCCTATTTTCCAGTCACCACCCCTGAGGAGGAAGAGAACGCGAAGGTTTCCGCAGTCCTCGCGGCTGGCCCTGCCTGGAGTTCCCACGGCAGGTGTTGGCCGGAAGCCTCAGCACCACCATCCAAGGGGCCTCGGGGCGCGGAGAGCCGGGGGGCAGGAGGGGCCGAGCAGCCCGCGGTGGGCGCCGCACCCAGCGCTGCCGCCGAGGCGGACGGGCTGCGGGCCTTCCTCCCCCGGGCCGCCCGCCTGAGACGCCCCCAGGGCGGGAGCCGCGGCCGCGTCCTCTCCCGGCGCCCCCCGCAGCCTCGCAGCCCGACGGCAGGGCGTCTCGGCGGCTCCTCCGCGGCTGGGCCCGAGACGCGGGGCCGCACGCGCTCTCCGCCCGCGCGCCGGCTGCGGTCCCCAGGAGGACTCTGTTTCCCCCGAAGTGCTCATTCAGCAAGCACTTCTTGAACGCCACCAACTTAGGGCGTTGCTGGGAACACAGGGTGAATAAAAGAAATACGGTCCCTTGTCCTTATAGCAGCTGGGCTTCCAGCAGGGAAGGAGCCGCGGAGGTGAGGGGCCCGCGTCCCATCGGCTTCGGATGAAAGGGCGGCTGGGATGCGGCCGCGCGAGGTCAGGCTCCCGGCAAAGGATCAGCACCTGCGAGGCCTCGGGATGAAGAAGGCGCCGAGCCGGACCGAGCGCCGCCGGGGAAATCAGCTGGGGCGAGTGAGGTGTCACTGGGCCAGTAAAGCCCAAATCCTTGGTGGTGCGTGAGTCTTGATAAGGATTCTGAACGAACCACTACTCAGAGATTTTTTTTTTTTTGCAGTGATATGACCAGGTTTGCATTCTTAACAGTCATTTTGGCGGCTAGAGTGTGAGAAAAACGGGTTGGAGGGAGGTGAGAGTGGCTGGAAAGAGATCAGATGGGAGACTTGTGAGGAATCCAGGGGAGACCATGGGGCCCAGAGGAAGGAAACGGCAGTGGGGCACAGACGGCCCAAGCGCTGACAGGGCCTTGGGAGGCACAACCAGAGCGTTTAGTGAGGATGGGGTGTAGGAGGTGAGGGAAAGAGAAGTCACGTCCATTCCCCGGTTTCTGGGTTAAGCAATTGAGACGATATCACCCCCAGAGACAAGAAACCGTCTTGGAGGAAAAAAAGCCGGTGTGGAAAGGAAGGTGAAGGATTTCACTTGGTTCTTATTGAATTTGAAATGCCTGCAAAGCGTCCAGCTGGAGCTGTGCCACGACAGCTGGATACCACGCCTCAGGGATCAGAAGAAAGGACTGAGCCAGATACACAGCTTTAGCATAACAATGATAGCAAAAGCCAAAGAGAGAGGCATAACATTTTCCCATCCTGTCTGATTGTAGGACTCACTTAAAGGAATAGAGTTCAAATATGCATATTCTCTGGCGGCCATCTCCAACGTGCTGAATCAGAATCTCTAGAAAGTAGTTCGGCTCCTTAGCTGTACGTAATTACCTAAGAAGCTTTAAAAAATCCTTGTCAGCAGACCTCACCCTAGTCTAATTAACCAGGATTTGTGAAAGTAGGTTTCAGAGGACGGGTTTTTAAGCTGCCAGGTGATTCCGGTCTTTGGGCAAAGTCCACCTTAAGGGATGCAGCTGGCAACATATACACTTACGAAAGAATCCAGTTGATAAAATTATCAGCCAGATTTGAGCCCTCCTGTCCTCAGCCACCCTTCACTGAGGCCTCTGCTCAAACAAGCATTTCCTCGCCACTCTGCCTAAGGTAGGGCGCCCATCATCACACACCCAGCGTTCTCAGTCCTCCAGCCCTGCTTCATTCTCCTTCGTAGCCTCAAAGCCCTCCGACCACATATGCTTTGCCTGCTTGTTTATTGTTTCTCACTCTAATAACGCGAGCCCATGAGGGAAGGGACTGGGTCTACGTTTTCCTGTGCTCCCTGGAGAACCCGGCACCATTCCTAAGAGCACCTCACACTGAGTAGGCACTCAATCCGGTATTTGTGGAAGGAATAAAGAAGGGTCCAGAGTTCACGGAGCAGAGAAGCTCCTTGAGCTGAGACAGGAGGAAAGGCTGGGTGCAGGAGCAGGTGGTTCTGTAGCCCTGGTGGTAGAAAGAAGTGCCAGTATGGCTTCGTATTGCCATAGGAAAGAGCTGCCTCTGTGAGGGGTGGCAAGAAAGCCCATCATCAGGTCAAGGTGCAGGGCTGGGGTTCGGGGATGTGGGGAAGGGGTTGAGACTATGGCTGGTCAAATTCCTGAGCAGTGTTAACAGGGAGGTTGAGATCAGTCATAATGGATTTGTAGACGGAACAATCACCCTGAAGTGTGAATTTTTTCTGACTGTGCTTCATTGTCCCGGGTACAGTCATGGGGATTCTAAGCAGTTGGGATAATCGGGAGTCAGTTTAATGTTTAATCTACAGTGACAGAAGAAAACAGGAGCAGGGGGCTTTGACTTGTTTGGACAATAGGATATTAAAAGGACTTTTCCTTTTGACTAGAAGTGGAAAAATGGCCATAAGGGTGAAAATAACCATAAGTACTACCCCCATTCTAAACAGCCATGATGCACATTTCCTCAGGACTTCCAACAATTGGTGGAACTGGCTCTGCCATCCGAACTCTCACTCCGTCACCCCCAGGCAGCTAGTATTTGCAAAAGAATCCAGAAGACTCCACGGAAGCAGGTAATCATTGGTGTAGGACAGAGAGTTGTGGCTTTTCCCTTATACATTATGCATTATAGCAAGAGTGCTTCAAACCCTCACACAGCAAGCCACATGAAAGAAGCTTTAAGAAAACTACCCATGGAGCTCAAAGGGTACGTTTTTCCACAGGTGGGTGTCTGTCACACAGCCGGCTTGCTGGCCTTGCTCACGTGCCCATGCGCTTGGGCGGAGGACAATGAAAGGGACGCAGCAAGGCGAAGAGAGGGGGCGTTTGAGGGGCAGACTTCCTTCTTTCATTTGGCTTCTCCAGGGTGCTGGAGTCTCTCATGGTCAATGGGACTTAGAAAGCAGCCAGACTTGAGCCATCTTCCCAGAATCCCTTCTAAAAGGGCTTTAGGTCAGGGAGGAGACCCAAGCAGTAAGTACCTGTGAAATACCCACGGGGACAAAAGCTGAGTGGGAGCTGGAAGAGGTCATTTTGGAGATGACTGAGCAGTGGACATGGCCCCCGTGAGCCCCTCTGTAAACATACGCGCACCACAACCCAGCATGAGGAGCGGCACTCGGGCACCTGCCTCATGACAGGCGTTGACCTTTAAGAGAGGATTCTGTAGCACGGATTAAGTGGAGGAAACTCACTTCCTTTTTCTCCAGTCGTCTTTCCCTACCTGAAATCTGAAAAGGCTGGAGGGAATAACTGACATACTATCTCTGCTGTCCAAGCCCCTACATCTAAGTTTTAACTTTAAGATAGTAAGGAAAATGAGTATTAAATGGACGTGGACACTAGAGTTTTCAAGTGCATTAAGTTGCTCTGGACTGGACTGTAGTATTCATGCCGAAATGACCTAAAAGCAATGGGATCTGCCTGAGGCATGCTAAGGGAGAGAAAAAGAATATCCAACAGAACATGGCTAAAGAAAAATAAAACTAGTTTTGTAGTCCTTGAACTTCAAGCTGTTCAATAAACTGGGTATGTGTCCAAGACATGGACTCCAAGCTGGATGAGGAAGGAAGTGAAGACGAGGAGGAGCCGATGGATGAGAAGAACAAGAAGGGCCCGCTGCACTGAGTGTCCTGATGAAACTGGAGGCAGCCGCAGGGTAGGGGCGGTGGGTGGGGGGGTTGGACAGGGGCTGGAGGGGGTGGGCTGGAAAGCCAGGAAGGTGGAGTGTCTGAATCAGTGATTTCAGAGTAGTGGGAGTTTGGTGCGAGTCCAAGTGAAGAGCCTGGAGGGACTGAAAAGCTGAAACTGAGTGAAAGGGAAGTTCTTGGGGATGGGAAGGTCAACTAACAGGTGGTATGGGATTGGTCCTCCAACCTGGATGGGGAAGACACCCAGAAGATGGTGGCTACTATGGTGAAAAAGGTGCTGATGGCCCCAAGCTAAAGCCTAGAGCAAATGGGGGTGCAGTGAGCACAAGATAAATGGATGGTAGTGATGGGAAGTTACATGAGTCTCAAGTGATAAAGGCTTTTTCCAGAGGGGAGGATTGTTGGTCTGGAAACAGTGCTGAGGAGGGGGAGGGCACACCCCACGCACCAACTCTGGGAGGCATAAGGAGTCTCAGCCGTTAGGAGGGGCTGGGATCACTCCCTGAAGAGGTGAAGGACTGGGGGGAGTTTGTTAAGAATGAAGTGGGAATTCCAGATGGTCCAGTTGAAAAGTTGGTGATAAAGAGGGAACAGGGAGTTGGCAGAGTCCAGATTGGCAGAGAAACTGTATCTGTTGAAGAATGGGGATTATAAGTGGTTGGGATAATCTGGAGTCAGGGGACATGACATGGTCAGGGTTGCACTTCAGATAAATCACTCTGACATCAGTGTGGGAGACTCATTTCAGAGGATCAAGGCTACAGGAAAGTAGACCATTTAAGAGGCTGTTATTATAGTCATGTCTAGAAATCCTAGGGTCTGAAATTGAGGAGTAACAGCAGGGTGACTTAAGATCCATGTAGATGCTCCATTAGGCAGACTTGATTGGATGTGAGAAGGGGAAAATGAGGCTCAGCGACTCTCAAGTTTCTAGCCTGAGGAACTTGGTGGTTGGTGGGGACAATGGAGGAAAATCAGACTTATGGGAAAGTATGTTCAGACTTGGACATTTTGTCAAAGACTAAAGCCTTCAGTTGACCCCCAGCATTCATTTCTCCTCTGGCATAGTAATAGGGTAGCTGATTTTTAGTTTGGCACATGGACACTTAAAAGAACATTTCACACTTACATCTAGATGTAGCTAAAGGACTAAGTTCTGGCTAATGGTATGTAATAAAAATTTGTTATGAGTTGTGTTTGTGACCTTCAGGAAGTGTCCTTAAAGGGGTAGGGGAAGGGGCTCTTCACTCCTTCCTCCTTCCTTCAGGGGAACATGGACAGAATAGCTAGAATTATAATAGCTATCAGCCATCTCGAACCGTAAGTTTAACTAGTCCACAAAAGGTAGAGCAGCCAATAAAGAGAGTCTGGGTAAACCTGAGAAACAAAGACATTTCTACTTGTTTAAGTCACTGTTATTTTGTGACTTTGTTAATCACAGCAGAATCTAATCCTAATAAATTTCAGATGTGTTCATTTTGAGGTGTCTGTGGAACCTCGAGGAGGGGCATGTAGTCGGACATACTGACACGGAGCCAGGAAGAGATGCGTGGCCAGCAGGATCTGCAGGTGGCCAGCCTGCAGGCCACTCCCTGACCGCACGTCCGGGTGATTCTCCCGGAAACCTTCAGCACTAGAATCTAAGAGTGAAAAAGTTAATAAATATTCACTGAGGCAGTCACATCTAAATTCGTTTTCTAACCACAGGTGTAAGATGACTTAGGAATCAATATTAATTTTTACTTAAAAGAATGCCTTTGAAAATAAAGGATATACCACAGCTATTCTTTGTGAAAGTGGCTATTCTTTATAAGGTGCTCAGACCACAGGAGAGTAAATCACCAAAACCCTTTTTCTATGGAGAAATTATGACTAAAACCAAATGAGGAATATCTTATGTGCCAAATACAGTGTAATGGATATCATAAATAGTAAATACTTAGAAGCAGTTACACCGACCTTATTTGTATTAAAAAAATAAAATGTTAAAATTTGAGCAACGGCATAAGCAGCATAATTCTTTACACATTCAAAGTGAAATGTTCAGAAATCTGACAAAATGTATGTGCAGCCACCTGTTAAACTTGCTAACTTGTTAATCCCATTGTACAAAATATTTAAAATGCTCAGAAATTCGGGTCTCTGTGTTATTTATACATTTTGAAACATCTCCCGCTGTAGACCTCATTAGAAGCTAACCTCTTCCCACAGTTACCTCAGGCTAGTTTGTTAAAAATAAGAGCCCTGGCTTCAAATACAAATTATAAATAATGAATTTCTTATGTTGTCAAATCTAAAGAACTAGAAGTATTTCAAATTGTGCTGTGTTTCCCCAAAGAAAGTTTAAAAAAGTAAAAACCCAGCACCTACGTGTTTTGGTTTTGTGGGTTTTACCACTAGTTTTCAAACTCAGACCGCCTGACCGCTTCTCCCTACTGCATGTCCATGTGCACTCACTCAGGATCAGCAATCTCTCAAATAATTTTAATGTAAGATTCAGCAAACAATTCAGGAGCAAATCTGAAACTAAAATCTCAGCTAGTTCTCACTGGTCATGACTGCCCTGGTCCCTCAGTCCCTCCTGCAGCACAGGCAGAGGGTGTCCCTCAGCACCCCGCTGGCCCGAAGCAGCAGACCCGCGCTCTGGCAGCAGAGCAGATGGGACTCCTTTGCAGCCTGCAATCCAGGTGGGTCAGTGCCCAGGTGCATTCAGGCTCCTCGCAGATGTTTCATCAGAAGCCAAATGGAACAGAAAATAATCACAATGAGTTCATAGAACTTTGAGGTTGGAAGGCTCCTGCCCCAAGAACATGTGTCCCCACAAAGAAGACAGTATCAGGTGACAAAACTGGGTTAGGAACCACCAGACCTAGACTCTTAATCTTGTTCAGATACTAATTAGCTAAATCTCTTTCTTCCTACATAGAGATGGGGTGATCTCCTTGGTCTCTTCTAACTTCAAAGTGTACATATTGGGAATTACAGGTGAGTGCTATGAATCTGCTTGAAGCCTTGAGCACAGTACGTTCATTTATTGTCTATTCTTCTTGATCTTGGTCTCCAGAAAGGATTTAACTCAGGAGTTTGGCTCTGCAGAAATTTTCCTATTACTGCCTCTCTCTCTTCAACATGTGTTGGCTCTTTTGAACCAATATTTACATTATTTCCTTTGCTACTTAGAATGATATTGCATTTGTAAAGGTACAAAAGGAAGACATCACTAAATGTAAACTTTCCATTAAGGAATTTTTCTTTTTGCAATTAAACATGCTTTTGGGTAAAGTATGGTATAGGGAACTGATTAAATGCTTATGAAATCATGTGGGTGGTTAAAGATTGTTTGGGGTCTCCTAGGATACCTAGTTGTTTTCCACCCACCCACACATTCTCTATGTTCCTAATAAAGACTTTGGAATCTTTGGGCTTTTTAAGGCTCTTACCACTCTCTATGACTTCACCATATCATTAAAAATCTAAAATTATTTAGCATCATTTAATAGTAGTACCAAGATTTGTAACTGTGTCCAGGGATATGAACTTGTTTGTTCTAACAACAGCCTAAACAGTGCAAAGCCATTCAAGAAGAAACACCATGTCAGATTTTCAGTAGTTTTATTGAAAAATGCCTCTTTTGTTTCAGAAATAAATAATATAAGGCAGTGAAATTCACAATCTGCAGTTAAAATATAAAAGCAGCAATTCTATGTTCATAGTCTTGCAAACATTTTCCAACTGCTTTTGATAACTAAGAAACATGTTCTGGAAAAAAAAGTTCATACTAAATATACAACACAAACATGCAATTCCATCTCTGCAGAGTAATCTGCCTTTTGGCATAAATGTTAGTGTGTCTAAAACAAGGAGATTTAAGGCAATATGGAGCTGTATCTAGTTGATACAATAGTTGCAGCTACACGGCTTTAAGTTTGTGCTTGTAAAGGAGATGTGCAAGAGCATCGCATGCTCTAACGTATGCAGAAGAGGAAGAGGAAGATAAATCATTGCAATGGGGCTGACTTCTTCCTCCGGTTTGGTTTTAGGAAGGGAATTCCTTGAATCGTGGTGTAACTGACTTGCAAATGAGCACTGGAAAAAACACACAGTAGTTCTGGGTTCCAGGACCTACTGCTTAACCTAAGCGATTCACTGAGGCTGCCCGTGGTCCTAAAGGCACAAGGCACCTTCTCTCCTTGCAGCTTTTGTGAACAAGGTGCTTTGCAAGCATTTCAAGGGCAAAGGACAAGGAGTCTACAGACTGTGTGCCGGGAGGGAGCGAGGCTTCGTGCAGAACCAGGCTCTCTGCAGTCAGGAAAGGGCGCCCGGCTGGGACGCGCGCCGCTCTACCGGGTCTGTGAAGGGCAGTTCCAGCACCTCCCCGGGGGCGGCCTCGAGTCACCTTGCGGGCCACCGGAGGGGGTGGTGGGGGGCGCGCGGCCTCAGGTCACTGCGCGGGGCCGTGCGCGCGCCTGGCCACCGGCTGGTCGGCGCCGTAGTCCTCGTACTCATCCGCCGTCCGCTCGGGCTCCGCCGGCACCACGAAGGGCTCGCGCTCCGGCACGAAGGGCTCTGTCCGAGTCAACAGCACAGTTAGCGCGCGGTTCGAGAGGCGCGCGCAGCAAGAGTGTCACCACCGGGGCGGGGGCGGGGACGGGCCAGGCCTAAGCTCACGGCTATAAATAGATGAGTTACGGTGTTCGGATACTTCCATTTGCAGAGAGAATTTGGGGGCGACCAAATATGAAATGGCACCTCTTTGCCTAACCTTCCAAGATCCAGCAGTAAATACAATCACTGCAGAGATACCTGGAGACGCCAAAGAACCGTAAACGTGGAGCCTACATAGGGTTTTCGCAAATCGCCAGATAACTTCATGATTTCAGACTCCTCGTTTCAAAGCACACTTTAGAGATGAGGAGGTGAGGGGAAGCTTTAGTGGCCCCTGGAGGTGAAACTGCTGTGATCAGGTGAGATACAGTACATGCCACTTGGGGGGGGCTGTCCCTCCCACACACCGAGTTACAGCTGGCGGGTGCGGAACACCAGGGACTACAGCAAAACGGGGAGAAAGTGACTGCAAAACTGTGGTTTGCAAATTGCGGTTACAAAACCCGAAGGAGAGTACATGTACAAAAAATCATAATAGTAATACACATGCCCTGAATCAGACCGTCGCTAAGAAGCAAGAGATGAGATTCCATTCGGTGTTATTTCGGCAGAGAGCGAGCTGCAGGCTTTGAGGCGGGAGACTGCTGGAGAGCTGGTGAGTGATTTTAGTGGACGATCACATACAAATCATTTACAAGCCACGATTAGTTTATTATTTACATAAGATGTTTCTCTGTCACCAGGTTAATTGTTTTTCTCAAAACAGCATCATCTCCGCTGGTTAGTAGTTTCATTATGCCCCTCTCGCACAACTAAGGCTCCTCATGGCTGTGTGTGAACGCTTATTTAATAAGAGTTTTCTACATTATTACTGAAATGCATCAGGCTTATAAACTAACACAACTGCTTTTGTCTCAATCAGGTTAGTACAGAGTCTCCACCCTCCTTTATGGTGCCCACCCGGTTCTTAACCACGCCTGTGGGGAGATCTCCATACAAACTCATTTCCTAATAAGCACGTGCGCAAACATCTCAGAAACAGGATTTTCATGTATTCAAACTGTAAGCAGCACTGGCGACTTAGAAAATGTGTTAGCCGGAACCTGAAACAGGTCAAAGATGATAGTTTTTAAAAGTTGAATTACTATGCAAAAAATACATATACACATCCATCTAAGTATCTGTTGGTTAAAGTATATATATATCCATATATTTCCAGTTCTTCACATGCACCACAAGGCACAGATAATTGAAATTTATTTTATAGAGAATTAAATTGTAATTTCATGAACGGGTCACACGAGAAATTTACCTTAAGATTCACTATGACTTTCGGTCATGTCAGTATGCCCATAAATATATAGATATATAGATACCTGGATATTCAACTACTCATGCACTATTTGCTAGTAGCCAACATATCAAACAGCAGCATCATTTTTAAAACTTGCAAGATGTTTGAGGGTGCGCCGATGGAAAGGGCCCTGTTTATTTCCAGATCAGCACGACTCTCCTGTCCCCACACTCCCCCATATCAGGCTTCTGCCATCTATAGTCATCAAACACTAGAATTTCACCACCAACTTTTCTAAAAAAAATTAAGTCACAGATTTTATAAGTAATTAAGTCCATGGATCATGTGAGACAGTGAATGATTTTCAGTCATCTGTCCCCTGTTGTCAAACAGTTTGCCTATACATTAGATTCCCCAAAACAATTTTTCATATATATTCTTGGCATTCTACAAGTATATTCAACAAGTTCCTGTTCCCAACCTTTTGGATGAAAAAAAAAAGGCAATTGGTAGCAATCTTTGAATTCCCAAGAGAAATAAGGAGGGGTTTATGATGTGATTTAGTAAATATAGAATTATAGGAAAAAAAATTATTCAACTCCTAATAATGAAATAATGATTTATGCTTTGAGAAAGAACAATATTACTACATAACCAAAACATACAACTAGAAGAGCCAATATCTTCCAGAAAACCTCAAGTCAATGTCCTTAAGTCCTAGGGAACTTCATTTCCACAGAGGTTCTCTAATTGAGGGGAGTCTGGGTCCCTACCACGGCCACGACATACCTGGGTAGCCTTGCCCATTGTACGGGATGCTGGCACACTGGGAGGAGTCACAGTATCCAGGAGGGCCCGGGGGGCCTCGGATACCTAGGTTTCCGGGACGGCCAGGGGGACCAGGTGGGCCTCTTGAACCTGTGGACCCTGGTGGACCGGCTCTGGATTCTCCTTGCGGACCTGGGGGGGGTTAAGCAGATGTTTCCCCTCTTGCTCGTGCATGTTCTGAGGCAGTCAGCAATACTGGGCACCTCTCCTACCTCAAGACTACATGATTCACTAGCATATGGTAAGAAGACATTTCCTCAAGAAATCGCCAGGATGAACCAAAGTATGGAACTTTCTTACCAGTGGTTCATCAGGAATTAATGCAAAGAAAACTGACTTAGCAAGAGTTAAGCCAGACTGAGAATATACACGGCTTCTCTGATCTGCTCCACTCTCAGCAATGAGACTATCGGAAGGAAACAGTGCCACTGGCTACGACCGACCTCCCGGTAGAGGGCCTGCTCCACACCTCCAGACTCTAAAGCCATGTTATTCTGGACCAAGGGATACTTATGGTTGGCATAACTGAGATTTAACCCCCAGGGCTCTGACCTTGGTTATAAGGGTCTCATGGACCTTACAATGAAAAACACAAATTCAACTTCAATCAAGTAAATAAAATGCATAAGGCAACTGGCTATTATTTCTTTCCACAACATCAGTAAGCAATCTGTGAGTGAAATTTTGCAGAGTGTCAGGCTTTTTTAGTGAGGACATATTGTTTCAGTCCACTAACTATATCTTGAACAGTGTTAAAATAAACAGGAAGTGACACCACCTATAAAGGCTCTGAGGCCAACCAAATAGGAAGTCCATAAAAAAAAACAGCAAACCTCTATGTCACTGAAATTCATACCCTCATATATTAACGGTATAGTAAATGCTTAAGAGAACACGTTCAAACGTTTTTTGAACATAGAAGTGAGGTTACACAAGTTGAACTTCTTGTTAAAATATATTTATTCGTTGATGGCAGCCTGCCTGAAGCGAACGCAAGGAGGTTGGGAACCTCCTGGGGGCTGTGGCTTTGCTGCCACGCACACCTCTGATGTGATGTCTGAACCTACCTGGGGGTCCGGGCAGCCCTCGGGGTCCAGGAGAGCCGACACCCCGTTCACCTTTCTCTCCTGGCAAACCTGAGGGAGGAGAGGAAGAGAAAATGTAAGGGAGAAAATTATCTGAAACATGGAGCTTCCATCTTAACTGATAACACTTGACTGAACTAACTCATTTTCCTCAGTGAAAGCAGAATCTAATTTTTCACAGAAGTTTACTCTTTAAGCCAAATTCTTTCTAGACATTTGTGTAATTCCAGATTCATGGCCAAGAAACGAATCTGGCTACAAGTCAGGGGAAAAATTATTTGAAGAAAACAAACATGTCTAATATATATTTTTAGAAACAGTAATTAAGAACAGAAACGTTGAATAAACAGTTACAACTCACTGGAAAACACCTCAAAGGTATCTTATCTTTGGTGCTTTGCGTAGAGCACCCAAACCATCCGAATTAGAGAAATACCTAAGTTTTCTCCAGAATGTTAACTGTTACTTTGACAAAACCAGTACCCAGAGTCCTAAAACATCTGGAGCTAAATTATCTTATTTTCCTTCTCTTCCTTCAATTACACGAATCTACTGTGATGTCAAAGCCAAAGAGACACATGCCACCCGTGCCAGCCCGGGGTAAAGGAAGCAACAGAATGGGGACCTAAAAGTGCGGGGCCGTTTAAGTGCCTCCAGCGCGGCCCCACTCGGGGCCCCATAACGGTCAGGAAGGTTTCGGGCCTGATTTAGTTTCCTACCATCCGGGTTTTCCCAGTAACGACACAGAAACGGCGTTATCTTGACTGAGATCCCCTGACAGAATCCTCCTGTTGGCTGCGATGCGACCTCTCTGGCCTGTGGGGCACAGTCCCCGGCCCGCAGGTGCCCTCCCCGTCCCAGCAAGACCACAGTGAGTGGCCAGCGCAGATCCCCGCATGCCTTTCACCCTGACCCAGCTCCTGCTCAGCAAATTATTTCCTCGCTCCCTCCGCAGCTGCCAGAAACACCTACCTCGTTCCCCTGGGGGTCCCTGCATGCCCGGGGTGCCCGGGAAGCCCGGCCGCCCCCCGGGTCCCGGTTCTCCTCTGGCTCCGGCGCCGCCAGGGGCGCCCGGCGGGCCTGGGGGGCCTGGCTGGCTGCGACTGGAGTGGTAATCATTTGGAATCTGATTCAGCATCTGATTGAATCTGTTCATCTGACCTACAAATAGAAACAACACTGTCAGTGAGAAACCCAAGGAGGGAGGAGGGCGGGGGTGAGACTGCTTTCTCTCAGCCTCCATGCCCCCCTCCAGGAAACACTCTAATTAGAATCCTAAAAATAACATGAAACACTCCAGTCACCCAGGACAAAATGATGCCTGATAAACAACCGTCTCCACAAAGAACTGAGCATTGGCCACAAACGTTCCCAGCAGCGAGAAGAGCTGTAGCGGTTTCATGTGGCTGACATGCTGCCCTGAGGTGTGCCGGGCCGTGGTACTCAAGAGAGGGCCTTTTTTAAACTGAGAAATCGTGCCATTTCTGTGTGTGCCTAAGACAATGATAGTCATGCGTTAGCACAGATCGGAATTACCTGTGGGACACGTTGAAAACTAGAACCCTGGGCCTCAGCTCCAAAGACAGCGACCCACCAGCTTTAGGGTGTGGCCCCGGGGCCCTGGTGTCCAACGAGCGACACAGGTGACTGGGATGCGGGTGCTCCATGGGACCACACTTCAGGAGACGCCCATTAGGACCCCTGGGAAAGGGACCCCTGGGCTCAAGGCTACACTCAGCTTCCCCACCTAGCAGGCCTCATGGAGTGAGAAGAGTGTGCGCCCTCCCCCAGGCTTCCTGGGAGCAAGCCCACCTTGGGGGCCTCCTTCCTTCAGGTCACAGGACGACCTAAAGGACGCGGCTTAAAAGATGCGTGTTGGCCGCTCCTACCTGGACCCAGATGGAGATCACTACAGATGCTAGTGTGGGAACTGAAAAGCCCTTTTAAAATATGATTTCACATCAGACTGGCTATAAGGATGACAGCCTATTATTTAATGCTGGGTTATTATTTTATCTTAATGACAATCATTAAAACATCAGCAGCTTTATCTGACCAGATACAAAGCTAACAATGTATACAAATAAAAGACCATCAAAAATGAAATAGAAACATAATCTTAGAAACTTTATGACTCAAATTCTGCATTTTCTGGAAATTAATTTAAAAACCACTGACATATTAAAAAGAAAATAAACTTTACCACTTATCATTTGTTCACAGACTTGTCTTGCAACGGCCCGCATCATATTCTGGGAAGCAATGTCTCCCTTGTTGATTAAATCAATGAGAATCATTAGCATATTATCACTGTAATTTTGGACTTCAATGTCTAACACACAAAATAAATGTATGTCAATTTTTAAGAAATACATACTCTATCGCCTTTCTCTCCTTTCAATCCAGATGGACCCTGAAATATAGAAATTCCATGTATCAGAAATTGACAAATGATTAGTACATGGACATGATGAAAGAGCAACTTTCTAACAAATGAGCAAATTAACACCTCATGTTTATGTCCATGTCATTCACATTTTGCTTGTCTGTTAAAATACATCTATTCTCTCTCCCTCTCTCTCCCTCTCTCTTGCTCTCTTGCTCTCTCAAGTACATCCTCTGAAACAGTGCTAAGATGTGAATTTTATGATCACAAATTTAGAAGGCATATACTACATATACATTTTTTGGAAGCCACTCACAATGTAGGACTGGAACTGAAATGCATATGAGAATCGCCCTTGGTGCCACCGTCCTTTCCTTCCCATCACCATGGCTGGGAAGCTCGGCTGCGTGGGCCATAATGTTCATCTTGGTTTAGTTCTAGTTAAGGACCAGTGGGTTTTGTGTCAATTCCCTAACTAAATATGTTTCTCTGACTTCTTCTAGTGATCTTTTTGTGCACTGGGTAGAAAAGGAACCACGTGTCTCCCTTATTAAATAACTCAATCCAAATGGTGGACCCGCATCCAAATGCAACCACAGAATATTTGTCTGGTCTCTGTCAGGCCTTTCACTGGCCAGGACCGGATCTTGGAAAAAGTTTTCCTTATGGTGCAAGAAGTTTTTGTCTTCCAGTAATATGTTTCCAGGCTACCAACTACTATCATGAAGAGGACATCCAACCCTTGACAAGTGTGGTGTTCGGATAACATTCCAAACCGAGCCGCCTCTCAGAGTCTCCCAGGCCTTTCCCTGAACTCCTGCAGTCAGCACCCTGACTCGTCTTCCTGCTGCCCATTTTGCTTCTTTAGAGTCCAGTCTCCACACAGAAGCCAGAGGGATGGTTTTAAAAGGAAAATTAGATGTCTTCCAAGGGCTTCCCATCACACTTAGAATAAAGTAAGAATTCCTCTCGTGGACCAGCTGGTCTGCGCGGCCCCCTGCGTGCACTCCCCGGCCTCATCTTTGATTCCTCCCCCCTCACTGCCTTCCTGTCGGTCCCCAGCCCCTCTGCTCTCACAGGCCAGACTCACCCCTGACTCGGGGCTTTTGCTCATGACGTCCCCACTGCCTGGGCTCCTCTTCCCGCTGATCTTCCAACGGCCTGCTGCTGCCCTTTGTTGCAGCGTCACCTCCTCAGGCCCCTGACCACTGTATCTAGAGCAGCCACCTTCCCTCCACCACAATTCCCCCCGAACTCCGTACTCGGCTGCCTTTTCCTTAGTATCACTCATCACCACCAGAAACTGTATTGTTTGTTGATGATTTTGGTCTACGTCCCCTGCTGGAATATCCATGAGGGCAAGGACTGGTTCACGGCTGTCTCTGAAGTCTCTGACCAGCACCAGAGGTACTGAGTAAATGGGTACAAACATCCCACAGGCAGCTCCTGAGAAAAGCCGCTTACGGTAACATCAGTGTCATAAGAGCAACAAGGTAGCGACTAGTCACAGTGGCTAAGGACCTCAGCTAACAGTGAGAGAGCCCAGCTCTCCAGCAGAGACCCCGACACACCCACCTGCTAGTATGAGTTTTAGAAACTAACAGTGGAATAGAATAGGGAGGGAAGGAGGGCCAGTGTGCCGCCTTACAAGGATGAGGAAGACGTGGGGGAGATAAGGGATAGATAAAATCCAAATAAATATTACCGATTTACAAGCCTCAGAAATCAGGGGTGTGGCTCTGCCTTTGCAGACCATCTCTTAACAGAAATGCTATTACTTAGTTTATAGCCTTTTGTAAATGGTAGGGAATTCCTTTTTTACATTTACTGCTACTTTGAGATTGCTCCTGGTATGTTTTTTAAATTTACTGCCACTCTGAGACTGTTCTGGTATATCTGATTTGTAGAAATCATCTTTATTGCTTGTGTCGAGAGATCACATGTCAAACTAAGGAAGCAGAAGTTTCTTTCAGGTTTCTGGCTGTAGCCACTGATCATCAGTAATATTCTTACATCAGAAAAACCCAATAAAATAGAATTCTGAATGGGCAGAAGAGTCTAACTGCTCTTGTGAAGTCTCCACCCTGACTGAGGGAAAGAGGGTAATAAATCCACATGCCAGGGCACACGCAGGTCATAAAGTGTATCAGGACTTCTCTCACCTTTATACTGCTTGCTTAATTTTATGTAAACATAGAAGGCAGCCCATGGCACATAAAGATTCTACTCTAAATCGGTTTGACATTAAAAGCTTTTTTAATTAGTTTTATGTAACTTGGACAATACTTTAGAGAAATTCTGTCCAGAAAACAGTCCTGATGGATTTGTGTCATTGCTAATAGTTGGACTTAATTATCTTTCAGATAAATTTTTCTATTTCAGAATTCTACTCCAACTAAAAAAAAAAAAAAAAAAAAAAAAATATTTTAATAAATTAAATTTTTTCAAAAAAAAAAAAAAAAAAAAAAAAAAAAAAACACTTGCTAAAATAAATTCATGTTTCGCACAAACAAAGAAGAGCTTATAAAGAAAACTATGAACTTCAACAATCATCACAAACACTGCTGGATATTTTAGGAACTTCGAATTCAGTCTTGGAGATCCTAGTTTGAAAACAGCAGATACACATAATGCCGTCTCAACTATTATATTAACCAAAACATCTGACTAAATTTATACCCATTAAACTGGGTATAACTTGGAGCAGGACAATATGAAAAAGTAAAATAGTAGATAAGGTAAATCCTTTTAATTCTGGAACCACATGTCCCAACATCCTCAATGACAGAGAAAAGAGCAAATGGCATGACCGACTGGAAAAGGGTTAATATCTGCAGAGCGGAAGCAGAGGCGCCATGCACCGTCCCCATGTATTTTTCTATCTCAAGCAGCATACCACTCCTAAATAGAAAAGAGTCGTTCTGCTGACCCAGCTCTGAGTGTTTATACAGTGTGGAAATATGTGCTTTGGCTCATAATCCCAGTCTCCTTTTAAAGAAACTCAATGACCACAATTTTCATCCCAGAATATTATAACTCAGAGAGAAAAACTTTAGAATGAGTACCAAGTTAAATCCATGGCTTTCGCATCGTTTCAGCAAATGCTTCAAAAACACATTACAGCAGAGATAACATAACCATGCCAAAGCCTGCAAGCCCCCTCATTATTTATGACCACAGTGAAATGACTCTAGTCGTGCAAGGTCCACTCACAGGTCTGCCATGGTCTCCGGGTTTTCCTGGCTTCCCACTCGGCCCGGTGACTCCTGGAGAGCCTGGGCTCCCCTGCAACACACAGGCCGAGAAAGGGCATGTTAGGATGAAAGAAGAATTTCATCTGAAGTAACTAACAAAGAGGGGCCAGCTTTAAAAGCTTTTACAAGACATAGCAGATACTCCCATATTAAGGAAGAGTAAAATAACATGAAGGAAAAAAATCTTGAAAGTTCCTCTTCAATCCTTATGGATTGTATAGTTCTAAAATGTATTTTCAGACCATTTGAAAAAAAATATTTATATATAAAATCAGTTTCACAATTCACAGACTGTGACACCAGTAAATTGGTTACCAATTCCTGCTTTCTAGTTTATTTCCATTACAAAACCAGAAAACCTATCAAGACAGGAGAGAACACTCTGGCTGGAGAGGAAGTTAAGACGGTAGCTGTCTGGTGCTATCCTGGGCACCAGGACGGCGGACTCCTCCTGTGTCTGCGGGGAGTTGCACTCTCAGCCTAGAAATTCACTTTTTCTCCAGTACGGTTTTCCACACTTCCAAGCTCTCCCATCATACCAGCACCCACACCCCAGCAAAACCATGAGACTTTCTTCCTGTTGCTTTTAGCACAGCTTTGAGTCATTTTAGCTGTATTTTTTTATTAGGCCATTTGTAATACCTGCTAGTCAATACATTATGTACTAAGGCCTAAAATTTCCTTAAAATGGAATCATCTGATTTTTTAAAACAATCCTTTACTTCAATTATTCGTGCAAATTTTAAGCTTTGTAGTAAATACTTAAAATGGAAATTTACTGTACATTTAAACTCTACCTGAGAACATACATATTAAACATAAATCATAAAATTATTTTAACATATGCTCTTGAGTCTTCGTATTTTGCCATGAGACGTGAAGAGCATCCATCATCTCAAACAATTTAACTGTGGCCTCATCTGGATGCAGATTATACAGGTAGCCACTTTCAAAATCATTGGCTTCATTTTTTTCCCCAAAGATCTCATCTATACCTACTTGGCTAAAACTTACTTCCTCAGAATGACTGGAAGCTGTTCAGTAATAAATATCCTTAAAATTCAGATATCATAGGCCACAGAATCTTAAAATTCTAGAATAGGAAGTAACCAGTAAAGTTATAAAACTCCACCACTCAAAGTAGGGATGGAGGGAGCTGGGGTACTGACCAGCTGGTGGCTAAGTTAGTTGGGGATATTTTTCTATTTTTCAAATACAACTTGATTAAACAGAAAGACACTCTATTTAAACACATCTGTTTTCTCTAGTCCATTCTGATTTAGAAAAACAAAAAACAAACAGCTCCCTGGGACAGTGTACTCCACAGAACAGACGGAATGCACCCCAAAGGCCAGGGTACCAGGCTTCTCCCTAGCTAACGGGGATGGGGGTTTGAGGAAGGGAGTCCACAATGCAACCCATTCCATTCTTACCGGTGGCCCAGGCGGACCCCTGGGTCCCATTGCACCATCTTTTCCAGTAAAGCCCTGTTGTAAAAGTGAAATTAATTATACATTAGTGAAACTATGACCAAGCAAAAAAGAAAGATGCTATACAGGTTGCTAAGAGTGAGGATTTGTCCCAATTGTAGGTGAACTTTCAACAAATACACACACATATACAAATACTTTCCAATTTATGACTTCTACTGAGTAATTTCTATACTCATTAATTTACACAGTTATAAATGCAATCATTTTCAGAGTCAAACCCATCTTCTCCCAAGAAGGTAAACTGCTTTTATGAAGATAGCAGCTTTTGCTTTTCTAAGAGCATACAGAAGGTTAGAGAAGGCTGACCCTTTCTACCGAAAAGCAAATGTCTACAAACTGGCCTAGGAATGGTAGATGTGGGATGAGAGGAATGTGGCCGAGAAAAGTGGTGCTATCATCAGACATGAAGGAAAGGCCAGCCACCGAGGGGCAAATTCCCTTCCCCACTTCCTAAGCAGTGGCCAGACTTCCAGGGCAGGGCTGCTGAAGTCTCCGTTCCCAGTGGGCTTCTCTCTTCTCCCCATAAGAGAGGGAAGCATATTGGCCGCCCTCCATTTGAAAGAAAGGAAACCGAATCCTCAGTTAGTTTTTTCAGTGGCTCCTGCCTCCTTATCCCACTGGAAAAGCCAGGCCTGCGTTAGTGCCGGGCTGGGTGGTGAAAGAGATCTGCCCCGGAGCACAGCTCATCTCCCCACCCATCTCCGCCCAGTGCCTGTGACCTGCCCGGGGTGAGGTTAGCGTGCATCCCAGCAGCAGATCTCTGAAACCCAGCAGAGGATTTCGGAGTCAGTCATATTTTACGGTTGTTGCATTCCTGTCAAGAGAGATTTTTGTCCCATTTTCCACAGATACTATGAGTGGTAATTCCATCCATATTCTTGGATTCTAGCAAAAATCAAGGACAACTGGATCCCTGCCTGCTTTAAGTACCCATACTTCCACTGGTTTTACAACAGAGGAAGTTTAAATTGTTTCTTCAGAATTGTGTTAGAAATATTCTACCCCACTCCCCAGGTTTGTTTTTTCTTTTTTTTTCAGAAGCTTATCAAGACCTCAGATTGTTTTCTGGGTAATCTAAACCTGCTTAACAAAAAAATTATGCCAAGTACATCTGATGTAATATCAACATTGCTCCCGAGAGACACTGAAGAAGTCAGAATGCTCTCTGGTTGGATGGCTTGGGCAGTTTGGCATTTCTTCCATTAAATTTCTCTAACTGCTATATAGGACATTCTTTGCTTCTTTTTTTTAGGTAAATATGATATTTCTGAATAATCCTCCTTCAGTCAGTCTAAAAACTTCCTAATCAACCATTTTCTCTTTTTTCCCAGCTTCACTGTGGCATCATTGACAAATAAAACCTGTATATATTTATGTTGTATGATGCGGTATTGTGACATGCATATACATTGTGAAATGATTACCAAAATCAAGATGATTGACACACCCATTACCTCACATAGTTATCATTTTCTTGAGCATGATGAGAACACTTAAGACCTACTCCATTAGCAAATTTTAAGTATAAACAATACAGCATAATTAACTATCATCACCACGGTGTACATCAGCGCTCCTGAACTTACTCACCCCACATACCTGAAACTCCGTGCCTTCTGTCCAACATCTCCAATTTCCCCTCTCCCCACCCTGGCAACTGTCCCGCCACCATTCTACTCTCCTCTTCCATCAGCTCAACTTCTTTTAGATTCCATACATAAGTGAGAGCACGCAGTATTTATCTTTCTGTGATTGCCTTATTTCATTTAGCATAATGCCCTCTGGGGTTTAGGCTCATCCATGTTGCTACAAATGACAGGCTCTCCTTTTTTTAATGCTGAATAGTACTCTATTATATACATTCATTTTATATATATATATATATGCTATATACTATCCATTATATATATATATACTATACTTAAGTACCTGAATAACATTCCAATTTATATACATTTCGCATTTTCTATATCCATTCATCCGTCAATAGACACTTAAGTCTGAGCCTCCATTTCCTTTCAGAAGAAGTGTGCACCTAAGCCAGGGTTAAGAGGATTTTACTCTGACGTCCTCAGAGGTGCTCCACCCCTGAGCCATCTGCAGAACTCTGTGTTGTAACTTATTTTATTCCCCATTTGCAAAGCTGGATCCATTCTTGCCGCTTCCCTCCCTCCCCCATGTGAGGATGGCTGCGAAGACGTGAGGCTGTTTCCCGATACACACTCACTGGACACCAGCACTGGCGGTTCTTCTGTCACTTCCCAGCGTCCACGGCCCGTCTCACTCTGAAAACCGCCTGAGCTGCAGTCAAGCCAGGCGTCCTGCTCCCCCGGACTCCATGGGACAAGCCTCCTTCCTCACCTCGGCCGCTGGGCTTCCTCTCCTGAGCTTTCTTCTCTTCTCTTCCACCACGGGGCTCAAGTTTCTTTCTTTCCTTTTCTTTTTTCAGCTGAGATGCCTGTACCCAGAGTCTACCTAACTTTCCAGAATTGGTTCTGTCCCATCAGCTGTGCACCCCACTTTCAGCAGTAGTGGTGGGAAGGGGGACACGGCTGTGAGGAGGAGAGGGGTGATTTTCTGGTTGCCTCACCCTCATCCCAGGGGGCCTGGGTGGCCTCGCCACAGACCTGGGCTCACAGATTAGAATTTGCGAGGGAAAAGCATAGTTCTTTCCTGCCCCTCCTCTCTCAGAGGGGTAATGGTGGCGGTGGCTCACTGACGGCCAGCTCAGAAGGAGCAAGCTGATGGGATGCACACTGGGCGCCCGTGTGTCTGCACGGAGCCCCTGCCGCGTGAAGCCGTGTGTGCAGGAAGGTGGGATGGGCCCAGCGGGGCTCCCAGAGTGGCGGAGCGAGCGAGCCCACCATCACTTCAGGACCACAGAATTTTGATTCTGTTTTCTACTTGAATAGACTGCCTTGTCAGCTTCTCAATCTAATTATTGTCCCTTAGTGTGAAATAAGGATTTAGAACAACTGAAGTGCCCATCCTAAAGGAGTTGGAAGACTACATATCATCACCTCCAGGTGCCAGACTCCCAGGGAACACTTCTCCCAAACTGAGAAACAGGCCTACAAGCAAAAGAGCTCCGTGGCCTCTCACGCACCATTTGGTATTATCCGGGCACATCTCTGCTCCTCTCAGTGACCCGCCTCTGTGCCCAGAGGTGTCTTAGAGGTACCGAGGTTAACAAACCACGTGCAACGTGATACCACTCCCGGGCTGGCCTTCCCAGACCCTGCTGCCCATTGGATGTTTTCACTGGACTGTCAAGTCAGAACACAGAACGCTGTTGTCTGAACCACAAGATGCTGAAAAGTTATGAGTCCTTGGTTCTGAGCAACTCCAAAATCTCTTCTCAAAGCCTTCCCTGTTTCCTATGAAATCAAATGTCTCTGTAAATTTAAATAGCCCAGAGGTCATGTTCACTGAGTTTCTCATTTACTTGTCGTAGAAACGGTTGGGTCATCCTTCACTGATTTTATCGTAAGTGAAGAGCAAGGCTGGAAAGCCACCATGAATGAACACAGTCTCTGCCAGACGCCAGTGGTCTGGCCCTCCTTCAAGGCCTGAACCTGGCGTTTGGGTTCTGAACATATAGGAAAGACACCCTGACTTCCCCACAAATGCCGTGGAAACCGAGGCTATTCTCATAGTTACATCAACCTGCCTCATAACAAAGATTGTATTTAGGAGTTAAAGCAATTTCCTAGTATTCTTGAATCTCTTTGCAATCAGCCAGAATTCTTTTAATGGACTTTTTTTTAATGTGACACAATAAAAACTTTTTCTCAAGACCAAAATTTCAAGGTCTTGCCTCGAGTCCCGATTTTGTTTCATTGACCTGAGACTGATCTGGTGTCAGATGGTCTGCTGATAACAGTTTTTCAGTTTCCACAGGATATGTGAACTCTGCATTTCCAGTCATGCCGACGGAATTGTGGAGGGTTCTTAATCAACAGGCAACAATGTGGTACCATCTCCAACATGATTAAAGGCTGCTCAAGAAAACTTACCCTGTCTCCTGGAGGTCCCACTGGCCCTGGTGGGCCAGGCAATCCTGGGGTTCCCTACACAAAAGGAGACGAACAGTGAAACACTGATATACTTCCTGCATGGAAAAGACACTTGTTAGTCTTCAAAGTACTTGCAAAAGGGGAAAAAGAGAAGAAAGTTCAGGGGCTCTGAAAAGAGACAGAAAAACAGGCCCGGAGCATGCCGGCTGTGCAGCAGACGTTAACTCAGCCAGCAGACGCCTGAACTGAACAGCACAGAGGCGCGGACAAGGCCAGCGTACGCATGGAGATAGTGGGGAGCGCACGGCGAGGTCTGCGTGGCCGCTTCACCTCCACGCGCCTTTGGAGCGCTACCGAGGCAGCTTTTCAAACAGCGCTTGACAAGGCAAATAGAGCAACTCGGAGGACAACTCACTGCTCGGCCGGGCAGTCCTGGCTCTCCAGCATCGCCTTTGGTCCCTTGGCGGCCCTGGGCAAGCAGCGCGAAACCGTTCACAGCGCCGCACGGGGATTAAGGGAGAAGGGAGACGTGAGTCACTTCGGGAAGCTCCGTGACGTCATGGATCCGACGGCACCGGATTGGTGGAGGGAGAGGGATGGATCATTTTCTTGGATGGATGCTCACTTCTTATAACTCCCAGTGGTACAATTTCCACTTACAATGTGACTTAATGATTTTGGGGATTATATAAACTAGGGGATTATATACCTACTTTCAAAGAACACAGTTTAACATAAGGGATTTTCATAGGAGTAAAATTCGAAGGAAAAGCTACTTTTTTAAATTTGATTTGTTTACTTGGGTGCTGATTTTATTAGGAAGCAAGTCAATGAAATGTGATACCATGTTGGTCTTCAGAACTACATGCCAGATGACACTTGGTACAAAGACAAAGCTGAAATAATTAAAACTGATAAACTTGCTTTAATAGTAGTAAGAAAACATCAAAGTTCCTGAAACTTCCTTTTGGACATAAGAAGCTAAAAGCAAAGGCATCTGACCCTTTTGAGCAAGAAAGCCCTGTTCCTTCACATGTCTCATTTATGACTATGTCCGATATAGATTGTGTTTTCCTCTAAATCCCCCTGAACTTTACCTATTCAATACTATGGCATCTCAGAGTTTAGACTTAAACTTAAAACTATGCAGTTATATTCTCACTCACATCCATATTTGTTTGATCTTAATGTGTAGAAGAAAAGGTAGTGGTTAAATAAAATATGAGCTTTAAAAGATAAAACACCTATAAGTTCAGATTAGCATTTGAAATAAAAAGTAAACATTCTATTTAAAACATTTTAAAGAAGTGATGACATGGACAAATAATGCAAGGTCATAAACATTAGAAAAGGGCCCCTGGGCTGCCACAAATTTAAAGCAGATTCAAAGCTTTCAGGATATCGAAGGATCTATTCATAACTTACTCTTTTTAAATTGTTTAAAGGTCAAATAAGTAGCAGTAATTTTTTTCTACATAGTCATATATTTTTACATACACTATTTTCATATCTGAAATTATAGTCATAGGAAGTCTTCTCAATGACTAGCTTTGTTATCTGAGAAAACATTTCAGTTTAGCAAAATATATTTTAAAATGTTACAGTTAAACTCAGTGTTAATCCCCGACCGTCACTGAATACAAAAAGCCTTTGTGCTTACTTGTTCTCCTGGAATAGAGAGTCCATTGGGTCCTTGGGGGCCTGGCGGGCCCTGAGGGCCCGGAGGACCTGTATCTCCTCGAGGGCCAGGGGGCCCCTAAAATACACAGGAAACAACCCGAAGTCACAGATGACCTTTGAGAGCTGACATCCAGTTAGAAACCCATCTGCGTCCCTCTAAAACACCAGTCATATAATCTTTGCCAACGTTCTAGACATCTCTACATCTGCAGAAGTATTTATTCATATCATCCCCTTCTTCCCTCTACTATTCATTAAAAGGACAAGTGAGAAGTGCAATAAATTCACAAGAGCATTTAAATTTCCAAAAGTCCCCTTAGAAGATTTTTTAAAGTAAAATGCATTGAAAATAGTATGCTTATATATTTATATTCATAGAATCATATGAAATCAAAGCTCAAATTTCACTGGATTTAATTTATTTTAAGCTAGTTTAGACTTGGGCTTCTTTCTGGGACAAACACACACACGTAAATCAAGGAAAGAACAGATATCCACTGAGCAGACGCTCTCTGCTGGAGCCTCTTCAAATGTGTCTAATGGAAAAGACATAAACCTGGAGTCAGACCTGGGTTAGCATCCCAGCTTCCCCTTCCTAATTGGGTTAGTTATCATTAAGACAAAACTACACGTTATCTTCACAGTGCGTTCCCCTAGGAAGTGGGAGTTGTTTTATGGACGACTGGTATGGAACGGGTAAAAGAGGCCGGTGACCCCCAGCAACCACATGCGTGGCCTCTCAGCACGTTCCCTGAGGTCCAGCCCTCCCCAACTCTCGGGGACTCTGTGCCCTGCGGGGTCTTCAAACTGTGGCTAGGTCCCCTCACTTCCTCAGGCTATAGCAGAGCTCTCAGGTTCTTCTGCAGATTTCCCACATGTGTTTCTACAGCAGTGAGTGCCCTGTACGTTTCCTTCTGTGGCTAGTCTAACCCATCATTTTGACATCAAGAGATGAGACAGAGGTAATGAACTAAAGAAGTCAAGGTCACAAACTCCCTTGGTAGAAATTTGAACAACCAGACTGCAACACATTGATGCACATGTGAACGTGCTCTCAAAAGTACTTACAATCGCCCCGCTGATGCCTCTTTCACCTCGGGGACCTTTAGCACCAGGTCCTCCCTAAGACACAGAGTGAGCACATTTTAGGTGGAACATAAGCACGTACGAAGAAGACGATGCATACAAATTGCTTTGAGAAGCGGTGCATTCTCCCGACAATCAATACTTCCACAGTTACTTACAAAATACTCAAGTAAATATATCATATCATACAATATGTGGGGAAGGAGAATTTCAAAACTTTGTACATTCAAAGTGCCTCATTTTTACATTCTGAACTTTCTTGTTAGCAAATTTTGAAGTTTCTTTGAAAATAGGAGGCTTACTGAAAAGGCAAGCATGACTTAAAGAGAAAAATCTACTTTGGAATTATATGAATGCATTCTTCAGGGAAAATAATAAATAATAATAATAAATAATAAAAGAAGAGTATGTTGACTCTCTCAGAATCTTAGAACATGTAGGTTAGTAACAGGAATTCAGAAACGAGTGAACAAAAAGCAAATAAATATGATAATGGCATCCAATGTTATCTCAGTCAGAGGAAGAAAATCCCTGCTTCTCAAAAACACCCAAGTCCCACCCAGGATATAATGTTATGATTTCAAATATAAATCAGGTACCTCCCTGTTAATAAAAAATAAATGATGGTAATGCCAGTGACATTTTTATTTTGTCTATGAGGAGCTGATTTGTAATTAACCTGAAATCAATTTATATTATTTGTTATGACCCTAGTAAATTTTGATGTTCTGAGACTCTCTAAACTGTTCCCTATGTTAATTAAACACTTTCTTAAAAGAGGCCAGAAGGGTTTAGGGGTATCACTGACATTCTGCAAAAATAGCCCAGGCCAGATGTTGGCGTGACTAAGTCAAATTCCAGATTGGTTCATGAGATCTATCGCTGAGACCAGCAAGGTGCCGCCTCACATTTTCTGGCCTCCTCCCCACCATGAACAGACCCATCATAGTCTTCTCACTAAACTCACCCTAAACCCCAGTACTTCCACCCAGACTTCATGATACCATCACATATGTAAATTAGCCTTTTCTGGGCACTGTCATGATACGTCTGTTATGTAAGTTACAGGTGTCCTAGGTCCCCAGCAAGTTGCCCTTGGGTCAGTCAGTCTCTCAACCATGGCTCCATAACATACATACAAGAAGTTTTTAGGAGATGTAAGGGATTTTCTTAACTATATGATTACAGGTGGAAACCCAGATTCCCATGTTTAAGGGAAAAACTCTTTGTTGACTACTAGCTAATACTATTCACTCCTGCATGGCTGGAGAAATGTCTTCAAGTGTGTTCAAACTGTATTAATGTAGTCCTGTCTGATCTCAAAATCTACTACAAAAATGGTCTGCCGGGTAGCTCGCTCCGTCCCAGAAAACACAGGTGGTTGGGAGCTTTCATGCACTGCCTACTGGCAAAGGGTGAGGCCTCCAAAGATCTAACAGGAAAAAGCCGTCTCCTTACTGCGGGGCCCGGGGGTCCTGGAGGTCCAACGCTGTCCTGTGTACACGTGCAAGCATTGGGAAGAGCAGGACATTTTGCTTCGTCTCTCTGAAATTTTGAAAAGAATATTTACGTATGAATTGAGGGTAAAAATAACTTCCCATCTCCTATACCCCCTTATCTTATATTCACAAGGGAATCTGTGTCCTAACTTGAAGGAATAATTTTTGTTATCATTACAACTATTCTTATGTTGGCTCTTGGTCTGCTCCTTTACATCTTTATGCTTGACTTGAGGAAATCCCCATAACAAAGAAATAGTTACAAGACCACCACTGGGACTCCGAGTAATTTAACCCAGTTTTCTCTAATGTAGTAGAGAAATGTTGAGTATCTCAGATATCGATGGCCATTTCATTCAGGTTAAATCTAAAATCCTCCCCCTGGCCTACAAGGTCTACACGTTCTGCACTCCAGCACCCCACCACTGGCCCACTGCCCACAGCCCCCTCCGTTTGCTCCGCCCCAGCCCCACCAGCCCACAGAATGGTTCTCAGGCATGTAAGACTGTCTGTGGCCTTGGGCCTTCTCAGTTCCCTCCGCCTGCCTGCAATGCTTTTCCCCATTACCCACCATGGCTCCCTCTTCATTCAGGACTCTGCTTGAATCGCACCTCAGCAGGGAGGACTGGTACCCACCTGGCTGCCTACCCACTCACCTGGGGCTCCCTTCTCATCCTAGGGCTTTTCACTCTAAACAGTGCTTGTCTACTTGCTACTTCTTCCTCCCCAGCCCCCACCTCGGGCCATCAGGCTCGCTCTGCCCTGCAGTAACCCTAGCTCATAACAGGGCCCGGCCTGTGACGGGTGCTCAGGAACACTGCTGAGGAAACGATGCCCCATCCTGTAGTCATATGCAGTTCCCTGCTTGCCCAAACCCACAGATCTACTGCCAGCGCCCACCTCTGTGCCCGTTGCTGCTTATACAGACCCTGCGGGGGGCCATCACCTCAGGAGTAATGTGCTCATTTTTGCTATAAACCATAGCTATGCAGGGAGGTGATGGCTTATTCCATAAACGCTGATAGTTCTCAGGCCATAGGAAGGCTCTGTGATAAGTGGGTTTATCAAACACAATGACTCAGCAGGACTTTTGTGACTGTGCACAACCACACTGGCTGTCAGGGAGAATTCCAGCTGTGGCCCTGTGCATTCCTGGCTTTTGAGGGAGGGGTCACTGGCCTGAGCCGTGGGAGCTGAGTCCCTTGGCTTCATCCTGGAGACACAGTTGCCCGATGCTACTTCCTCTCCCGGACCACCTGCATCGCATCCCATATTCCTGGGAGATAGGATTCCCATCTGGCTACTTACCCTAGAGGGAATATCACAGCATCTGTCTCTGCTGGTCCACACCGGGCTGCAGATGATATCAAAATTCTGGATTTGGAACTGCAAACAACCAAGAGCAACATCACTGAACAGATGCATGAAAAATGCTTTGTATTTACATTTCCACCCGGGGACCTTTGCCAACTTCTCATGCACAAGGAAAGAACATAAAACCTTATGCTGAAGAGAAGGACATTAAAGCAAAATGCATAGGTGAAATGCCCACTTCTGATTCACTACTTCCTTGGCTAAAATGAAAGGTTTGATTGAGTGTTATTTAAGAGAATATTGATTTCTTCACTTAATTAAGAATTAAGAATTTATTTAATGAAGAACTTGAAGACTACACACATTTAAATCAACTTTTAAGAGTCCAGGCTTATAGAAAAATAACATTTAAAGAAACATTCTTCACTTACTCTAAAATGGACGTTCTTCTTTTCATGAATTCTTACTTAGGGGTTAATAACTTTTATGATTACACTCAACAACTTCAAATTCACATATACTTTCTAACTACATTTTAAAAATAAAGCTCTTTTGATGAAAAGGAAAAGATTGTTTAGAGATAGCCATCTTTTTATAAACCTGATATAATTGTCTATTTACCTATCAAATCCAAAGCCTGGATTTTAGTTACAATTAGATTAAGTTTGCACTAGTTGTTACTACATTGCAAAATAAAAATTTCACTTGTAAATCTAGGAGAAGATAATCCTGTCCATGGGAGAAAGCTAAATAAATGCAATTAAAAAACAATAATAGCAACCAAAGATGTTCACTTTCAGTGAAAGTCTTAGATTTAAAATTTTATTGCTAGATGGCCTTGCAAACAGGGTTGGCATGCTCTGCGTCCAAGATGGGCCCATAAGGCCGGTGAGTAATGAGGTCAGCTGGCCACCCCACTACATGGACATTCCCTCTGAGACAGACGGCTGACAGCTCCCTGTGAGAGAACACAGGCTCCAGTGAGGGTCACAGCCACGTCCACAAAGGCTTCATGTCCCAATCGCACACATTTGTATTAACAATTCCTAGCTTTGAAGAACAAAAACTGGATTGTTTTAGATTTCACTGATTCTCCTGGCAACTATTTGTGTTGCACTCTCCAACTGGATCCTGTTTCAAGATGGTTCCATGACCTTCTCTGGTGCCCTGACATCTTATTTTGTTTCTCGGAGTAAGGCACCTTATTATGGTCTGTCAGGAACTCAATGTACATTTTCTCAATGTAACGTTTCCAATGTTTCAATATAACCAAGAAATTTGACAATTTAAAACTGAGGAAAAAAGCTCACTGATTACTTTAAGAGAGCCATTTCAATTTTAACACAAGACACTGAGAATCCTAAGACTGTTACTTACTGTAGCTGATTTCCTCTCCCCTTTAAGTAGTTTTCCAAGAATTTCATAACCATCAGTTGTGATATTTCCAGCTTCTTTAATGTCTTTTTCTATGATTTCATAGCAGTCGATGTATATCTTAACGCTTTTTGAGGTCACCACAATATGAACCTAAAAAGATCGTTTGTTTCTATTATAAAATTTCCACCCCCAAAAAAATTGCCTGACTTCTGCAAAATTTAAGATCACAGGTTAAAAACTGTGCTCCTTAAGCTGTTCTCATCCCAAATCAATGGTCTTGGACTAAAAAGCCAAGAACTTGATTGCAATAATGTCAACGTCACTTGGTAATAACATCCAGTTAAACGAGACACTTAACTTCTCTGGGTCTCAGTTTCTTTCATCCACATATACGTGCAAAATTTCTGTTTTCCCACCGTGTACTCTGACTGAGATGAGCAGGGATGATGTAGTAGATGACTAGCTATTCGAATGCGAGTTAATAAATCATTAATATATCATACTCAGTAAAAAGGAGCCTTGAATGTCTCCCACTGATTTTGCTCACTTAAATTTTTAATTTGTTCTTCCCTAATCTCAGTCAAAAAGAACTTGCATGCCCTATGTACGTGTAATATAGTAAAGGACTAGCACGTATCTTCGGTAGAGATTCAGCTCTGGGTATCTTTAGAGTCAAGATTCAGCTTCCTTAGAAGGAAAGAATCTTGTTTTTGTTTTTTGTCTGATATTAAAGACACTTGGCATCTTAAGAAATCTATTAATAGACATAATTAATAAAACATTGGTATTTCAACAATGTAAACAATGGCTGCAATTCATCTCTGAGTTTACAATTATGCTCATAGTTTCCACTTAGCATGATACTCACGCAAGTGCTTGATTACCCTGGAAGTGTGGCTTCAAGTTAAAAGCAACAGGAACTCCCTTAAATGCCTTGAGTCAATAAGCATCAGGATAGTCTTGGAAGAGTTTTTTAAGCAGTAAACCATTTTTCCCACATAGTATCAACACCAAAACACTAATTTAGAGTGTCTATAAGAGGTACCTATGAATCACATATTGCTTTTGTATGTGAGTGATACAAAGCTTACCAAAAATAAAGAAACTTTAAATGCCCCCTCATCCATCATCTCATATTGAACATGAAGGAAGAACATACAAGCATTCCCAAGATATTTATTATCTAATAGGAGCTAAACCTTATTTGTGGGCTCTTGTATGAACACTCTCTGAGACAAACATATAGGAAATACTTGAAAAATCATAGTATCCAGAAACATTATTTCAAAATCAAAACTTAATTTGTAACAAAATTATTCCAAATACACTTGTCCATTCAACACTAGCCATAAAGAAACACATGCTACAAACATATTGTGCTGCATTCTCTTCAGTGTGTTTCATTGCATTTTAAATATTTAGTTGTATTTTAATGTCTCAACCATGAAACACTGTTGGCCACAGACCAGTAGAAACAATAGGAACACCCTTGGCAACTCATCTCCCTTCCCAAGCTCTGCCATTCCCTAAAAGTTTATTTTTCCTCAATTCTACTTTGATCTCGTATTACAAATTTCTCACTTGGATATGTGTCATCTGTTAGAATGGGAACACAGAAAAAGCTTTTCAAGAAAACCCTTAAGAAGCATAGGTATCTGACATTCCCTACTTAAGCTCTTTAGCCTGTCTCCTCTCTCCGAAGAGCTCCCTGCACATTATTTTCATTAATTTCCTGCTATCAGAATGCTGCTCATTCTCATCTCAGAGGCTGAAGAACGTCAGTTCCTGAGTCAGAATGGACAGTGAAGGAAGAGTGTTCGAATCCTTGCATCAGTAAAAAATACACACAGCCGATAGCAATGGGGCTTCGTCCTGGAACTGATGGGACAAGTGAGAAGTTGAGAGAATTGGGTGGGGGAACTGGGAATGGGAAAAAAGAAAGATATCATGAAAAAAAGAAGGTAGAGAATTCGAGGAGAGAGCTAATAAAGAGAAAGAAGAGGCATTATGTAAAACCTAAGAATATAAATATCTCTCTATAAAGGCAAATAAAGAAGGGAATGTCAAAAAAATAATGACTGTCATTATAGCCCTCTGAAAAATTACTGCCTTTTGCTCAAATAAAATGAAGCATTTGATGACATTTGGAAATTAAAAAATAGTAGCTCCTCAATGGCTATCTGTTGGTTAGTAGAAGACTACATTTCTAATATCTTCAGTGGGTATGGAAGGAAAAATAAAATAGTACCTTTAGCAAGTTACTCAAATGAAAGTACTATCAGTCAGTGTATCTATGAGTCAAGAACTCATAAGACCTTTTTTTAAAAATTAAGGTGTCATTGGTGCAGCTCCGAAGAACTTTGCCAGATTCGACAGCTCTTATTGGATAAGGAGCAGCTGATGCTAATAGTGTTTGTCAAACTAGAATTTACTTTTACGGTGGACATTTATTTTACTGCATGTCACCATGAACGTCTACAAACTGTGAAGGAGAAATGGGCCATTCTACTCAGAAGTCTTTGTTTTCCCTTCCTTGTTTGGCCACCGAAGCCTCTTCAAGCTCCATGAGAAGTCCCCTTGCCAACTCACCAGGAATCTGATTCATGAATAAGAAAAAAAACATTCTGGAAAGAAACCAAGATTCTCAGGAATGGAATCAGCATGAAATCCAGCTAAGACTACTCAAGTACAAGAAAGTGTTTCAATTTTCACTTGAGAATCTGATTGAACTGGAAATATTTGTCTTCTGTCTGTGGGGACTAACTTCCCGAGTGTCACACTCAAGAGGTTTTAGACCACACATGCCACAAGCAGTGCTCCTTCGGTTAACTTAACCCTGGGGATGAAGAAATACCATTAACAAGTCCATTTGTAACCTAGATTGTTCTCTTCATTTCTAATGCTCCCAACTTCAGTGCTCTTACTGTCAATCATCCTCTAGAAACCTGATATAAGGGTTCTATTATCCTCAGGTGTTGACATACAAAAAATTGATAAAGATTGACAAGAAGAGACAATCCCCAATGAATATACCTTAGAACTTTGAGTAAGTTTCTTTTAGAGAATTCATGTTTCACGTAAAAGTTAATTTCATAAACATTGTTCTAAATTCTCTTGGTAGATAATGATAACTTTTGGAATGGCATGTTTATAACTTTCAATAAGTGAGCAGGTAGAAGTAGCTTACTGAGCTCTATAAAAGAATAATTTTATCAATTTAAAGTACAATCCACAAAAATTAAATGTTTGAAATGAACTGACATAAAGGCTCCCAATAAAATAGTAAATAGAAAAAGATAGGCATACATTGTATATACTACATGACTCAAATTTTGAAAAGATATTAGCATTGAAAATATATCAAAATGTTAAAATAGTTATCTCTTGATTAGTAGAATTATTTTTATTTTAAATATTCTTCTTTGAATTAATCAAGTTCTCAGAAATAAGATTATTTTTAAAAGACATGTCTGTGTTTCTACCAATTTAATATGACACTCAAATAATAAAACAAATGAATTTAAATCTTTACATTATATTTTTCCTGTAAATAACCAGATAATCTGATGTTTTTACCTTATGAAAGCTTCCATAAAATAATGTCTTCACTTCATCTGTGTCAAATGTAACAGTTTGCACCTCACCTCTTGTATCCTTGTTAAAGAAAGATAATGTCTTGCTAGAAGCTGTAATCAACACATAATTGTTATTAAATCACATGAATGGTATACTTTATATTTAAAGTATTAACAAATAAATTTTATTGAGAGGTTTCTAGAAAATTCAATAATTTCAATTGAGATAAAATGTGATTAGAATATTTCCTGATGTTATATTTTTTTAATTTTAAACATAAAAGCCTATGCCAAGTAAATATATAAACGTTCAGAAGGTTCTTAAAGAGAAAAGAGGAGGAAACCAAAAAGGTAATAAAAAATAAGTATTCATGTCTCTTAAAATAAGACAAAAATCCTTACGATCTGCGATCACTCCGACTTGCGGCTTATAGTCTCTGTCTGTGATCTGCCAGATCGCAAAAGGGTCGCTGGGTGTTTCTGGAAGAAGTCGGAACAATAATATAATCGTGTAGGAAGGAGGGAGTCCATTGGGGTGTAGATCTCTGTTGGATAAAGTGCAATTAACTAATTAATACGGGCTTCTCATCAGAAATAGAGATTATTTTAAACCTTTGGGTCAGAACCCCATTATGGATTCAGCATGAAATACGGTAGTATTAGAGGCCATTTATGATAATCTGGCTACACGTCAGAAGAGGGACAAATTTAGAAGGGGAAAATGTCAAAAGACCAAACACTAAAGTAAAGATTCATTACATAAGTAGTAATAGATTATTTATAATCTGATACAGTCACAAAAGTCTGGGACATTGCCAAATGATCTTTTATCCTACTGTTAATAACTAATTTTTTATAGACACATAGATGGTTATAAAATTTTATAATAATTTTAAAGTGATAAACATTATATCAATGGATAAACTTTACAGAGAATGACTTGCTAACTACACTTAATTTCCAAAGTCGGGGGTATGAGGTCACAGGTGAGCTGGCTTAAGGTTTCACCATCTCCACCCCCCCAACTATCTCATAGTTCTTACACTTCCAAATTCCTCTCTCGAAATCAAGTAAGTCAAATAATCCCAAGAAGTTCACATGTTCCCCAAAATAAAACCTGTAATAGATGTTAAGGCCATGCACACGTGCAAATGTTTAATGATGATACAGGATGCGATTCCATTGAAAGGAAATGTTTCTTAGCTCTATGGCTGTTAGACAAAAGAAAATGTGACCCCATGTGTCCTTCCAAACTTGAGTCAATCATTGTTCTGGAAGCATCTCTGAAGAATTGATGGTTTCCTGTGCGAGACCATTTAATAACATTTTCTCCCTGAAGACAGGAGAAATGCTTTGATAATCAGCTCTCGGACAGAGATGAAGCTATTCCTTTGACAAAGGGCACAGAATGTATCTTGAGGTTTCATGTCCTTGTACCGTATCACTGGTACTTCTGGAATTTAATGCTGTTCTGCTTCTTAAAACATGTTCTGAGCAAGTAACATGCTGCCTTTTGTATGTTCAAGCAACCACTATCTTCATAATACTCCGTGTTAAAACTAGGATCTTCATATGATTTCATCTCTCACCTAGCCATATTTCCCCTTCCTCAGTAGCGAGTGCTTATGAAAAAATAATGTAATTGCACTTATGTTTCTTTTGACTACAAGTTGTGATGCTTGAGAAGAGAGAAAGCTGTTGTAGCAAAACAGAGGAACCACATTTTGTGGTAAGAGCTGAGCATGGGCCGCTAGGGTTCACTGAAAACCCTAAAACTGTAAACCAGCCTGGTTAACCATAGAAGAATTAGGAACCTACAGTGTGGTCAGACTACAACAATAGGATCTGAACTTCCTTTAAAGAAATTAGCTTTGGTTTGGGGCTGAATTTTCCATCAGCTTTCGCGGAGCATTTCAAATTTCAGATATCACTTCCTGACCCTGTCCTAAATTTCTGAAAGCTTTATTTTTGTTCTTTTTTCTCCATGAGTTTCCAAACATATTTTTCAACACTCAAATATTTTCATTCTAATGAATAAAAAGTGCATATTTTGGTTATCAGACCCAGGTGCAAACTTTCATGAAGGAAAACAGCAGCTAGAACTACCCAACCAATCGCCGAAGCCTGGCCGATAAACATGGACTGCTGCCGGTCTGACCACTTCGAGCATGACTGCTGCGGTCTACCACCTTCGGGAGGCGTGCCACCCTGGACGCATCCCGCTCCCACCCCAGAACAGCTGCTCCCATCCTGTACTCAGTCCCTCCATCCTGTGCGCACAGGGAGAAGCGCTCACACAACAAGCTGCCTTCCCGTCCAAACAGCCTTCTTTGGAGGAAGCGTAGCTACAATCCTAGCCTTAAATTCAAAAGGGCCAGTGGCCCAAGACACTGCAGAACCAGGACGAGGTTCTGAAGTCCGAGAACAGTAGGCTCGAGTCCCAGAGGCCTGCACACCTGACCCAGCTGCAGCTATGGAGACCACCCGGTCCCTCCCAAGAACCTCAAACAAAGAGTCCGGCCCATTATAGAAAGAGAGCCTGCAGTTGTCACACTTACACTGTAGGCTGATGCACAAAAGCGTTCTTCTGAAGCCGGTAGGCTGAGTAGCTGGGGAAAGACCCTGACTCCAAAGAGACCCCTTGTACAGAGGCAAAATGCTTTTCTGTCAGGTTGTATGCTTCAAGCATCTTAAAACCTTTACATCAGAAAATAAAAGAAAAGATTGGAATGAGGCCATTTTTATTATTTTATTGCCTAAATTCTGAAATAAATTATCCCAAAGGTAAAAATGCTTACCTGGGGATGTGTAGCCATCCAAATAAACGAGAGGACAACCTGCAATGTACAGTGTTCTTTAAGTACGATTAACCAATGTGATCTGCACACCTTCTATGGGCACAGGATGCAGCTGTGCTCATGTATCAAATAATGAATCTGATCATTTACAAAAAATAGCATCAGTTTAACCTTTTATAAGTTATTTTGTGTAGACTTCCTATGTGCAGGAGAAATTATTCTATTGACCAATATAAACAATGTTTTCTGAACATTCTCCAGTCCCATTGGAATTTTACAATGTTAAGAATAGTAAAGTAGAGTTATGGGGGGAAACTTCAGATGTTGTTCAATAGAGTAAAGAACTTTCCTCCCCAGGAATTTTAGGCTTATGCAAAGGCAGAAGGAGTTTGTCCCTATCCGGCCGTCTTCTCTGCCAAGCCCCAGAGCCTCACACTGGTCGCCAAACAGCGCAGCACACTGACAAGCATGAAACAGTTTTCCCCCTGGACCCAGAGCCCAGGACACCAGAGGGTGGCTTTCAGGACCACTGGAGATGCATGTAGCTCCTGACCACTGTCACCAGCATGTCTCCATTCTGAGCTTCAGCGTAAGCTTTCACCATAAGTTTTTACTGTAAGCTTTCTCCATAAACCACTGACATCTGTGTACTACTGAGACTCGAACAGAGTTCTGAGTTTTTAATTTAATGTGTAACAGAGGGAAACAGAACACTCGTGAAGCATAGCCCTGCCTGGGATCCAGGGGCTGGACTAGTCGCATACATGCCTCCATAACCTATACCCCCCAGAATCAGTGTCCGTGGATGGAGAAGAGGATAAGCAGACTTAAATAATCAATCTTTGGTACTTCACTGTATTTTAAAACCTGAACTTGAGTACTTGGTATAAGAAAAATCTATATCCAGAAAAACAAATGGGAACCGAGCATATTTCCAGGGCACACAAATGCACAAGTGGGTTTTCTCATTGCTCCTTTGAGGCATGGATGTTGACAGAACAAATACCAATTGATTACTAATAGGGAACTCCCTCATCTCTCAGAAATGCTTCTATAAATGCATTCTAAGATGAAGATTAATTTACTCAAATGTCACAAGCATCATGATGGTGGGAAAGGATATACTGCATTCCCGTACAAGGAATATTTCGTCTTCAAGGCTAAAAATGAACCTCTGACAAGCACACATTTAGCACGATCTCAATAGGAACAATGACTCATCAGGTTCTCGAGTGATTCCCCAGGATCTATTTATGCGCACAGACTTGATCCCATATAGGATAGGGAATTGTCCAAGTTATTTTTTTCAGAACAAGTGAGATGATGGACCCATTTGGACCACGACTTACTTGAGGTGGCAGTTTCACAGACAAATGTGATGAGATTGTCCTCAATCTTCTCAAAGGACTCAAAGTCATCCACGATGAACACGTGACGCTCGCTCGGCTTGCTGGCGATGTTGGCGAGCTCGCCGTAGTCCACGTCGGCCACGCCCACCACAAAGACGCTGAACCCTGCGGGACAGCGTCGGCACAGGCCTTACACCCCCCTCTGTGCCCTTACTGCTTCAACGACTGAGAGCAAACTCTTTTCAGAAACGACTCCGTAGTTCTCAGCGCATGCAGCAAGTCCTCTTAGCTAACATAAACTCTCTTCGATGATGGTGGACTTTTTCCAGGCCTTCCTATTTTCTGACTTTAAAAATTCAATTAATTGGATTTCCTAAGATAAAACCCTAACGGAAGATAAGCATTTTTAAATGGCAGAAAGACTAAAGTTGCTCCACATGTCCTTCCCTAGACTCATGAACTCTGCAGCTCTCAGGCACCTTAACGTTTCAAGCGTGTGTCCCTCAGGAGCCAAAGAATGACCTCATTTTAACATCTGAGCTCTTGATTTTCTCAGGGAACCCACGCTCAGGCAGCACCCCGGCTATTCTCAAAGTGGAATCTACAACTCTCACCAGCAATACCCTCTCCCTTATTTAGACTAATGAAAATAAATAAAGTCTTCACTCTAAAATCTTAATGTAAAAGTAGAAAAAATAGACTAATTAAATTTAAATAGGTAACTCGAGCAAGCATTCATAATCCCAAACTTAAATCAGCAAAGAGAGCAAAATACAGAATCTGCTCACAGTGCCACAGCATAGAGGCAATAATTTATAAAAATCAGAAAAAACTATCTCTACTGAAAAAAGAGAGCATGAATCATACTTTCAGATAAAGGATCATGTATGTGCAGATGATGAATTTCATGCAACAAGTTTTTGCAAAACATAAACTTTGCAGTTTGCTACAATAAATCTTGTGCAGCAGAGAATTCTAAAATATGTCCACCTTGGACCGCTACCTGGGGAAGCAGGGAGGGTATTAATGCAAATGCTGGTAGGAGCCAGTTCCTCTCTCATAATCCAAATGAATTGACTGACCCAAGGGCAGAGTGGCCAGGATGCTCTCAGGGTGCTTAGTTGCCAAGATCTACCCCGGGGGCACCTCCCTGAGGCCTCCATACTCCACCCCTGCAGGTCGCTTTTCTAAACTGAATCACGTCTGCATCTGCAGGAATGTGCTCAACTAGAGGCTTCCCCTATGTCCCTCCTTGCACAGAGAACCAGCGTCAAGATGCACTGCTGGGCAGGAAGCCTGCCCTGGGCCCATGCCACCATTCACACGGCAGCCTTCCGGCCGCCACGGGGGAAATCAGCTTTGCTCTCTGACAGACCCTCAGTCACATCCTATGCAAAGAATACATCATGTCATTTTTGAGCATGTACAAAATCATTCCATAATTAAATATGAACCAACACTATAAGGTATGGAGTAGAATAAAACAGGAACAAGGTGCATCCAGCAACTTTGGTCTCTTGAGCCATCACTTAACATTTCAAATGTTAACATGGCGAGTGCAACCACCGGGCATCAGCTCGTGAGAGGTGCAAGCACTGGATTCTAGCTCCTGGCGGGGGGCAGGGGGAGAGAGAACACTGGGCGCCAGCTCATGGGGAACACGACCACCGGGTGCAGCTCGTGGGGGTGCTACCACTGGGCGCCAGCTCGTGGGGAACACGACCACTGGGTGCAGCTCGTGGGGGCACTACCACTGGGTGCAGCTCGTGGGGGTGCGACCACTGGGTGCAGCTCCTGAGTACACTACCACTGGGTGCAGCTCCTGAGTACACTACCACTGGGTGCAGCTCCTGAGTACACTACCACTGGGTGCAGCCCGTGCCCGTGCCCACCTGAGTGCTGTATGACCAGCGCTGCCTTCTTCACCTCATCCTGTGACCGACCGTCCGTGACCACGACCAGCACCTTGGGGACATTCTTCCTCATGCCGCTTTCCCAGGTCAACACCTTCTCCTTGATGAAGGTGAGGGCCTTGCCTGTGGAACATGGCATGGAACACTGTAGTGTCACCTCAGTTAAAACTGACCGAATGCCATCAGTCACGCCCAACTGATAAGAATCTGAACACTGAGATGGAACACTCAGTTCCACCACCTAGCAGAGAGAGGAGCTTCACACACTCTGGTTGACTGACCTGTTCTTGTGTTTCCGCCTCTGTACCTAATATTCTGCAGGGCCCCGAGGGCCAGGGCCTTGTCATTGTACGTGTTCAGCTTGAACTCAGACTTGACCTCGTCACTGTATTGCACAAACGAGACCTGAAAGGGAATGTGGTTTGGTGGTGAGGGTAAGACAGTGGTCTCTTTTGGTATTTCGATTTTCAGCAATTCCTCTCACTGCAGAATGGGAAAAAGTATCTCAGACCTGACAAAATAAGTTCTGTATAGCTGATACTGTAACAGTGATTACTACTGTCTCATTAAATCTTCTGATTTCTAATCATCAATGAAACTGTCAATAATTGGAATCAGCGATGTAGGTATGCTGTATTCACGTGGAGCCCTTCTCTGGGAGGTGGGAAGGGATGGGTAAAGCTGGGGAGCAGTGAGGTCCCCAGACGAGAAATGAGAACAGAATCCCTTGAACTCAAACGATGGTTAAGCAACTGGTCCTCAGCCAGCTGCTGCTTCTTCCTGCCTCGTCCATTCTTCATGGTAACAGAAAAATGTCACATATGTGATAATAATTAGCACTCCTCACACACTTAGTGGCAGTGTGACTTAGCAGGGAGAGTACAGGCATTGTAGTCGGAACTCCCTGCGCTCAGATCCTGGCTCCGCACATCAGTAGTATGTGACACTGGGCAAGTTCTCAACACCTCTGCGCTTTGACTTCCTTATCAGTCAAACTGGAGAAAATTATGCTTACTTTATACTGTTGTTTGAAGGACTAATAATCACATATACAAAGTAGCTGGTTTATAGAATATGGTAGCTATTTTTTAATAAAATATGGTAGTTAATAAAATACAGTAGCTATTTTTTACTCTTTATTAGAAATTCTAATTTATAAAAGGAAGGGAAAAATGACTTGGCTGTTGGCATATTAAGAATATATGATTAGCCTGATTTTTTACTCTTCTTGGGCTGGAACAACACCCACAGGATTATTGGAGATCTGAATATAGAATATTCTATGATGTACTGGTCCATAAAAGAAGACACAATTTGTTTATGAAATTATTTGTGGTTTACGTCAAAATCTCTTCTTTTCATAATGTCTCTAAGACCCCACAGTGAAGAACTGCCAAATTAAGAAGAAAATTCACCAGGAGGAATGGGAAAGAAAGAAGAGAATTCAAAAATAATACTAATGCAATTCAGTCTCTCGCATTAAGGAGTCAAAGATTCAGATTGAGGACGATACCGGGAGACTTGCTGTGACAGCAGTGAAGACAGAATCCGTCAGAAACTATCAAGGAAGCCTCTCCAGAAAGGGTGGAATTTGAAGTGGGGGTTCAAGGCTGCAGAACTCAGGAAGCGGGTAATAATGACTTTAATCAGATCCTCAGAGGGGTCTGGCAAGATCCTCAGAAATCGTTTAGAGCCACTTACACCCGAGTGTTCAGTTCATGCGTATGTTGGGAGTAGAGGAGGAGATTCTCAGCTTTATCCAGAGGAATGTTTATTTTTCTATTTATTTATCATTTACCCCCAACTCCTTACCAAAAATACATATGTAATGAAAATAGCATGTAACAAAAGTCAAAACACACTTTACAGCAAAAAGTCTTTCTACTTAGAAAGGACAGTTCAAAGGAAGGAGCGAGACGTAACACATGAAGACCCGCCTGTGAAACGAAACCCACCTGAATTCCAGCAGGACTGATTTCATCAAAGGCTCCCACAGTATTGAAGATGAATTTTACCACTTTGTTAAAATTGTCATCCCCAATGCTCCAGGAGGCGTCAGTCAAGAACACGATATCTGCCTTGGCCCCTCTGCATACTGAGGGGGGAAAAAGAGGAAGCCTGAATCTCATGAATTCTTTCATTCAAATGAAGTTACGCAACTGAGAAGTGTAATTTATAAAACCAACACCTCGTACTCAAAGAGTGGTTCATGCACGACAGCATCACCTGGGAGCTATGCAGAAATGCAAAGCTCTGGGCCCTACCCTAGACTTCTTGAATCAGATCAGCAACACCAAAATGCCCAGATGAGCAATAGAGTTTGAGAAGCGCTGGTTTAACTGGCCCTCAATTTCTGCTCTGGAATTACTCCATCTGTTTAGATCTGTTATGCAAACATAGGCTCTTTCCTGGTGGAACTCTTCAAGAAGCTTCAAACAATAAATGAGGAGGAAATCAAATGAAAAGCAACAATGTCAAGGACTTAAAAAGAGCCATTCATAAATTTGTAGATTTCGTATATAATTATTCAAGATTTGGTGCAAATAAGGTGTCCTTCAATTTTAAATTAGGCCACTAGAATCATTTGGAGGGAGGAAAGCCAGAGAATAAAATAATGTCTTTAGTTTGAATTTTCAGACATGGAAGCTAAAAAAAACTAGCAAAACATTAGAGTATAAAAATTTAACTGTAGGATATACAGCACCAAGAGTGAACCCTGAACTCTGGACTGCAGATGATGATGAGGTGACACTGCAGGCTCGGAGATGGGGACAGATGCACCCCTCTGGTGCTGGGTGTTGATGGGGGGAGGCTGCACACGCAAGGGGTAGGCAGCCTATGGGAACTCTACACTTTCAGCCCAGTTTTGCTGTGAACTTAAAACTGCTCTAAAAAATAAAGTCTAGTAAGAAAAAAAAGACAACATGTTTTTAAGCCAGATTACTTACTGAATTTCTTTCAACAGTCTAATTTAAAGAAACCCATTATTTGCCCTATAATAATAACATTATTATTTTATCCTTTAGTAAGAGACTTTCAACTTTCACTTACTTAATAGATTTAATAAAGATATAGCATCCTAGAGCCTTCTAAGATAAAAATACCTTTAAAATCTGAAATGCTTTCAATTATATGTTAGAGAATGTGGGAAAAGCATAAACCAGTAGTTATCTTAAACTTAATTTGATAAAGCACTGAAAATTGTCCCCAAATTCCTAAGAGACCAGTTTTAATAGCTCAGTATGTCTTTCCACCAGTTCACAACAAGTGACAATTATGTCTCAAACTTGGGTGAATGGAAACTTTTTAGCTCTGGGTGTTCCAGGGCACCTTACAGGTCAGATGCCAGGAATTCCAAACCCAAGGCCCCAGGGGCCAGGTTGCAGTGACATCCGGAAGGCTCACAGCGTCTACTGATCCAGCAGCCGGTGGACAGAAATGCCTGCCCCGTGACGACGGCCAGTGCAAGGTGTCGCCGGCCACTGATTGCACAACTGAGGAAACGTGGTTGCAACTGAAGAGCTGGATTAGCTTATTAGTTTAGCTAATTTTATTCACACCAAAATGTACCTGGAGGGGGTAAAGAGCTTATTCTGGTAATCTTTTCTTTTATCCTGAAAAATCTACAGCATAAATAATAAATCAGAAACGTTGCATATCAATTGGAAATGTACAGGCTGCATAAATAAGAAGGCTATCCACCCCACCCAGCTGCCTGCACGGCCTGGTCAGGGGTACGCACCTTCCCGGGCTGGTGGGATCGTGGGAGGGGGAGGAGGTGTGGGCGGCTCCGTGGGGGCTTCTGTTGGCTTTACAGCTAGAATTGAAAAATAGTAATTAGAAAAACACAGCATGTGCACACTTCACGCCACAGGAAGTATATTTTAAGAGCAATTCAAGCCTTTGATGATGAATCATGTCTCACTGGCACTGCCATGCCAGGAATTTCACTTCCCCCAAATTCGGTATCATGGGTATCATTCAACACTGACTCCAGCTGCAGAGAGCAGAGCCCAGAGCCAAGGGCAGATGGAAGGCCTTCAGACGGGGTCCGGCGAGTACAGGCCAGGAACAGGGATGCATTGTGCTTCTCACTGTCAGCCAGAGCCGAATCTCCGTTCTTTAGCCCTTCCCTTTAAATGACACTAACTCTGTACCAGGAGCAACACGGATTTGCTGCAGATACAGGTCCTGAACCTGCCAGAGACCCACCTCCAAGAACCTGCCATCACTCCATCATGACTGCTGCCCACGGGGCGAAGAGCCTGCACAGAGCCCTGTAAGTCTCCCACCCTGGAGCATTCTCTTCTGATGACTTACGGAGACTTTCCAGATGACTCAAAAACTTACTGGTATGTTCTCTGACGGAGACACCTGGTCCCTCAAGGTTTGGCGTCTGCACAAAGACAGTGACACTGTGATCCGTGTCTGGCGACAGGCCAGTGAAGCAGTGGCTGGTTTCTGATCCACGCACTGTAATTTCTTGCCCTCTGGTTCCTGATCATGACAACAAAGGGCAATGCCAGTGTTCTCATCAATGATAGTTGGAGACATTTTTACATATCATTTTATAAACAAATGGCATCTTCATGCTGAAGCATGAGGTGTTGCACACGTACCATCTGCAGGGCTTAGTTTTAGCCTGTAGGATGTGGCTGCCCGGTGGGGTGACCATTTGACACAGAAAGTATCCCACCCGACCTGGTGAGTTTTCAGATCTGTCACATTTAAATACACTACAAAAGAAAGAAAGAGAGAAAGAGATTTACTTCACAAATAAAGGCCAATAAAAGCACACTTTTAATCATGACACAATTTTAAAACCTCCAGTGTGGCTGAGAAAAAAGCAAATGTCTAAAACCATACTAGGTTTCCTCATAAGAAACATACATGAAAGTATGAGACAGCCACAACACATCTCCCTGTTATATATTTGAAGTGTAGCTGATACACACTCTTATGTTAGTTTCAAGTATACAACTCAGTGGTTCACCAGTTACCTGCATTAACTCCTCACTCCAACAAGTGCAGTTACCATGTGCCAGTGTAGTAAGATGACACAGAGTCACTGGCTATATTCTCCATGCTGGACCACCATCCCCATGACCAACTTACAATATGATTGAGAATTTTCATGCCCCTTTATCCACCTCACCCTTCCAACCACCCACCCCAATGCCTCCCCCATGGTAACCACCAGTCACTTCTCAGTGTCTATGAGTCTACTGCTATATTCTTCATTTTGTTTTTATATTTCACAAATAAGTGAAATTGCATTGTATTTGTCTTTTTCCGCCTGGTTTATTTTACTTAGCATAATCCCGTCTAGGTCCATCCATGATGTCACAAATGGCAGGGTTTCTTTTTTATGACTGAATACTATTCCATTGTGTATATGTACCAACTCTTCTTTATCCATTCATCTATTGACGGACACTTAGGTTGCTACCATGACTTGGCTATTGTAAATAATGTGGCAATAAACATAGGGGTACATATGTCTTTTCAAATCATGGATTTTGTTTTCTTTGGGTAAATTCCTAGAAGTGGAATTGCTGGGTTATATGGTATTTCTATTTTTAGTTTTTATGAGGAAACTCCATATTGCTTTCCACAGCAGTTGCACCAATTTGCATTCCCACCTACAATGCAGGAGGGTTTCCTTTTCTCTATATCCTAGCCAACACTCGTTATTTCTTGTCTTTTGGATGGTGGCCATTCTGACTGGTATGAGGTGATATCTCACTGTGGTTTTAATTTACATTTCCCTGATGATTAACAATGTGGAGCATCTTTTCATGTGCCTGTTGGCCATCTGTCTGTCTTCTTTGGAAAATGTCTGTTCGGGTCCTACACCCGTTTTTAATCAGGTTGTTTGTTTTTTTTTATGTTGAGTTGTATGAATTCTTTATATATTTTGGATGTTAACCCCTTATCAGATGAATCATTTATGAATATATTCTCCCACAGTACAGTTGCCTTTTTGTTATTCTGATGGTGTCCTTTGCTGTACAGAAGCTTTTTAGTTTGATGTAGTCGCACTTGTTCATTTTTTATTTTGTTTCCCTTGCATTTCCTTCTGGAGATGTGTCCAGAAAAAATCACTCATGTTGTTCAAGAGATTTTTGCCTATGTTTTCTTCTAAGAGTTTTATGGTTTCATGTCTTATATTTAGGTCTTTAATCCATTTTGAGTTTACTTTTGTGTATGGAGTTAGGCAGTAATCCAGTGTCATTTTCTTGCATGTAGCTTTCCAGTTTTCCAAGCACCAGTTATTGAAAAGGCTGTCTTTTCCTCATGGTATATTCATGGTTCCTTTATCATGTATTAATTGATCATATATGCATGGGTTTATATCTGGGCTCTCCATTCTGTTCCATTGGTCTATGGGTCTGTTCTTGTGCCAGTACCAAACTGTTTTGATTACTGTAGCTTTGTAGTATAGCTTGAAGTCAGGGAGCAGACCTCCCTTTCTATCACTGATTTTCAAGAAAATCAAATTCCACACTCACTTCTCAATACTATGTTTGTCAAATACAGCTCATGGAAAATAATAAGAACTTTTCTGAAAGGCTACCTGCTAAATCCTTAAATTGTTATAAAAGCAATTGATGACAACAAAATTTATCTGTGGGAAGAACCAGTAATCACAGCATTTCTATGATAACTTTCAATTAAATCAATGCATCTAGGTAATATATGTATTAACATCAAATGTCAAAAACTACATACCATTCCAACTCAAATTCTAAAGTTCATTCATGGATAGAAATCATAATTTTTATAATTCTGTGTCTTTCAAAATTCAAAATACATCTTATGAGAAGTAAAAATACCTCATCATATTGTTTTTTTTGTATACCCAAACATCATTTATATGTTTGTTAGCTGTAGAAAAAAGGGTCACCTACTTAGGGCTGAGTAAACAAGCATGTATTAAAAGAAATTAAAGTTGACAGAGGCTTTACTTTTTCTTACAATCATGAAAAGATCAGTGACTCACATGTAGTGCCTTGATCCGTCAGGGGGACGCTGAGTCCAGAATCATACTGAGCATAAACACTCACATCATAGCTTGTGCTGGGGCTGAGGTTGTGTAACGTGTACGATGTCACTTCTCCAACAAAGGTTTCCATGGGCTCATTGGAACCTTCAGCAACCATCACAAAAGGATACAGAAATATGCCATCACTAGTCTCAAATTTTTCTTAAAATCAAATACCTTAACTTATACTGATATGATAGTATGAACACTGTTAATTCTGTCTCTGAATTCACCATATAATGCAGCATATGCCACATAGTGTGAAGCTATAAACAGAGACTGAATTCTTCACTGCTTCTCAAGGCATAAAGCATAGTACATAGAATGTAACAGGTATATAATCAATATTCCTTCAATGAATAAATCAAGCACACAATCAACTACCCTGGACTATCAAGCCTCTTCTCTAAGCCCCACTTTGTCAGCATGGTGCTTTACACCTAATAGGCACTCAATTAACAGTACTTAAATTTGTTGTGGAGATGATGTAAGAATTTCTAACTTGGACTTCATTTCACAAGTTTGGTTACTGAAGGTCCTCAGTTGCCAACACCTCCTCCTCCTTTAAATTCTTTCTGAATTTCTTACACAGGCTCACGTTTCCTTTCTCTTGCCTTCTCTCTCCTTCATTTTTTTCTAGTTCATAGCCCTCCCAGGTGCATGGAAGATGCTCTAGCAAATTTGGTACAGAATATTTTTCTTCCATCTTGCTAAGCATATAGACAGAACACAGGAAAAAAGACAGCAAATACTTTGTGCGATAATCCATTTAGTTGTGAAAGTCTCAGTGGGAAGTTGAATGCAAACCTGTCCTGAACAAACTCAAATGCATATACCCAAGACGGTACAACACCTTAACATAATGGGAAACATACAGAAGTTTATGTCGATTAAATATGCATTATTCCACAACTGTAATAACAAACAGGACATCTGAACACAGATTCAGTTTGTGAAATTTTATGGACCAGGTCAAACTTCTCCATCATGCAATTAATGAGAGTCTCATCTACACCCATAGTAACAATGATACTTTAGACCATTGGCTGAAAACATAATTTCCATAAATATTAGCTCTAGTGGGAAAGGATGTGGTAACGGAACTATCAAGAGAATCTAATCGAGGGATGGAATAAAGAGCCCCTCATACACAAAGAACTCCGCAGTGCATTTCTGTGATGAGTCAGGTGCTTCCTTACCCACTGGCTTATACACAACTTTGTATCCAAGAACTGGAGAGGGTGAGGGGTCCCAGGACACCCTGAATCTCGTATACCACTCATCAGAGATGTGTATGTTTTGAGGTGGAAGTAGTCCCACTGCAAATAAATATTGACACACATTACTGACCTTTCATCGGCACACAAGGGGAGCAGAGAACTTAATGAGTATTGGTTATGGGTTTTGATATAAGTGCAGTCCCGTGAGAGCAACCTAATAATAACGCATAATGTCCATGCTCACAGAAAGCTTAACAGTTTTCCAAATTCAAACAGCGACTCCCGTGGAGTCAGGAATTGCTGAGGCTAACGGGACTGCATTAACTGCTGCAGCCTTCACTGGCAGCACACATCCAGAGCCCTGCTAAGAGGATATGTAGTGGCTCTGCAAGGGAGAAATAAAACTGTCTCAAGCAAAGCAAAGCATGGAGATTTTCATCTCCTTTTTCTTCTTTCAGGATACCTTTAAAAAGTGAAAATACAAGTTCTGACCTCATATCAATTTGATGAAATTTAGTGTCTCATATACCCATTAATGCAATATCAATGCACTATTTGAGGTGCATTGGTAAAGGCGAATTGGAAGATTTAAAAGACATTTACCTGTTCTTCCATTTCCTGTTAGATGACTACCGTCTCCATCTTCATAAACAGCAATGACAGTAATTTTATATGGAGTATCGGACTGTAGGGGCTGCAGTATTACATTATTTCTTCTGCCCGGGACTGTGGTCTGTAGAAGTTAAATTATAAATGTATTATCAGCGAGAGGACTTCCAGATGAAAAGACACTATGGTCTTATGTATTCCCATAAACAGGTTTCTTCATGTTTTCTTTTTGTTGCACAAGGGCTCACAGCAAGGCGACCGTGTACACTTTCTCTGTGCAGCGTGGGAGGCCAGTTTTAGAGTCTGACCGATCTTGGCTCAAATCCCAGATCACGCACCGACCAGCCTGTGACTGGGCGTCTCTGAAGGCAGGAACCGGCACAACGCCTCAGCGCTGTGCCCCAGTGCTCGGCCCCCGCGCCTGTCCTCCTTCGGCTCTCAGCACAGCATCCCCTGTTCACGCACCCCAGCGAATATGCTACACCCCCACCGCGCCCAGGCCCAGTACCGGCTGCTGCGAATACACCGGTGAGCAAACCGGACTCGGTTTCCGCCCTCGAGAACACCCGTCCGGCTGGTACTGAGTGGAGACGGAAAACACATTCAACCACCTCTGTGGGGAGGAAGCAGACCAGCTCCGCCCCTCTATCTCTCTTCCACCTGTGCTGAACTCCTATAAACAATGCTCGTTATTTATACTAGTGATTCCCAGCATAGCGCCCCATGACTACAAATGGTGAACTGAGGGAAGAAACTATGTTTCTAATGTTTTCATAAAATGAAGGGAAATTGCATATTTATCCATGGCAAATCTGAATAAACACAAAGGCCTGAGCTCTTTGGCTTTGCCAGACTGAGTGTGCTTAATACTGCTTTTACCTTATTATGATCAGAAACTCTGAATGACAGTCACATGCATTTTGATTAATAAAAATGGGGGGTTAATTACAGCCTAATATATCAAGTTCAAGGGAATGAAATAGTTTATACCATGGGGGTAGTGGGGCAGAATGACCAAAGAGGATGTATGTGGCGAAATGGTCGCAAACTGTAGACCTAAGTAACTGCTTTTCAGTCAACATACAGTCAGTCGTGTACTGACCCATCACATCGGTCAATCACAAAACTTTAAAGAAAGTGGTTTTTCCATCCGTAATGAACAGGTACACATAGTGAAGGCTATAAGGAAGCTATGTGAAGCCTGAATATGGTTCTAGAGAGACAAAATATGCCAAACAGTTTGAAACTAATATGAGAGCATCTATGTTCCCAAAGCAAAGTATACCAGAAAATGTTAAATTCTGAGAAGAGAGAACCATTGGCACTGCATATTTGAGGATGATCTTGTAGAGGAATTAGATTTAAAGAAAGGATAGTATTTGGCTAGTCACACCATTTGAACATTCATTTCATAGCTCAGAATAATAGGGGTCATGTTTCACTAGGCTTATCCCTATGGTACAATTAGGTGGTTAGAAAAATGCATTTAATAAGGCAGTTTTTCAGTCTGTGTTTAGAACAGAGATGAGCCCGAACGAAGACTTTGTCTCAGGGATGTGAAAGGCGGCAGTGAGCACAGTCAGGTGCTCTCAGGATCGCTTCGGAGAGAGTCCTAGAAAATGTGACTGCCACACAGAGCCAAGGGCGTGACTCCAATCGCAGCGCACCCTTAAGGAAGAGAGCTTGATCTCACCTTCCCGCCACAGAGGAGACTACAAAGCGCCCAGATAAACAAGGAGTGGACTCACGTATTCATCGATCGGATCGCCCACAGTGGGAGAATAGATGATCCTGTATTGCTGCACTGGCCCATCGGCGGGATCCCAGGAGACAGAGAGGCTGCTGGTCGTCTCCCCAGAGACCCGCAGGTTTCTTGGCCCACTTCGTGGTACTAAAAATATAAAATACAGCAGTGTTAGCTCCCTGTCTGTGGGCGTGGTGGACACGGGGGTAGGAGAAGGGCTAGGAGTAGAGAAGAATTCTGCCCAGGTCAGAGGAAGGAGGACACACACCTCAGCAGGAGGTTTACTCCCGTATAAAACACACACCTTCTGTGGTTTTAATGTGTCCAGAAATGGTAAAAAAAAAAAAAAAGTGCTACATTTCAGAGCTACTGTTACATGCCGAGCTTTCAGTGACCCAAGCTAGGTCATGTGCAGCCCAGGAGAGAAAAGGGTCACTCCGCTACTCTAGCCGCCTTCTGTCTAATGGCACCTGGAGGCCGAGCCCTTGGGTTTCCTAGGTGCCCATTTGGTGAGCAGATCCACTGCAGGATGGACAGAGGAAGAGCTCGCCCTTAGGTTAGGTCCCAGATGAGAAAAGGGCCTCAGCCCAGAGGGCAGTGCTGGGCCCGAAGCGTCAGCCTGGGCTGCGAATGTGGCTGAGCCCAGGCAGAACCGGGCCCAGGCTCCCCTCATGGGCGCACAGGTGGAGGCCTCCCCCCTCCTCCCGCTCTCTGCCCCTCCCCTCCTCGGCTGCCGGAGAAGCATGCCCGTCATGGGAGGGGGTCTGGGGCTCACGTGTCTGGCCCTGGCCGGGACTGGGGTCACCCTCTGTATCCGCGTAGAGGGCGACAATGTCCACAGAGTAAGCTGTGTCCGGGATCAGCCGCTCCATGCGCACCGTCCGAGTGTTTCCTGGCACCACGGTCTGGAAGGGAGGAAATGCCACGTTCTGCCTGAGGACGACCTCAGTGCTTATCAAGTCCTTGATTAGTCAGCAGAGCAGCATTTATAATGAAAGGCTGAGCCAGACGCTCAGGAGGCAACTGCTGTGCTTCCTGGGGAGATGCCCAAGCCCACCGTTGACGCAACTTATCTTCAGAAACTGCCCTGCAAAGAGCAGTAGCTCATACTTGGCCCTTGTAGCTTCACTTATCTCCCATTTCTGTTTATTGTAAAGATTCTCAATATGACACTATCCTTATTCAGTTAGTCATCTCTGATTCCTACATTACTGATCTTCTTACAAAACTGAGTAGTACCATGACTTGAAGATAGCCTGGGAAATGCGTAAGAGCCAGTGAAGGCAAACCTTCAGATACTTTCCCAACGAACATATGTATGTTACCACAAAACGCGCACACTGACAAGGCCCAGCAAGGATTTGTATTTACTTCTATGGTTTTTAACTCATATAGCTAATCTGCATTTCCCCAGAATTCACTTCTGCTAACACCACAGTGAATACACCTGCCTTAACCCCTCAAAAACAAACATGTAAGATTATGCGTTAGCATGACTGGTTTGCATTCTTAGGGGTTACCAAACACGCCACAAACACGACACTATGCTCGCCTGGAAGCCAGGTTTCCATGTGACTTGGTATCACAAACTGACTGGCTGCACTAGGCCACCAGCCGTGGCACTCAGCGCAGTGGAACCTCCAAATCTGTTTGCTGAGCTCTGAGAGGACAAATGACTCACAGATTCTGAGGCTCTCGTGCCATCCGCAGGCGTGTACACAACCCGGTACTGCTGCACAGGTCCAGGCGCAGGGTCCCAGCGCACATTCAGGCTGTTTGGAGTCGGGTTATACACGTGGACATTTCTCGCCAGTCCTCTCACCACTGAGGAAGGAAAGCCAGCACGTGCTGTGTGAGTCTGTTTATATGTGTCAAGCTTTTGTTGCTGCTTCTCTAGGACTTACACTCTGTGATAGGGCAAAGTAGTATCCTCCTTAAATGCCTAAGGATCTACACACAACAGCAGACACAAATTCCAAATTCAGATTCAGTCACAGGAAGCCAGTGATGGCCTTGGTCTATATGGAAGCAAAGTTGTTGCCAGTAAAAACAAGCTAGGAAAAGTGGTAGGACCAAGTTGGCCATAAAAGGACAAGGCAGAAGGGACAAGAAGCTGGAAAAGAGCTTCAGTTCTCCAGCCTGGATGGTGGAGGGATGGAGGAGCCCGCCTAAGTCCCTCAACTCGTTTCAATCATTCATTCCTTCTGCATTCAATAAATAGCTTCTGAATGTCTTCTGTGATTAAAACAAAAAAGGAGGGAGAAATAAAAGATACACCCAGTTCTCAACTGGCTGCCTCACTAGCAACTTAGAAAAACATACAACTAAATCCATGTATTAACCCCAAACTCTAGCCAATAACATCGTCTTTCTAAACCACCAATCTTTCAGCAAAAGAAGCCCTTCATACTTGCATCCTTTTAGCTATCAGCAAGTGTATTTTTAAAACCAAAGCAATATTTATAAGTATTCCCAAAGGCCTTTAGGCAATACTACAGAACAGTAAGCCACTATAAACTGGTTTCTCAAGGTGGCAGACAAAAGAAAGCACACAAATTTTTAATGCCAAAGAGCACGTTAGCAAACCAGAGAAATGTGTGGTCAAGAAATGGAACAAACAGATTTCAACAATTCACATTATAAAAGCCAGTTTCAAAGCACTGCTTCACCAATTTATAAAGCACAAAAGAAACCCAGTGAGGGTCTGTCGCTGAGGAAGGTGGCTGAGCGGCCCAGCGGCACACCCATGAGTCCTGTGGTTACAGTTCCAGAGGGAGCAGGCCAGCACGCACCTGTCATCCCAGACACCAAAATGTTAACAGTTGATGATGTTTCAAAGGTGGACTGCGGGTAATTTGGATGTTTTTATTCTATCATTGTGAATCTTCTGAATTTTTTAATGGTCCTATATGATTTCTATAATGAAAAGCAAAGTTGATCATGAAAAAGCTGAATTTTTGTCAGCCTTTTTACTTACACGTCCTTCCAGTATCTGATGTGCGTCCTCCATCCCCTTCAGCATAAACGGGAATGACCGTAACCGTATATGGGGTATCCGGCCGCAGGTTCCTAAGAATGGCGTAATTGGTATTCCCAGGGATTGGTACCTAAAGAGTTCAATACACAAAGCACTCGGTTTGAAAAACTCAAAAAAGAAATACTACTTCAAACAATATAATATTCAAAATACTAACTCAAGACACAGTCAAGAAGCAAGTTCTGTAATATTAGGATATAAAGATGAGCCTCCATACAAACCGTTACAAGAAGGTGTGAAGACTTCTCTAGACCCCTACGCTCGCCATAGGCTCCCCCTTTAGAACTTCCCAGAATGATCACTTCTGCTGGCCCCAATTCCTCAAAGCCCCAGCCCATCACCCAGGCCCCAGCCCATCACCCCCTGTCAAGTGCTATTAAATGAATATGAGCCTCTGCAGCACTAAAGCAGGTCGGTCAACTCCTTTAGCTCCACTTCAAATCGCTCAGTGACAGTTGAAACACATGCATTTCTCACTGCAGGAAATAATTACCAGTTCCTCCGGGCCACCTGCTGTTGGGACATAGAAGAGCTTGTACTGACGAGGACTTCCCTCTGCATGGTCCCAGCGAACATTCAAGGTGCTGGTAGAAGGGTCATACACTCTCAGGTTCCTCACAGTGTTCAGAGGTTCTGAAACGTACAGAAACCACACCCCGGCATGATCCTAACACCAAGCACACACAAAATGCAGGTGCACTGATATCTCCCAGGCACCCTCAAACAGAGCCCCAAAGTAATGATTGAGGAAGTGAACAAATAAAAGAATGTCTGTGATACTCTGGTACACATCTCTTCCCTCCACAAGATATTTTGGCCCCAAAGCATTTTTTTTTAACCCCAGAAAGTAATAAACATCTTTGTCCACAGAGATAGATAACTCCACGCAAGGGTATTCAAAATCACTTTTAAATGCACTTAAAGATGAGCAAAACCATGTCACCCCACCATTTCCAGATAAAGATGTGATTCCGTGCCCCTGCCTCCATGGCAGTTAAAGAAGCTATGGGAGTCTGGGTTCACTTACTGGTCTTCCCCCTTCCTGTCATCCGACCTCCTTCGCCGTCAGGGTACAGGGAGGACACGGTGACCGTGTACGGAGTGTCAGGCTTCAGTTTCTGCAGAAGCACACTGTTCTGCCGCCCTCCTACCGTGGCCTGCGTAAGACAGGGTGAGCGTTAGCCTCCTTCTCTGTCTCCCTGATTGGTTAGGAAAAGCTGTTCCACAGGGGAATCGTTTGAACCACTGCCAAGGTCTGGAAACATGTACCACAGTGAAGGTCTAAAATATATCTTGGGGTGTAATTTTAAAAGTAAAATAGGCACCTTAAATCTCAAAAGGGTTCTAAGCCTTTAACGGGTGACATCAAAAAGATATTTCAGCTTGCTTGTCACCAGCACTGCAAAATTTCATCTAAAGTACATTAGATTCCTAAAAAAAGGCAGAAATCGTTAAGTGAGCTACAAAGGAACCTTCAGACAGAGAAGAATTGCATGACATTAGGGGCTCTACGCCACTCAGTGTTTTTCTTACTTCCTTTACAGATGGTTTTTATTTGCTTTAGAAACACATTAAAATGATTCAGCAAAAGCTCTAAGGCTTTTGGTGTTTCCCCCAAAACAGCCACTCTCACAGCACTAGCTGTGTGAACTATGCAGCCCAAGCCCTTGCCAGGCCACCCTCAGGCCCAGGGTCCCAGTAGTCTCCAGGATACCCGTCTTGTGGGATGAAGCTTTCACAATTTCCTCCAATTATGGAGTCTGAAATTTTTTATTCATTGCTTCAGGCCACCTAGCTATCTTGTTGCAAGCAGATTTGTGTGATTTGTTAACAGTCTCCCGAATTCAGATGGTTATGCCACACTGATCAAAATCGCGTGAAAACAGCACACTGCCCACAGAGAGTGTACATGTGGACGGCTGGATGAGCGAGGACAGTCCAGATGTTTCCAGCTTAGGGCGCATCCACTCATGTGCCTGAGTTTCAGAGAAACCTCAGTACACTGTAGTGTCCCCAACAAGAGTGGGTCGGATTATGGGGCGAGTTTCAATGAATCTGGTATTTGCAGTTATGAGAAGAGCATCAACGCCAACGCGAGGCCTTTGGTCTCTAACAAGTGTGAAAGAACCCACTCACATTAGCTGCAAGAGGAAGCAGAGGGGTGTCTGCCTGCTCCTCTGTCCAAATCTCCAAAATAATTCCAGCATCAACGATGCGGGGCTTTACCTTGGGGACTACCACTCAAATGCAGAAAGCCCTCAGGATAAACATCTTAGGTGGTTACCAGCTAATGCCTTCCAGAGGGTTTCCAAGACGCCCAATTATCTCAACAGCTGTAGGAAGACACTGAGGACAGCGGCTGGCATGTGTCACCAAGCTGAGCCACCCCAGAGACAAGCTTCACCTGCTTAGTGCTTTTACCTAAATCTGGCCTGTTTCTGATGGTGAATAGCAGTCCATCAGATGTGTCCTCTATCCTTTTATATAAAACCCAGTTGACTACAGTTGGTTTTAGTCTATTATTTTGATAATCTAACTAAAACAAATTCTCAATCCAAAGGTATCATATGATGTAACACTAGTTCCATGGAAACCTCAGAAAACCAACTCAAAAGTGGCGTTGGGCATGGGAGGGTCTCTGGTTCAGCTAAACCCAATTGGAGACTTTTAAGCACTGCCACCATCTACCTCCATCTACTAACATCTCTGACTGGGAAGAGGGATAACCCACGTGCTGGAGCTCAGCAAGCCAGGCGATTGAAGATTAATAACTCATATCTCTCTAACAGTATGTGAAGAAATATAGCCTTAGAAAACATCAGAGAAACCCTGGACCTGCCAAAAGAGGCATTTGAAATAAGTCAGGAAGTGTCCCACTCGTGGCGTGGAAATCAGGGCACTCCCTGACCTGGGAGAGTGTGTGTGTGCCCGGTCACATGTGGCATGAGAGAAAAGCTGCAGAAGGTTCAAAAACAGACAACGGAAGTCAGTCAGGGGAACACACAGGGCTCTGTTAGTAAGGGAAGACTGGGAGCTAAAGGCGAAGGCTGAGCTCACAGTCCGACAGTCTTCCTCAGGAACCTCCATGGGGATAAACATAAAAATGATGAATAGTATGAATTAAATGAACAGGTGCCTGGAATAGGAAACACCTGAAGGCATGCAAAAATCAGAAAATTCAGAATAATTGAAGTTTAGCAAACTTTTGGTATTTGATTAAGTTAGAGAGATATGGGCTAAAGATCTGCCCAGACTAAAGAATCTAGATATCTTCATGGACTCTCCAGCCCTGAGAGTCTTCGAGGAAGGCGTGGAAGCAGGCACACGCCTGGAGCCGTGAAGAGCCATGAGAGGGGACCGTCATCTCCCAGAAAGCATCCGCCAAGTCTCCATCACAGATGGAGTCAAATAGGTCCATCCAACACGTAAATCCTGCACCTCTCACAGTAGCATGACTCCCCAAACCTCGGGTAGGAAACAGGCTTGAGGAGGAAAAGGTAGAACTTGTCCAAGTAATGTTTTTGTTCAAAACAAATTACCGTTTGTTCATTGCCGCCGCCTGCTGAGGGCTGGTACGTGATTCTGTATTTCTGCACACGACCACTAGCGGGGTCCCACTTCACGGTCAGACTGTTAGATGTTGCATTGTACACCTGAAGGTTTCGCGGGCCACTTTTTGGAGCTGAAAGAAGATTGTTGAGAAACAGAATAATAAGCACACGGAGCAATGCCTCTCCCACAACAGGCGTTGTTCCCAAAGAAATCAACAGAGCCGTACACTTCTAGGTTAGAGCTAACTTTGCGTGATAAATGATGGTCAGCGGCCCTTAAATGACTCCTTAACAAGTAATAGCAAAGCAGTTTCTCAAGAAAGGCTGGTTTCTTAAGAGGTCCCAACCAATAACTTAAAACAAAAGAGCAGAAGCCCTGTGTACAATGGACTTTGTGACATTTTTCATTCATTCACTCATTCATGGACTCATTCATTCATTCATTCATCCGTTTTTTGGTCATTCACAAAATTCAGCAAACTAAATTCTTACCTGGTGTTGTTAAGGGTATCAAACGTGCTAGAAAAAAAAACAGAATTTGGGGAAATATCAGAATTTGGGGAAACATAGAGAGAGCCCCACTCTTTAAATTTACTTTAAAATAACAATGTCTGATTTGAAAGCTGGACCTACGTGTGTGCTCACTGCCAATGAGGTCATCGCTTTCTGACTCGTCGGGATAAATGGCAGTAACGGAGACTTCATAGAGGGTGTTTGGGTTCAGGTTCTCAAACACCAAAGTATTTTCATCTCCATTTAAGATGGTCTTGGTGAAAGAGAAAAAAAAACAACTTCACACAAAATTAAGTTATCATGTATCTCATACACTCAATGGCCATTTGTTGACACCATTTAGACAGACATTCTTCGTGCACTGATGCACACCATGAGCTCAAATGTCACTAGGAGGAGAGGATGGTGTCAGGCCACAGAGGCAATATATATTTCAAACAAGATCCCCTATAGGATATCAAAGAAAAAAAAAAAGGAAAGAAACAGAGCTGGCACTACCTCCATCTTATCCAGGCTTCCTGAAGGGGCCCAGGTGATCCTGTAGAGAGACACGTCCGAAGCTCCGTGATCCCAAGTCCCCCTGAAACTCCCCGGCGTCATCTCAGTGATCCTCAGGTTTCTGGGGGCCGGCACAGTGCCTGTTAGGAGAAAAGGCAAGACTACGTTTTAATGTTATCTGCAAACTTAATTTAATATAATAAAGTTGCCTAGTTTTATGTTACTGTTATGTTAGTGGACATGGCTGAAAACTTTGCTTAGAACCAAGTATCTTATAAATTTAGTTCACTGTATGGATATAATAGGTTACCATTTACATTCTATTGAAATTGTGGTTATTTTGAAGATCCCACTTAGGATATAGTCTCCTAACAGGGCTCCTAGTCGTTCTGCACCTCAAACTTGAGAATCTAAGGAAAACCATGGACTTTCACACAGCGATACACATGTGCACAAATGTTGGGATGTGTATCAAAGAGCACGTGGACCCCCACAGTGTTATGATCTCAGTAATCCACACGTGAGCTTTTCCTAGAGACCGCCAGCTGCAAAGGCGGCTTGAAGCGGACTGTCCTGGCTCCCTCCAATGGGGACTGCAGGATCCCAGCCGAGGGCCCCTCTGTGACAAGCAGCTCTCGCTCACTTGCAGCACACGCCATTTCATCGTCTGCACCATGCCTGAGTTCCTGCTGTCCGTTGTTAACCAAAGCCAATTACACAAAACCTGGAGTCGCCAAAAATGCTTTTTCCAGTAATTACAATGAAAACGCCCCGAGATAAACGGAGGGTACTCCTTTCACACGCACCCCTACACCCACCATTAGGGGTACACTTCGGGTATACCTAAAAGTCGCAGGAAACCTTAAGATCGAATACCTATGTTGAAAGTATTGATGTCTTATACTAAATTCCTGCTTTCGCTATTTTTTCCTGGCCTTTTTTTCTCTTTACTGCACCTGTTATATTTATGCAAGGCTAGCATCAATTTTCTTCTCATACGCATCAATTTTCTTCTCTTGCCCCGACCCCTATCAGGTAAGAAGTGACGCCAAGAAGCACCTGAGACTGCAAAGAGATACACACTGCCCGATGCTACCTGACATTTGACAAGAAGGACAGAAGAGCCCCAGACCGCACACTGACCCCAATGCTGGCTTATGCAGGAGGTCAGGCGGATCATTTGAATTCTCTTGACCTGTGCTGTCCACATGGGAGCCATGGGCCCCGTGTGGCTAGCCCAGACTGAGATATGTGTAAAATGAATACCCACTGGATTTTGAAGAATTCTTAAGGAAAAGAAGTGTGAAATAATATACAATTAATATACTGATACATTTAGAAATGATACTATTTTGGATATATTGGGTTGAATAAAATACATTGTTAAATTTGATTTCATCTACCTTTTTTAATGTGGCTACTAGAAATTTTTGAGATACATAAGTGGCTTCCATTATATTTCTTTGGAACACTGCTATCCTTAGGCCCCCAACTCCTTGGATAATATTTAATTAGGAAATTATGTGCTGAGCACTGTGCCAAGCTCTGGAGATACAGAGCTGAACAAAACAAACTTCTCTGCCTTCAGTAAGATGGAGCAACAGGAAGGTAGGATAGATGGAAAAAGACCCAAAGGCAATGATAACTGGGTTAAACGCTGTGGAAATAGTGGGGGAGGGAGAGAAACGGACATCCAGCAGAACACACTGGGCGAGGAGGGCCCGGGCAGGCCCCATTTCCATGGCGGCGGCCCCCTTCCTCGGAATCTGACCGCAGTGAGTCTGAGCGCCAGCTGCCCACCTTCCTTATGGGATTCTGCAAACGGTTACTTAGCTTTTCATATCTTCACAATGAAATCATGAACTATTGAGGGCAAGGATGCCTATATATTGTTACCCCTGAGAGCATTTGCAATTCAGAAAGATCTTGAAAAATATTTGATAACTAATGCAACTTTTCCAGAGGAAATATCCAACATACATCAAGAGTATACTTTCTCCCCACCCCCTTACACACACACACACACACACACACACACACACACACACACAAACATTAAGTCTCTTGAAGATGAATTAATGACAGTGGCTGATAGAATAATAGTAGGATAGAAATTACCATAAAAAATTGAACATAAAGGTAGAATATGGGAAGAAAATCAATGAAAACAACCTATGAATCCAAACATTATTCAGTGCTGGCAAAATAGCATTAAGAAGCAAAAGAAGCCGGTAAGCTCAGTGGCAAATGCACAACTCCCAGAGGTGAGTGAAGTGCCATCACAACTCACGGGTAGTGTCCTGAGCAGTCACCGGGGGAGACTCCCCCTCGTCGAACACAGCGGACACACTGACTGTGTACAGGGTTTGGGAGAAGAGGTCTCTGATCGGGGTGCTGGTCCGTGACCCGTCCACCTCCACCTACAATGGAGCAGCCAGGCTGTTTTTACAGAGGATTTAATGTGGGCATCTCTCTACTGTTTGCTCTACCTTGCAGCACAAGAATGTAAGTGTTGTGGTACAAAAAAAGGCACTGTTTTCCAATTGGCATAAGATTCAGGAACCAGAGCCAGTTTAAATGCTTCCAAAGTGGACAAAATGTATACAGCGGAGCCGTATCTGACACTACTGCTGGGCAACTGATGACTGCCTAAGGCGTCACACAACCGAATCCTTCCGCACCTGTTCCCCTGTGCACTGCCGCCTCACTGCTTTGGAAATGTCCTCCTGAGCATTATCACGTCTGCTACATGGGAAAACGCTGTGAGACCTGCCAGGCACTACGCCGCGTGTGAAACTGAAGCCCAGAATGAAATGAGTGTGTGCACATGTATAAGTTAGCTTTTGCATAATCCAAACGACCAGCACAGTCACTAGCTGAGTTCTAAAGAATCTATTTCTACCTTCCAAAAATGCCTTGGAGATTCTGATGTTACAAGTCTTCAATCCGTTCACTGGCGAAGCCCCTCTATTTGTCCTGCTTTGAATTAGGTTGTCATGGAAATGGCTCTCCATCCCAACATCATCTCAAAAATCTCTCACTGCCAAAGGGATACTGTTCTAACAACACATTCCTCCCTTCTCTTAGCTGCGCTATCTTCCTATTATCTGACACACTCCCCCCTCTTCTTGCCTGCATCCCTTATTAATTTTTACTTTGAGAAACATCATTAGGACCTTTTTTTAGTAATTCATAAAAAGCAGGTCACCACATGAGGCGCCTGGATGAGAGATAAATACCATCTGGATTCCGTGACTCTGTATCTACTGAGGGAAGATGTTTTTGAGATTAATACCACACAGCAAAATATTTCTAAACTAAACGCAAGACAGTACAACGTGTTATCAATATTCAATAAGTGCTTTATTAATACAATGTTTTCAACATTGTATTAATAATGTGACAAGTTTTCAAAACATGGCTACGATCTGTCCTAGTTTCAGTTCTTTGGTTAAACCTACCAGGAAAACAGGTATTTCCTAATCCATTCTGACCGTCAACCTACCTCTTTGGCATCCTCCTCTGGGGTTTTGTAGTGAACGATGTATTTACGCACTTTTCCAGGTGCAGGTTCCCAAAAGACATTCATGGTGCTGTGAGTCACGTCTCTGAGTTTCAGGTCTCGAGGCCCGGGTAGAGGCGCTGGAGGTGCACGAGAAATTAGGTCCAAATGATTCTCACCCACAAAGCTCTAGAGCACCCACACAAGCTTTCAAGCAGTTGTCTGAAGAAGATTTCAAGGTATGTGGCAAAATAACTAAAAAACTGGTTATGATGATGAAAGTACTATGATTCTATCAGGTACAGGCAAATTCTTCTTAAAAAGGTTTTTTACAAATAGGATAAATTAAAATTTTTATTACAACTCTAACTTCTCCTTTATATGTTAACTGTCTTCCACTCTATTTACATAAGCTTCTACATGCCACTCAGCTATAATCAATCACAATTCACCATAAAATAGCTCATGTTCCCTTATCACAGAAGATAGAAAACAAAATCCAAAGTTATGCTTCCTTAAGAATGTGACAGAAAAAACAATGGTTGTGAGGGTGAAGAATGAAGATGGATCAAAATTAAGCATCCAGTAAGCTTATAAGAAAATCCACAGAAACCTAAAATGTTAGAAGAAAATCCAAATGATAAATTTTTATCAAGTCAAAGTTTTACCTTAAAAAAGGGGTGGTGGATAACTAAAAGATTTTCTCATTATCTGAGACATAGTTTTCTTTCCAGCTGCCTGTCTGACCAACTTCCTTTGTCTCTCATTTCAACTCTGTACATCTCTCGTCCTGAATCTCTCTCCACCTCCATGTTTCCTCACCTCCCTCCCTTCGATGTTTTCGCCTCCCCCTGTGCCCTCCTTCCTCTACCGCGGCCGTCCAGCCCCATATCCCAACCAGCGGCCACATCTGCTTTTCGTTTCACTGGGGCTCTTGGTTCTTCTTTCCCAGCACTCTCAAGACACGTGTCTCCACCGTTTCTGTCTGCCACTACCTCATTTCCACAAAACCACCAGCTTCAGACAAGGTCTAATACATAATATATAAAATAATATATTGTTATTGTTATCAATTGTCACACTGCCTGCCCTGCAGAAGCTCTTTCTCTTTTCTGCCCAAAGTGGGTTCTGTCTGAGTCCTCTTTCCCCCTTGAAGGTTCTTCCCGACTTCTTCATTTCCTTAGAAAGTGGCTCTGAGACTCACCAAGTTTAAGCCAAGTCATCTCTCCCAGCACGCCCATCTCAACAAGCATGCAACAAAACTGCCAGGTGGTGAGGCAAGGGTCCTAAGTGCGATCATTGTCACATTTCAAGAAAAAGCACCTAAATGCTAGTAAAAAAAAAAACACAGAAACACAAAAGGGGCCGACAACCCACACAAGAGAAGTGCAAACCACAAAGGCATCCCCGTGCTCTCCACTGCTCTGCACTGCGTGCTGGTGCATCCCTGACGCCCGGCACAGGGACTGGAGTGCAACAGAGGATCAGTGTTTCTGGACTGAAATTAATTCACTTAATTGAAACAGACTCATTCTTATGTGCCATGGAGCTTCTACTTCAACAAGAACTTGGTCTTAAGCCTAGTATCATCCTCCGAAATTATTCAACCAACATACTCTTCTTGCCAATGCTTACATCATATTTCCAGGATCTACAGCAGCACCAGTTGTGGGATGCACCATTATCTCAAGTCCAGTGCCCTGACTGGCACCTAGCCAAGAACACTTGTAAGACACCACTGATTAGAAGATATATCAGGCAGGTTAAATGTGGGAGAAAAAAAGTATATCCTAGAATCACTTTAAGAAGCTGCCAAAATCCAAAATTAATTTCAATTCTCAAATTTGATTGCTGTACGTAATAACCCTGTGACTTATCCACAAATTATCAAATTATTGTTAGCATCACTCGGTGAAAGAAAAATCCTAATGAGTGTTAGGTTTACAGCAGTAAGAAAAGAAGGGAGATGGGCACTCTCTTACGGGTGACTTTCCGAGCAGTGGCAGGCTCACTGGTGAGGTCGTGCAGGACAGCCTGGACTGTGACCGCATACTCAGTGTTAGGAAAGAGGTCGGGCAGCGGCACGGCATTCACTTCTGGCCCCACACGCATCTGCATATGGACACAGTAGAGGGAGTCAGATCTCCAAATCAAAGGTTTCCACTCACTGGGGACGGCCAGTTACAGCCTAGTTGCAACCACTAGATGATAAAATGATTTTGATTTTGCATCTCTCTGTATGGCATTATTTTCTAAAATGTGTCACAGGACACAGGTCTAATTTTCTGTTTTTCTCTTCTGTGTGTAAGGTTATAAATGAGTTCATAAGTAACTACAGTTTAATGGGTGCTCTACGACTGTAAAGTCTCAGAAAGACCTAGTAATAAAGAAACAAATATCTCCCACCTCTTTGGGTTTCGTTGGTTCCGTGGCATTGATGGGCTCATATGACAGGGTGTAGCCAGTAGCCCCTCCCACTGGCCGCCACTGCACGTGCATGGAGGTAGGACTGACATCATAAATATTCAGGCTGACGACAGGGACCGGCACTGTCAGAACATGAAAGCAGATGTCAGCCCAGTCCCTGTCATTCTACTCACTTTTTAGCTGTTGTTTCCTAGTTAATCATCAATATTTGCATATACTAGACAATGGGTTGCTATGAAAACAATAGGAATTAATATAACCTTTTCCTTTCTCCAGAAAAACTCACTCTCCTTATTCACTACTAGTACTGCATGTTACAAATATTGCATAGAGGAAGAAAGTTTGAATTTCAGATGGTATTCGAATGTGTCCACGTGCAGGCCAAAGTCAGTATCAGGCTCCTGAGATTCCAATCTCTATTTATGGAGCATCTCTAAGGAGACTATTTTCATTCTTCAATCACAGAATTTCACACCTAAGTAACTAACACAGTATTTTAATTCATTTCTCTTTAAAAAGAAATTTTAAGTGAGAGTGCCATACATTAATAACTGAAATGGAGGGGATCTATGGGTTTTTTTAAGACAAGCCCATGAGAAAGGGTTACAGTGTCGCCTTCACTTAACATCCATATAATTTTCCGTTTTTTGTCCAAAGATTGAGTCTAAAGTTTTAATTATCAGATTATCCTGTCCATTATGAAACACATTATTTCGCACCTTCTATGGTTTAATATGAAGAGATAGAAGAGGGGGTTCAAGATGGCAGCATAGGAAGATGATGAATCACCTCCTCTCATAGATACAACACATTTACAGCTACATATAGAATAATTTTCCTAAGGCCCCAAGAACTAGATGAACAGAACCTCCACAACCAGAGATAAGAGACATTGAGACAGGGAGGAGAGGCACAGACTCATCTCACCCAGGACCCACACCACATGTGGTGACCCACAGTTGGGAATGATTTCAAAAATACAGAAATTTCCTTCAAGGAGTGAAGATACTATGCCCCACATCAGCACCCTGACCCTTGGGTCCAGCACCAGAAAGACAAGCTCCCAAAATGCCTGGTTTTGAAAATCAACAAGGATTAAATTCAGGGGAGCTACAGAACTGTGGAAAACAAAGAACCTACTCCTAAAGGGCTCACATGCAGACCCACTCACTCTGGATCACAAGTGAGGAGGCCCAATCACTACTTCTGAACTGGCGCCAGGGAGGCAGGAGCTTCCAGGGCTCTCCTCAGGGATGGAGGCGCTGGAAGGAACCATTTTTGTGCTTTTGTTGTAACTTTCTGGAGCTGGAGCTGGTGGAGAGCATTTTTGGTGCCCACCCCCTAGCCTGCTGGCACTGGCCCATGCCAAGCAGCAGCCAGACAAGCGCTCCACACGCTGCCCATCCCACATTGCCCCTGTGGCCCTGCCACAGCAGGCGGGCACATGTGGTCCACACGAGGGATGCCCCTGAGTGCCTGGCTCTGGAGGCCAGGGGACATGGCACTTCTGGTCTCCATGGAACATCTTCCTACACAAGATCTTCAAGACTGGGGAAGGTAGTTGTTTCACCTAATATATGGGCAAACACAGAGTCAGGCAAAATGAGGAGACAGAAGAATATGTTCCAAGCCAAAGACCAAGACAAACCCCCAGAAAAAGTCCTTAACAAAATGGATATAAGCAACCTATCCAATAAAGTGTTGAAAGTAATGGTCATAAAGATGTTTACCAAACTCAGGAGAAAATGGATGAACACAATGAGAACTTCAATAAAGAGAGAGAAAATATAAGAAAGTACTATATGGAAATTATAACTGAACTGAAATGCACTGGAGGACTTCAGTAGCAGAATCAAGAAGCAGAAGCATGCATCAGGGAGCTGGAAGACAAAGCACAGGATCTCCCAGACAGAGAAACAAAATAAAAAAAGAACTTTAAAAAGTGAGGCTACATTGAAGGACCTCTGGAACAACATCAAGTGGAATAACATGCACATTACAGGGGTTTCAGCAGGAGGAGAGAGAGAGAATGGGCCAGAAAAATTATTCATAGAAATAATGGCTGAAAACTTCCCTAGCCTGGGGAAAGAAGTAGACATCCAGGAAGCCCAGAGACTTCCAAATAAGATGAACCCAAAGCGAACCACAAGACACATAATTAAAATGGGTAAACTTAAGAGTAAAGAAAGAATCATAAAAGAAGCTAGAAAAAAAAATAATGTATTACATACAAGGGAACCTCCATAAGGCCAGGAGCAGATTTTTGGGGAGAATGTCACACCAGAAGGGAGTGGTATGACATGATCAAAGTGCTGGAAGGATTAAATTCCCAAACAAGAATTGTTTATTTGGCAGAGTTATCATTCAGAATTGAAGGACAGATTAACCATTTTCCAGATAAGTAAAAACTGAGGAACTTCATCATCCCTAAACTGGCCTTACAAGAAATGTTAAAGGGATTTCTCTAAGCTGAGAAGAACAGACACTAATTAATAAAAAGAAAATATATGAAAGTAGTAATCTCACTGGAAAAGGTGAACATATAGTAAAGGTAGTGGATCTAGCACTTATAAAGCAAGTATGAAGGTCAAAAGACAAAAGTAGTAAAATTAACTAAAATGACAACAATTAGTTAAGGGATACATAAAATAAAAAGATGGGAAATGTGTCAACAAAAATATAAAATGTGGTGTGGAAGTGTTAAAAGTATAAAGCTTTGGAATGTGCTTAAATTTAACTTGCTATCAACTTAAAAGAGATTGTGATATACATAGGATGTTATATGTAATTCACAGTAACCACAAAGAAAAATACTGATAGTAAATACACAAAAGAAAATGAGAAAGGAATCTAAACATAACACTAAAGAAAGTCAACAAACCACAAGGGGAAAGAGAAAGAGAAGAAAAAAGGAAGAAAGAATAAATTTAAAAACAACCAGAAAACAATTAACAAAATGGGATGAGTTCATACCTACCAATATTATATTAAAAGTAAGTGGACTAAATTTTCCAGTTAAAAGATATAGAGTAGCTGAATGGACAAAAATACAAGACCCATCTATATGCTGCCTGCAGGAGAATTAGAGCTAAAGATACACATAGACTGAATGTGAAAAAAATGTTCCATGCTAATGGAAATGAAAATAAAGCTTGTGGAGCCATATTCATTTCAGACAAAACAGACTTCAAAAGAAAGACTTTAATAGAAGACAAAGGTCACCACGTAATAATAAAAGGGTCAATCCAGCAAGAAGATACAACATTTAAAAATATACATGTACCAAATACAGGATCATCAAAATAAATAAAGAAAATATTAACAGATATAAAGGGAGAAATCAAAGGCAAAACAATAACAGGAAGGGACTTTAACAACCCACTTACAGCAATGGACAGATCATCTAGGCAGATAATTGATAAGGACACATTAGACTAGATGGGCTTAATAGATAAATATAGAACATTCCATCCAAAAGCAGCAGAATACACATTCTTCTCAAGTGCACATGGAACCTTATGCAGAATATATTACATGTTAGGCCACAAAACATCTCAATAAATTCAAGAAGATAGAAACTTTATCAAGAATCTTCTCTGACAACAATGGTATGAGACTAGAAATAAATCACAATATGAAAACTGGAAAACCACAAAAACATGGAGATAAAATGGTATTTACTGAACAACCAATGGGTCATCAAATAAATCAAAGGATAAATTTAAAGGGAAAAGTACCATTTTAAGATAATTCACTTCCTAAGGAAAGATACCATGTCAGGAGTGGCACTAAGATCAGGAAGATGA
>JAQQAC010007890.1:2863917-2908867 GCA_029783875.1 Phataginus tricuspis | reverse complement strand
TCATCTTCCTGATCTTAGTGCCACTCCTGACATGGTATCTTTCCTTAAGAAGTGAATTGTCCTACACAAGGTACTTTTCCCTTTAAATTATCTATGATCATGACTACCCATTCCACCAGTGGGGTTCCAGTAAGAGCAGAAAACCCCGAGGTGTTTACTGAGGACCTGCACAAAGAACGAACTCAGTATCTGTTGAATGGTTTGGAAGGCTGACAAAAATCCCACATGGACTGTCACCTCTCTATCTTTAAAAAAAAGGACAATGGGAAGGCTTTTGTTCAATCTGACTTACGGGTTTTTTCTGTACCCTTCAGAGGTTCACTATATTCATCTTCCACCACAGAATACACATTAGCAACATACTCAGTCTCAGGCTTCAGGTCTTTCAATACCGTGCTACTTTCCAGTCGGCTCACATAAAACTAGAGGGAAAAATTGAAAAATAGTAACAACAAATGTTATAATCACTTCCCTCTTTTCTACTATAATTACAAAGTAGTCAACTGCGGTAAGCTTAGAAATTATATTTCAATGTTTGCTTTTGGAAATCATCAGACTACAATGAGATCTTAGACAATTCATATAACTTATTTTCCCGGCCGTTGTTTCCTTATTTGTAAAATGAATGGGTCAAACTAGATCATCCTGAATGTTTCCTTCCAACTCTATGACTCTGGTACAAACTCTTGAATAAATCAAGCATCCTCTAGCTATATTTTAATTAAATATTGTATTGATATTCTGAAATTCTTAGAAGCCATAAGAATTTGAGCAAAGCCCTTTCTCTTTGGTTAAGCCCAAATGGAGGTGCTTGCCTCACAGAACAGAAAGCACCACAGTTGACTCAGTCCTGCCTCCCTCTCCACACCCAGAGGGGCAGGGGAACCCTTTTCACTGTCAGGAAGCAGTGGGTTCTAGATGTTGTGTACTCACCTCTTGACGTTTTCCTCCAGAAACTGGGTAGTATTCCACCTTGTATCTATCCACACTGTCAGCGGGAGGCGTCCAGCTCACCCTGAGAGAACGATGGGTTCTCTCAGAAATAACCAGGTTAGAAGGAGCTTCCAAGTCACCTATGTGTGGAAATCAAATAGACTCTTTTTTCAATATTACCACTGTTTCCAACTGTACACCCCTTTTCACACACTAAATAGCAACTGTAAACCCGTCTCTGGGCCCTTGTCCATAAGATGCCCCTGAATGTATGGACAAAGGGTTCTTCAGTCTCAGAAGAGTCAAACCTGAGCCCATCGTCTGTCACGACACCTCCATCCTGCTCTTCCTGTGGTACCACCAGTGTGACAGTCACTTAGACTCACAAACCTCTGAATCACCCTTAGATACTTTCTCTTCTCTCTAACTTCGTACATATAATCACCATAGAAGGACCTGGATCCTGACAATACCACGGCCTCTGTCACGACTGGCACCCCCCAAGTTCCTGCCCTCACTGTCACTTTGATTATTTACATTTATGTCCTGTCTCCTTAATATAGGGAACGCACCATGAGGACGGCACCGGTGTCTCGCTTCTGTTTAGCTCCCCTCTAGGACCTAGTTTGGTGGAAGAGAAGCTAAGCACTTTCTTACTCAAAAGGGAGGAAAAAACACCAAGTCTTTTAAAATTTGAGGCCATCCTGTGGCCTGTAATAGTGCTCTCTGTGGATGGGCAGAGGTAAACTGACCGACACAGAACAATATCCAGAATAAATATCAATGAAAATAGAACTATTACGCTCAGGTAGGCCCACAAGAAAGATGTCCCAAATAATAACGGGAGGAGAGCTAACACACGACCCATGAGCATGGCAACCCAACCCCATGTAAGTTCTTCCTGCTCGCTTGGTAAGCCAGCGCTGGGAGAGCATTTCTATTCTTAGCCCTCTAACCTTTATTGTACTTGGGTCATAATCAAGCCTCAAGCAAGCTTACTGTCTGGGAAAGCGGAATGAACACAACTATTACACAGTTGATAAAAAAAAAAATAAGTGAAAACAGATAAAAGATGTTTTCATCCCCAAAGTTCTCTCCAACTAAACAAGACTACAACTCTCTCAGCTAATCCAGAGCCAGAAGCCTACAAATTCTGGCTTCCTGGCTGTTCTATTTCTCCAGGGAAAGGTCAGTCTGTTGTCCAAAATCCAAAAAGAAAATCTGCAAAAGCTTAGAGAGGAAAATCTCAAGGAGGAACAGTCAAAAAATGTCTGTCCTGCACCCAAAGTATGGGACTATTTCCACACATTATTATTAAAGTCATTACTCTGTTTCCAAAATCAGAATAAATTAGTAAAAGATAATCTTTACCATAATCTACATGTACTGAAAAGAAAGTTTTATTGTGTTAATAAAGACCATAGTATCTGTCATTAGTTTTCCAAAAACCTTCAATTTGGGTGCTTATCATGTTTGGTCCTATGATTTATACAGATATTAATTATTTTTGTACCACCCTTTATCACCACAAATTCAGTTCTATAATTTCATTTCTGAATCTTAATTTCTCAGCAATAGCTACTTTTTTTTCAAGACCTCTAAAAACATCTTTAACCGTTTGACCCTGAGTAAATACTTTAACTTCTCTAAACATCAGTTTCTTTACTAGTAAAAAGAGATTATATAGTTTCTAAGAATCCAAACTCTAAAAGTGTAATTTCTCTTTCTATTTAAGGGTTATAAGTACAAAGCATCAAATCTGATCATCTATACTTGAGGCAAAGCCAATCAGATATAAGACCCCTTTTCCATTCCTAATAAGAAAAAGTACCAAACTTTAGAAAACAAGTCTGGGAATAATCATTTAAGAGCAATTAAGTAATTATAAAGAACAAGACACTTTACAAGAGAACAGTTATATACTAGAAAAGAAAGCCCCTTTCCTTCTCTTCCCCCCCCCAATTTATACTTATGTGCGTGTGTGTGTATGTGTGTGTGTGTGTGTGTGGTGTACAGGTACCTATAAACTACATGGATCCTCAAATAAGCTCGAAGTCGTTTCTAGTTTGGGTCCAGCACAAACATCAAAAAAAAAAAATCAGGGCATGAACCCGTGATGCCAGACGGAGGCAGTATCCTCCCCAGAAGACATTTCCAACACCTGAAGATATTTTCACTCGGCACAGCTTAGGGAATGCCTACAAGCATCCAGCAGACAGAGCCCCAGCTCAGTGCTAAACATCTCACAGAGCACACGCGAGTCCCCTCCTCCCAAGCAAAAAACATTACCTATCTCAAAATATAAGTAATGAGGCTGAGAAACCCCAGGCAGACCTTACCTGGGCCTTTGACACTGTTACACAAGTTGATGGTCAGGTCGTCCACAATCCTGGAGAGCGAATCAAAATCTGCCACGTTGTATGCGTGGATGTCATCTGGATCTGTTGCAATCATCTTTAGTTCGACCTCATCAGCATTTTTAATACCTTGGAAAAAAATGGGTAAATACAGATTCAGAACACTTCTCAGAAAAACATTAATGGAATGAAGCAAATATTTATGGCTAACTCATATATCCAGCATTAACTAGAGCATAGATACATGATTCTCCTCAATAATAAAAGTATTACCTAGACTTATACAGTAGAAGCAAACAAGAAATAATATAAACTGAAGGCTATTTGGAATTAGCTTCTTCTAAATGCTTTTAGCACCAATTCCCACCAAAATGTGTCTCCTGAGTGTTTCTATCTGGAAAGCAAAATAATGGATATCAAAAATAAACATGGTGCTGTGGAAAACCAAAGTGGAATTTTCCTGAATCCTATTAATAGTATATTTGTCTTCTTGGTCCATTACTTTCTTCTGAGAAGCCTTGTAGTTTTGTCTCGTTTACAAGGAGAGAAGAAAATGTATTAACTTCCTGGCACATCATTTTGATAAATCCCATGATAGGGAAAATGTGTGTGTGTGTTTGTTTCATGCTTCAGAAACTATTTTTAGCTACAAAAACACGCTCGGCCTCCGGAGCCCTGGGGGCGCTGCTGGCCTTTTGAGCGCTCACCAATGGCAAACAGCTCCACGCCCTCCTCCTTGAGCTTCTTTGAAGGCACCTCTACATCATCTTGTGATTTTCCATCAGTGATGAGAACGCCGATTTTTCGAGCTCGAGGCCTCATGCCAGCTTGAGCCTTGAAGTTCTGTTGACGAATGAAATTCAAAGCCATGCCTAGTGGGGTTTTTAAAAGAGAATCAGTCACACCGTCATTCCGCCACAGGCTTGGACCCAAAGCCAGAGCTGAAAGTGCCCCCGCGCATCCTCGCTCACCTGTGAGTGTATTGCCTCCCTTGTACGGCAAGTTCGCCACAGCTTGTAACAGGCTCGTCTTGTCTTGGTGGGCATTTAGCTGCCACTCTGTCCTGGGGTCCCCACTGTACTGAGCCAAGGCTAAAATAACACCACTGGCATTAGCATATATAAAAAATCACAGGGAAAATGTCTGAATGTGTCCAATATCGTCGGACCTACCAATCTGTACTCTTTTGGGGCCAATCTCAAAGACTTCCACAATACGAGAAATGAAACTCCTCACGGTTTTAAAATTTGTCCGGCCTATGCTCCATGATCCATCGACCAGCAGTACAATGTCCGCCTCAGCTCTGGTGAGACACTCCGTCCCTGACACAGCGATCGGGAGACAGGACAGGGTGAGGAGCAGATACTTAGCAAGGTGACTTCCCAGTCACGCCTCTGCCACCCTCTGGCTGCTCGACACTGCCTAACTATTTCAGTTCAGTAGGCTCAGCTCAGGGACTGGGGGTGCAAGACTCTGAAAACAGGTCCGTTTGATTTATTAAGCTGAAATAGTAGTCATAGAAAGTATCGATTCTTCCCATAAGCATTTCACTGGCCAATCTTTCCTTTGCATATGACTATTCTTCCTGGCCCCGGCTGTAGACCCCGGAGACTTAGATTAAACCATCATTGTAAATTTGAATGGGCTCACAAACCCAAGAGCTGAAACAAAGTGAGACTGCACAGCCATCTGTTACCTACATTAATAATTTTAATAAAACTTTAATGTGATCTAAAAATAAATACTGCAATTTTCTGTAATATTTAATGGTCATTAGCAGACAAATACGAAATGAATGACAAAATATGTAAGCTAGATGTTTTAGTGAGCCAAAAATATCTTTTAAAATAATTAAGCTCCTGGGTAATGATAACACATATTACGAAAGATTACACCCATGACTCTTAAGTGAGACCTTCTTGAATTAAAGATACATTGTTTCAGAACCCGGTAACTACTAGTTAGTTGTCATCTACTTATACCATCTACTACGTATAACAATCAGGTAGATACAGATGGTGAAGTGTGCACATTTAAAAAATCAAGAGAGAAGGAAGGGGGTTTAGAAAAAGTGTGCAAACAAATACACAAATTGAGAGCTGTACAGGCAACAAGCACAAACACGGACACAAAGCTAGGGAGCTTTGGGAAGAGACCAATCCCAATATCCTCAGTGCACAAGCTACAAAATAAAAATATGAGTCAGTTAATATCATCATAGGAGAAACAACAGAACATTAATGTAAAACACCAAGAATAGACACTTTCATTTGTTTTACCCACATCCATATTTTCAAATGCTCTCTCTTCCAGGAGCTTATGTTACCAGCTATGAATTTTCCAACTTCTTGCCATGTTAACATCTGATCTTTACGTTACAAAAAAACTCACTGAGAAAAATTAAGTGATGCTCATGAGGCTAAAGGCATCATCCACATGTACGTCGGGGCTGAGGCTAAAGCCATCATCCATGTCGGGGCTGAGGGCTTCGCAGAAGCTTTGCCAAGCTTCCTCCTGCTCTGCCCAGAGCTACTCTCCTTGCTCGCAAATGATGGAAAACATTTAGAAATAAATTCCACCCCCCACTTCTGCCTCTAAGAATGTTCAAAACTAGCTTCATGTACATCAAAGCTGTGATCACGGCAGGAGCAGAAAAAATTAAAGGGTTGATGTTACCATTTTCTTTCCCAAGCCATGGTTCCCCATCTATTCACGTAACCCAACTCTGCTTACTCCGCCCAAACCATTTCTGCAACTATGTTAACAAAATAAAACTACATTGTAGTTATTAAAAAGGGAGAAAATGTACATTATCTACCACTGTAAGAACTCATCTTTAAATAATACAGTGCCATGCAACTCATGCAATGCCGTGAAGAAAAGCCTTAAAAAAATACTGTCAAAAGTATGCTTAGCTGGGTGTTTGAAGAAATTTTTTTAAGCATATAAATTACTTAAATACATGGTAGTGTAAAAACTTTATAGTCACTTCTCATCGTGTGATTAATCTAACGATTCACATCTGAAATAGTTTCATAGTATGTGGTTTCCCAAGGGGACTATAAGTCAATTTCTTACCAGAGGATAAAACGGGTGTGACAGTCGTGTCTGAGAGGGTCGTCATTTCTTGTCCAACAAGTGGGGAACTTTCTCCTCCATCGAACATTCCAAAGACATTGACTTTATACGTGGTGCCTGCCCTGCAATGTTAACATTATGTTGTCTGTAGGTACGATGGGCTTAAGTGGTAGCATGTTTTGCTTCGTTAAAATTACTCGTCTTGATTTGCAAACTTTCACAGAGGAACTTACAAGGCACAACATGGCAAGAAAAGAAAAATAACTTCAACCGCACTCTACTTGAAGCGTATCGTGTGAGGCATCAGGGGAACTAGTGAACAAGCGCTCTCGAGAATGCCAGGCTTCCGAGCACCAGCTCCCACCCGGCCTTCCTGCCGGCGCAGCGTCCCCACCATGCACCGAGCAGGCCTCGCAGGACCAGGCGCCCTCCTCTCACTGCTTCTCAGTGGTGAGCTCTCAGAAAATAATTTGAATGTGTACCTTGCAAGGCCACATAAAGGACCTAGCATGATGCCTGGTTCCCAGTAGGCTCAATGCACGTCACCCTCCCTACTCTGATAAAAGTAAATAGTGAGCATTTACATAGATATTGATACTGTTGAGTGGGTGGTCGAAACAAACTTTTCAGAAGGTGACACACAGCAGTCCATTCTTTTTACTGCAGTGAATGTAGGGCAGTGTTCACGCCCAGACGCCCTTGTTCTCCACCGCACAGCCTGAAGCAAGGCCGGGAAGGGGTCTGACACTCCCTGTGCCTCACAGGGTCGGTCACCTGGGAGACTCAGGAACCCCCACGTTTCCACAGGGCTGGCTAGGAAAGGCTGATTGTGGTGAAATTTTGTAATACAGAGGTTACTGTTTTCATAGTAGGGTATTAATATAAAAAGTGCCATTTCTGATCACTTAACAGCAAAAATCATTAAAACATTATCAAATAAAACCTGCTCAGGCCTAAATTCTGTCGCTAGCCTTAGAATCCTAACCTCAACTTCAGCAGCACCAAGAGTAAGAAACCAACTTCAGCTGGCTAGAAATCCTGCTGGCAAACAGGCCCGTGAGTGATTATCCCACGGAACCCACCAACCCGCAGCACCAAACACGGCTCTCTCCTACCTCAGCTCCTCCAGAACAACGGTGTGGTCGTATGGCCCGAGCACTAACTCCCCCAGTCTCCTTTCCTCGCCCGTGGGGTGGAATGTGACTTTGTAACCCTTCACTTCCCCCGGGGCGGGCTCCCAGGTCACTCGGAAGCTCGACATGGTGGGGTCGGATGTTTTGAGGTTTCTGGGTGACTTAAATCGAGAAGCTGTAGAGATAAAAAGATTTTAAAATATTATCCCTAAGACAAGGCTCTGGGTTTTTTTATTAGCTCCTACAATTACCGTCAAATTAGAAATATCTAAGTGATAGTGGGAATCATCACAGACCTAATGCTTCAAAATGTACATTTATAAAAATGGTTAAGTCTAATAGCCCAAGATGTAACACCCAATAAACATCTTGATAAGGGAATGCCACCCAAGTGGAAATGTGAATAACTCTAACAGGTATATGAGGCCAGAACATGAATACATAGAATCATTCTACCAGGAACCAGACTGGTAAAAATAAGATGCTAATTAGACATCCTATCTAATTACTGTAATTTATTACAGAATTACTTTTACGCATTTCCAAATTAAGTAGCTGTCTTAAAGTCTTGCTTTAAGATATTCCACACTTTTCCAAAAAATTACTGTTTTGTACCTGTTGTTCCTGATCCTTGCCGAAGCTTTCCTTCTCCTGCCTTGTAAATTGGGAGAACTGTGATGTCATATGTGGTCTGGGGTTGAAGTCGCTTTAACACTGTTGAGGTGACCGTGGGGGACACTTTTGCAACCATCTGTCTCCCACCCCTTCGCGGGCGATACACCACACGGTAGTTGATGACTTTCCCAGGTGCTGGCTTCCAGGTAACTCTCATTGTGTTTTCAGTTTCTTCATCCACTTTCAAGGCTTTTGAATCTTGGGATACTGTGACATAAAAAGGAAGATTATGGTATAGAGCATGTTGAAAGAAAATATACATGTCCATTTCCCTTTTATGTGAAAAAACACCATCTGTGGTTTCTTAAATATGTACACAATACTCTTGCTGAATATTGTGATCGCTCATAAATTCATGATGGCGTGTGAGCCTAATCTCAGTGAGATCACAGTTAGATGTTTTCTCTTTATCTGGTAATCACTAAGAGAGGAAAGTTCATTGCATGGATTTCCTATCTGCATTCCGGAGACTTTAGTAAAGAAAACATCCATTTCCGGAGATAAACTTTTAGAATTTTTATTAGATTTCCATCTGTAAAGAACTGCTGTTTCACAGTTCTTTACAATCACGCTGTGAAGAATACTAAAAACCATGAATGCAGGGTCAGAAATACTACTGGGGACTTTGCAGGAAAAGATACAATCCATAAATGACTAGCCAGAGTGACAAGAGTTACATCATTCTTGTTGATTGCCACAAACATGTAAGACTGCACACAAATGGGAAACTCTACCACATAAAAATGTCTCAAGGGCTCTAAGAATAAGTTGGTATATATATTGTTTAAAGGAAGCACTGTATGTAAAAAAGACGTTTGATCGATATTATTTATTAAATTGCCTTTTACTAATATTTCACAACTATTAATAACTACATCAGAAATAGGTCATGAAACATCCAAAAAGAGCGAGCACATCCCTTTTCTTACGTACAGATTTATAACCAGGATCATTTTATTCAATTCAGTAATCTTAGCATCCAAAGGTCATAAGCATTGTCTATATAAAGAGACTAAGCTGGAGGAAACAGTGGAAAGAATCTTTTATAGAGTCTACATACACAACATTTTTCAGACACTAGACATTGACAACACAGGACAGGGATCCCTGAGAATGAGAAGAAAATGAAAGTGAGCCTTATGATTGCTCAGGCTTGTAGTTTGAAGAGTTTCCAACCCCAATTCAGAGGGAAGAACCCAGATGGAGCCTAGCGATCTCCCTTAATTGTGGAGAAGGTTTTGCGAGTCTGCAGAGTCAAAGGCCTCTAGAACTTGCAGAGTGCACTAGAGAAGATAGTGTTAGAGAGAAAAAGCTCCAAAAACCTGCAGAAAGTTCTCCTTGAGTCTTCAAGCCAATACTAATTAGTGCATATGTATGAGGAGACTACCCCCACGCCAGGGAGAGAACCACCCAGAAGGAGCACAGGGAGCAAGTCCTAAGGTTCATGCAGGGCCAGAATCTCCCCCCAACCAGAGGAGAAAACCCCCAAGTTCTCAGAACAGCATGTAGAGTACTCAGGAAGTTATTGCCCCAGTAATGCACCAAAATAAGCCCTGAAGTTTTCTCTGATCTGGTTCTAACAGAGCCTAGAAGAAAGCGTCAAAAATATCAAGCTGTTTCCAAATAACTGCATCTCAGAACAAAGCTTAAGGATATTTATAAGAATATAAAAACAGAGAGAGTTCCGGGAAGATGATGGCGTGAGCAGGGCAGCGGAAATCTCCTCCCAAAACTATATAAATCTATGAAAATACAGCAAATACAACTACTCCAAAAAGAGAGACCAGAATTTACAGCACAGCGCACAGCCTGCATCTGCACCTGAGAGGGCTCGGCACCCCGCGAGGCGGCCTTAAAGAGCCCACCTGACATACGTGGCACCTACCAGCGACCACTTCTATCACCATGAAAAGACAGAGGACTATGGTACAGACAAAGATCACCCAGACCCAGACAACCCCAGAGAGGGAACCTGAAGGGATGGAAATGCACAATCTTCCTGAAAAAGAATTCAGAATAAAACTCATAACCATGCTGATGGATCTACACAGAAATATGCAAGAGCTGAGGGAGGAAGTGAGGGAAGTCAGGAAAGACAATGCAGAAATGAGACAAGCGAACGACTGGCTTACCAGCAGACTGAACAAGATGCAAAAGACTGTTAATGCAATAGAAATCAGAGAACAGGAACACAGAGCAGCTGAGGCAGAGAGAGATAAAAGGATCTCTAGGAATGAAAGAATATTAAGAGAACTGTGTGACCAATCCAAACGGAACAATATTCACTTAATAGGAGTACCAGAGGAAGAAGAGAGAGAAAAAGGAATAGAAAGTGTCTTTGAAGAAATGCTTGCTGAAAACTTCCCCATGCTGGGGAAGGAAATAGTCTCGCAGTCCACGGAAGCCCACAGATCTCCTAACACAAGGGATCCAAGGAAGACAACACCAAGACACATAATAATTAAAATGGCAAAGATCAAAGATAAGGACAGAGTATTAAAGGCAGCTAGAGAAAGAAAAAAGATCACCTACAAAGGAAAACCCATCAGACTATCATCAGACTTCTCAACAGAAACCTTACAGGCCAGAAGAGAATGACATGATATATTTAATGTAATGAAACATAAGGGCCTCGAACCAAGAATATTGCATCCAGCACGATTATCATTTAAATATGACAGAGGGATTAAACAATTTCCAGACAAGTGAAAGCTGAGAGAATTTGCCTCCCATAAACCACCTCTACAGGACATCTTAAAGGAACTGCTCTAGAGGGAAGCACTCCTAAGGCTATAAAGATGTCACCAGAGAAAATAAAATCATAGCAAAGAAAGCAGACCATCCAAATACTAACTAAAGGCAAAGAATAAAACACCTAATATATAAAGAATGGAGGAGAAAGAATAAGAAGGCAGAGAAATAAAGAATCATCAGACTGTGTTTACAATAACTTAACAAGAAAGTTAAGTTAGAATGTTAGATAGTAAAGAAGCAACCCTTGAACCTTTGGTAACCACGAATCTAAAGGCAGCAATGGCAATAAGTACATATCTACTGATAATCACCCTAAATGTAAATGGACTGCATGCACCAATCAAAAGACACAGAGTAATAGAATGGATAAAAAAGCAAGACCCATCTATATGCTGCCTACAAGAAACTCACCTCAAACCCAAAGATATACACAGACTAAAAGTGAAGGGATGGAAAAAGATATTTAATGCAAACAACAAGGAGAAAAAAGCAGGTGTTGCAGTATTTGTATCAGACAAAAAAGACTTCAAAACGAAGAAAGTAGCAAGAGATAAAGAAGGACATTACATAATGATAAAGGGGTCAGTCCAACAAGAGGATATAACCATTATAAATATATATGCACCCAACACAGGAGCGCCGGCATATGTGAAACAAATACTAACAGAATTAAAGGAGGAAATAGACAGCAATGCATTCATTTTAGGAGACTTCAACACACCACTCACTCCAAAGGACAGATCAACCAGACAGAGAATAAGTAAAGACACAGAGGCACTGAACAACACACTAGAACAGATGGGCCTAAACTCTACACCCAAAAGCAACAGGATACACATTCTTCTCAAGTGCACATGGAACATTTTCCAGAATAGACCAGATACTAGGCCACAAAAAGAACCTCAGTAAAGTCAAAAATATTGAAATTCTACCAACCAACTTCTCAGATCATAAAGGCATAAAACTAGGATTAAATTTTAGAAAGAAAACAAAAAGGCTCACAAATACATGAAGACTTAACAACAGCCTCCTAATTAATCAATGGGTTAACAACCAAATCAAAACAGAAATCAAGGAATATATGAAGACAAATGACACAAACAACACAAAGCCACAATGTCTGTGGGACACAGCAAAGGCAGTTCTAAGAGGAAAGTACATTGCAATCCAGGCCTATTTAAAGAAGGAAGAGCATTCCCAAATGAACAGTCTAAAGACACAATTACTGAAATTGGAAAAAGAAGAACAAATGAGGCCCAAAGTCACCAGAAGGAGGGACATAATAAAGATCAGAGAAGAAATAAATAAAATTGAGAAGAATAAAACAATAGAAAAAAATCAATGAAACCAAGAGCTGGTTCTTTGAAAAAATAAACAAAATAGATTAACCCCTAGCCAGACTTACCAAGAGAAAAAGAGAATCTACACACATAAACAGAATCAGAAATGAGAAAGGAAAAATAATGACAGTGCCCACAGAAATACAAAGAATTATAAGAGAATATTACGAGAATCTATATGCTAACAAGCTGGAAAACCTAGAAGAAATGGACAACTTCTTAGAAAAATACAACCTTCCAAAACTGACCAAATAAGAAACAGAAAAACTAAACAGACCAATCACCAGCAACAAAATTGAATCGGTAACCAAAAAACTACCCAAGAACAAAACACCCGGACCAGATGGATTCACCTCTGAATTCTACCAGACATATAGAGAAGAAATAACACCCATTCTCCTTAAAGTTTTCCAAAAAATAGAAGAGGAGGGAATACTTCCAAACTCATTCTATGAAGCCAGCATCACTCTAATACCAAAACCGGGCAAAGACCTCACCAAAAAAGAAAACTACAGACCAATATCCCTGATGAACATACATGCAAAAATACTCAACAAAATATTAGCAAACCGAATTCAAAAATACATCAAGAGGATCAAACACCATGGTCAAGTGAGATTCATCCCAGGGATGCAAGGATGGTACAACATTCGAAAATGCATCAACATCATCCACCACATCAACAAAAAGAAGAACAAAAACCACATGATCATCTCCATAGATGCTGAAAAAGCATTTGACAAAATACAGCATCCATTCATGATTAAAACTCTCAATAAAATGGGTATGAAGGGCAAGTACCTCAACATCACAAAGGCTATATATGACAAACCCACAGCTAACATCATACTTAACTGTGAGAAGCTGAAGGCTTTTCATCTAAGATCGGGAACAAGACAGGGATGCCTTCTCTCTCCACTGTTATTCAACACAGTACTGGAGGTCCTAGCCATGGCAATCAGACAAACAAAGAAATACAAGGCATCCAGATTGATAAAGAAGAAGTCAAATTGTCACTATTTGCAGATGACATAATACTGTACATAAAAAAAACCCTAAAGACTCCAGTCCAAAACTCCTAGAACTAATATCTGAATTCAGCAAAGTTGCAGGATACAAAATTAACACACAGAAATCTGTTGCTTTCCTATACACTAGCGATGAACTAACAGAAAGAGAAATCAGAAAAACAATTGCATCAAAAATAATAAAATACCTAGGAATAAACCTAACCAAGGAAGTGAAAGACCTGTACTCTGAAAACTACAAGACACTTCTAGGAGAAATTAAAGAGGACACTAACAAATGGAAATGCATCCCATGCTCTTGGCCAGGAAGAATAAATATTGTCAAAATGGCTATACAACCTAAAGCAATCTACAGATTCAATGCAATCCCTATCAAAATACCAACAGCTTTCTTCAGTGAACTGCAACAAATAATTCTAAAATTCATATGGAACCAGAAAAGACCCCAAATAGCCAAAGCAATCCTGAGAAGGAGGAATCAAACAGGGGGAATTACACTCCCTGACTTCAAGCTCTACTACAAAGTCACAATCATCAAGACAATTTGGTATGGACACAAAAACAGACCCACAGACCAGTGGAATAGAATAGAAAATCCAAACATTAACCCAAACATATAGAGTCAATTAATATTTGATAAAGGAGCCTTGGATATACATTGGGGAGATGACGGCCTCTTCAGCAGCTGGTGTTGGAAAAACTGGACAGCTACATGTAAGAGAATGAAACTGGACTCCTGTCTAACCCCATACACAAAAGTAAACTCAAGGTGGATCAAAGACCTGAATGTAAGTCATGACCATAAAACTCTTAGAAAAAAGCATAGGCAAAAATCTCTTGGACATAAACATGAGTGACTTCTTCATGAACATATCTCCCCGGGCAAGGGAAACAAAAGCATACATGAACAAGTGGGACTATATCAAGATGAAAAGCTTCTGTACAGCAAAGGACACCATCAGTAGAACAAAAAGACATTCTACAGTATGGGAGAATATATTCATAAATGACATATCCCATAAGGGGTTCCCATCCAAAATATATAAAGAACTCACGCACCTTAACAAACAAAAAGCAAATAATCCAATTAAGAAATGGGCAGAGGACATGAATAGACATTTCTCCAAAGAAGAAATTCAGATGGCCAACAGGCACATGAAAAGATGCTCCACATTGCTAATCATCAGAGAAATGCAGATTAAAACCACAGTGAGATATCACCTCACACCAGTGAGGATGGCCAACATCCAAAACACAAACCACAACAAATGTTGGTGAGGATGTGGAGAAAAGGGAACCCTCCTACACTGCTGGTGGGAATGCAAATTAGTTCAACCACTGTGGAAAGCAGTATGGAGGTTCCTCAAAAAACTCAAAATAGAAATACCATTTGACCCAGGAATTCCACTCCTAGGAATTTACCCTAAGAATGCAGCAGCCCAGTTTGAAAAAGACAGATGCACCCCTATGTTTATTGCAGCACTCTTTACAATAGCCAAGAAATGGAAGCAACCTAAGTGTCCATCAGTAGATGAATGGATAAAGAAGAGGTGGTACATATACACAATGGAATATTATTCAGCCATAAGAAGAAAACAAATCCTACCATTTGCAACAACATGGATGGAATTAGAGGGTATTATGCTCAGTGAAATAAGCCAAGCGGAAAAAGACAAGTATCAAATGATCTCACTCATATGTGGAGTATAAGAACAAAGAAAAAAACTGAAGGAACGAAACAGTAGCAGACTCACAGAACCCAAGAATGGACTAATAGTTACCAAAGGGAAAGGGACTGGGGAGGATGGGTGGGAAGGGAGGGACAAGGGAGAAAAAGGGGCATTACGATTAGCAGATATAATGTTGGGGGGGGCACGGGGACGGTTGTACAACTCAGAGAAGACAAGTAGTGACTCTATAGCATCTCACTACGCTGATGGACAGTGACTGTAATGGGGTTGGTGGGGGGGACCTGATGAAGGGGGTAGTTTAATCACCATAATATTGCACCTGTAATTGTAGATTAATGATACCAAAATAAACTATTAAAAAAAAGAATATAAAAACATGTGTAAGAATACAAAAAAAATAACTTTCACAATGTCTGGCCCTTAATAAAACTTACCAGGCATGTGAAGAAAGAAACAGTGTGACTTAGTATGGACTGCATGATTTTGTCTCCCACAAACTCACATGTTAAAGCCTTCACCTCCAGTGAGATAGTATTTGGAGATGTGACTTTTGGGGTAGTAATTGGAGTTAAGTAAGGTCAACAGGTAGGGCCCTAATCTGATGGGACTGGAATCCTTTTAAAAGGAGAGTTCCCTCTCTCCCCACATGCAAAGGTGGAAGAAAGGCCATGTGAGGACAGAGCAAGAAGCTGCCCATCTGCAAGCCAGGAAGGGCGCCCTCACCGGAAACCGTATTCTGCCAGAATTTTGTCTTGAACTTCCAGAGTCCAGGATCATGAGAAAATAAATTTCTGTTGTTTAAGCCACAAGTTGATGGCATTTTGTTATGACATCTGGTGCTAAGACAACCCATAAGAAGAAGAAAAATCAATCAGTGGAAACACAACTAGAAAATACTACAGAATTATTTAAAAGGGACACTAAAACAGCTATTATAACCACAATGATGGTAGAAGTAATATTAAGCATGTTAAAGACATAGAACATATAAAAAAGACTCAAATCAAACTCTAGAAATAAAACACAATGTCTAAGATGAAAAAACACATGATGGTATTAACAGCAGATTTGAAATTGTAGGAAAAAGAACTAGTGAAGATTAGATGTTGATGACATGATAGTAGAAACTCTCCAAAATGGAGCACAAGAGTTGAAAAACTGAACAGCACAACAGTGACTTGTGTGATCGTTTCAAGCAGACTAATATGTGTATAATTGGAGTACCTGAAGAGCATGTGATAAAGTTTGTAATAAATACTATAATTTCAACTAAAATATTTGAAAAAATAATGGCCCAAATATTTTCAAATTTTGTAAAATTATAAAGCCACAGATACAAAAAGCTCAATAAACTCTAAGCACAAGAAAAATGAAGAGAACCGTAACAAGGGACATCATAAGCAAACTGCTTAAAATCAGTGATAAAAAGAAAATCTTGAAAGCAACCATGTAAACGAAAGAACCATTATGTATACAGGGCAAAGATAAGAATGGTAAAAATAGGTAAAGAAATTCAATATATGGTTATGAATTATGTTTCTGAGCATTGCAAAAATATAATTTCAACTGAATAAATTGGTAGCAATTTTTTATGTTAGGGTTTAAAGAAACCAAGAGAATTCTTAGCCAAGTCCATTATTCTCTGGAAATATTAAAGTAATTCAGATCAGTTGCCTTTTACTATTCTCCAGGTAAGTAAGCTATTAAAAGAAAACATATACATTTTTTTTTCCAAACAAAAAAATGTAAAGACCATATGTGGGGCTTGTGAAAATAGTATGGGAAAGAACAATATATAGAAAAAGATCTATCTGGGTTATGGTTAAGGACAGTATATAAAAGAACAATAACAATAATTATTATTACTACCAAATGTCACATATATTGAATAAATTGATGATGTGTCTAACACTTTTTTAGAAAGGGTTGTGCTAAAGTGTTTACTGACCTTTTGCTTCTCTCTCTTAAGTGTTTATTCTGTGGAACAAAACATTTCTCTCTTACACAAAATTCTCAGACCAATTATCCACACCTTTAAATAAACCAAGTAGCCAAGAAATACTGAAAAGTTCTAAGATGCTCAGCTTCTTAGAGATGAAAAGTTTATTTAGGATTTCTGCTAATATACTTGCTTTTGACTAAAACATGTTTCTTTTGGAGATTTTCAGTGCCAAGTAAATATCTGAAGGCTGTCTTTGGAAGAAGACATGGTGGAGGAGAATTGTTGAAAAGCTTCCTTTGAAATACAGATACTTTTATAATTTCTCAGTCACATGAATTGTATCTATATTCGTAGAAATAAATTTAGCTATTTGTGTCAGATCTGGTCTAAATTTATAACATGTCTTCTCTTTAGTAACAAATGAATTTCTGCCAGAAATAGAGGTGAATTTCTGCCAGGTTCTTAAACTAGATGATGTTTCAGACACACAATTTCATTTACTACCATGGAAACTAATCATGTGAGTATCTGAGAAATATGCCTTTCATGTATTTAAATTTCCTATAAGAAGTTGGATTTTTTTAATGTTAGTTTTGACACAAACTTAAGCTTAAGACATATCCAACTGAGTTTTCCAGTGATTAAAAAAAAGATGAATTCGTCAGATGACTCAGACCAAAAAATTTTTATTTAAGGACAACTTAAAATCAGGATGTAGGGCTTAACTGAAACTGCTCATGGAACCTCCCTCTCTCCTCCTTTGCCAGAAAAATCACTCAATTCATCCACTTCTTTCTAATAAAAGGAAATGCAAGGATGCCCTATTCTTTCCCCTTTCCCTAAAATTATCCTCCCCAAACGAAATGAATCATCTTCTCTCCTAAATTCTTAGAAATGCCCTTGCTTAACAAATGACTTTCTAGGAAAGCGAATTAAGAAACACTGACACATCTTTCATCAGCCTGCTGGTAATAAATGATGGTAGGTCATTCAAAATTACAAGAAAGAATATTAGTGAGATTAAGGTAAATCTGACCCACCAGAAAAGTGAGTGGACTTTTGATTTAACCTTACCAAACACAGTAGGAATAAAATAAAGAATCTAGGAGTAGTTTTGGGTATAGAATGATCATAGTGTCAATAGCCACTATCATTTACCATCATCTCTGCGACCAGGCGCTGTGCTTGGGGCTTTGCGCACTGCTCCTTCGCTCACACCTCGGGAGAACTCCAAGAGACGGCTTTCCAGAGATTAGGAAATGGGCTCAAAGAGAGTTAAGTAAGTTGCCCAAGGTCAAAGAGCTGTAAATATGCCTGAATTCGCTTTGTCTCCATAGTTCCTGATCTTTCACTAGTTGATTTTCTTTCTGGTGATTATTCCAGCAAAAAAGAGACAAATACAGATAGTAGGAAGAGATTCGGTATTTCAAAATTTGATATGATTTTTAGGCATTCATCAAACCCAAATTCAAAACGTATTCTTTAAAGTTCCTAATTCTTCAGTCCTCATTTATCATATAAAAAAAAATCAAAGGCAAGTGGTGAGCTTCAAGTCACTCGAGCTGCTAGTTATCAGGCAGGACCAGCCCACACCCAAGCATGCTGGCCAGGTTACCTACATTCAGTTGTGGCTTCTCCCCGCACAGGCTCTCCTTCTCCACTGCTGTAAGTTGCAAATACCGAGACTCTGTATTTGGTCTCCGGCTGCAGATTTTCTATCACAGTGTGAATTGCATCTCCAGGAAGACTTTTCTCTCCAGCCTCAATATCATCATAAAGCGATTTCCATGAGACCCTGTAACCTCGAACCATTCCTGGCGCAGATGTCCAATATGCCCCGATCGATGTGTCAGTGATATCTTTAGTTACCAAGTCCCGAGGTGAGCCACGTTCTAGGATAGAAATTAAAGTGGAATCACTGTTTAATGTCTGCTGGATATGTAAACTTTCCTTCACCCCGGTAAACAACCTAACCTGATGAACTCCAACTCGATTTGTCTAAGTTGCCCATTTCTTCTTTCTGAGTTGTCTGTCCTGTTCTGTCAGTGGAACAGATTGATGAAATAAAACTTTAGAATTATATCTGATTCCTACCTATCACCCTGGCACCCATATGGCCAGCCAGACTGTAAGGTCCTATAAGACAAGGATGACATCCAAATGTAAAGGAGTTAATGTCTAAAAAAGTTTTCCAAAGGAAAATAATGCATCTAACTCCCAATAGTTCACATTTCGGTCCACCTTATGACATAGCCCACTGCTCATAAGGATCTTTACTTCTTTACCATCATCTTTTCTTCTCTGATCCAACAGAAATAAGCTCAGTTTCAATGTATGATCTCAACAATCTTGTATCACTTACAGATCTTAATTCCAACAACCATTTTTTGGTGGAAAATACTTGTAGTTAACCAAGTAGAAAAGCAAACTTTCAGTATAGCTTAACCCTAGTGAAACAAAAAACCACCAATCCTTCTGGAAAACTTAAAAGCGATTAGTCATCAAAATAAAACACAGCACTTGTTCTAGCTGACCAAAAATGTCTGCTACTAAATTTTGGCTCTTTGATTCCAAAAAAAAGTAAAGTTGTACAACCAAGATGGAAAAATATGGAAACCTCAACTTAATAGGAGGCACAGATGTCTCCCAATAAAACCCTCACTTCCCATAATTTAAATGTAAGATAATTATACAGGTCACTTTACATTGGCTGTCTTAACTAAGGTTTATGCCACAGGATGACATAAATATAAAACTGTCTGCTTCTGCAGCATACATTTGACCAGTAATTGTTGTCTATTCAAACAAATGATACATGATGCTATTACAAGAATTTTGAAAGCTATTATTTCACTTGAAACAAAGAGTAAAAAATGAGTATCTTAAAAATACTCATAGTTAAACAATGACATAATTAAATAATGAAAAAGAAATCTGGGTGGACAAAAACCTGTCATATTTTAGAATATCATAATTTAGAATTTAGAGGGAATCAAATTTATAATTTAATTATAACAAGAGCTGGGCATCCTTCTGGATCCCAAGCCCAGATGGAAACCCTAACTGCACTAGAAATAACTTTCACTGCTGATAGGACATCTCATCTCCGGAGGGAAATTAGGTGCGTATTTCACTGCAATCAAAAAACACTTTTTTTAAGAACAAACTGACATCTTTTTTGCCCTCAGTACTTGAGGCTAATTCTCATCTGAAGGTCCTTAACTGTATGTGCTACTTAAATGGTACCCATCTTTACAATTTCTCTACTTACAGAAATACAAACAAACTGCTTGTTTTTTTGATTTGGTTGGTTTTTTTGTTTGTTTCTCATTTTGTTTTGATCATCTATATCCCAACAACCAGTCTCTAAGTTTTAAATGTACAGCACATATTTCCTCTGTGCCTCTTCTACTAAATTTTCTAATGTGCAGTTAGAAACATTTGTTGTGAAAGAATTGTGCTTGAAAGCAACATTGAATTTAAATGAGCTAAAAAACTGCATTAATAACATTTTTAAAGAGCATAAGACAGAGTTTTAGCTAGAACATGGGAATTGCCTTCCAGATTAGCCCTGGAGTACTTTGTAAACAAATTTCAGCTGCTAGATTTCCCCAAGGTTGTGCTTCTCTGCCTGTTTCCCTCCCTACTTTCTTCACCACCAATTTGTGACATAGTTTATTACCATGACAACAGACATCAAAATCACAAACATAGGCTAATGATTTCTGTGAGAAAATAATAGTAAGACAATTGTGGTTGAACCAAAAATAATTCACAAAGACGTTTCTGGGCTACACAAAAAAGGAGCCTAGATTACCAGACATGTCTTCCTGTGGATTTTAGTCAACTATTCTAACCCTCTCAAGAGCTGTAATGCTAGAACACAATACTAGCAAAATTGCAATACAGACCTTTGCAAGGTTTATCAATGTTCTGAAAAGAAACTATAAAGGCACTTTTTAAGATATAAATGAAATATTAACTAAAAAATATTTCTGAGTTTTAATTAATGGCCTGACAACACAAGTAACGACAACACAACCTTCTTAATTAAGAAAAAAAGGTCCTCAAAAAATTATAGTTGCAGCCAGTGGCATAAAGGCATTATTTACATGCACTGCATCGCAACACTCCACAGCAGTGACGAGAAATATGGAATCCAAAGAAAGAGGACACCTCAACCAGGAGCCCATACCGAAAAGATCGGCTGCTTCAATGGGCTTCACATAGGCCAGTCCATCAGTTTCATAAGAATATTCCTGAATGTTAAGTTTATACTGTTATCAAACATACTGATAAACTTTTTCCTCAAAAAAGCAGGAGGGTTGGGTATCCTAGCTGTTATAGGACACCCTGGAATCTTGAGAATATGATACACTCACGACAAGTAAATTTTATCAGACCTGTAATCCTTGACATTTTTAACAATGGAATCTCGGCTTGGAAAAATACTGGATTACAAAGAAATGAAGCAACTGGACTTTGCCCAGTGCATAACTGGCAGGCTGCCAGGTGACCATGCAGGCCTTGGACAAGCTGTGCAACTGGCTGAGCAGGCCTCCTGCAGGCTCTGCAGCACTGAGCAGCAAAGCCACCGGCTGGACCAGAGCAGACACATGGGATCCCCGGACGCCAGAGGTCAGGCCAGGCCTCAGTGAAACTGGCATTCCTGGAGGCCGGCCTAAGTACTTAAGCTTCCCCAAACCCTTTAAAATCTCCTCTGTGATACCAATTCCTCCACAGTCCTTTATTCTTTGCTCATTTCTTTCTTTTTGTTTATTTGGAAGGTGTCCATGGTCAGTGTGGGAAGGATGCTCACGCTTGCTTTCACTCTGAACTAGGCCCTGCACAGAACAACGGGCGTGGTGAAAGCATGCAGGCCAAGCTCACCGGACTCGGGGACGCTGTGTAGGACTGCCTGGTGGTCCACGCAGTACAGGGCCCTGGCCGTGGGCAGAAAGTCACCCTTCAGGCAGTGGGATGAGCTCAAGGCTGACCCTCAGGGGACTGAGAAGTGCAGGCTGCTCGTCACATCCTTTCCACCCCAAAACCCACATGGGGCAGCCCCAGCTGTCTTCCCTCCATCCTGTCTCAGAGGGAAATGGTTCTCAACACGTGCCTCTCATCCGAGAGTTGATGACATTGTCCTGAGAACGAGGTTCAACCCAAGTGTTACCTAGCCAGGCATTTGCTTTGGTTTAACATACTGAATTGTAGGCTTTGTCCTGAAACTAGAGGAAGTCAGACGTGAGTAATTACAGGAAGAGGCTACTCAGCTTGGTTTGGTCTCACTGGGTTGGTGAGAGACTCTCTCGTTAGAGTGGGACGGATGGGGAAAGGGAAAGGAACAAGAAAGGGAAGATGTCCGAAGAACAGTCTGCAGGCTCTTTCCAGGAAATACTCCTGTTCCTCAAAAGGGGAAGGCACAGAAATGCCACCGCGAACAGGAACCAGCTCCAGGAGGCCTCCTTCCACCCGAATGGGGGCCGCCTCTGCTCCCGCAGGGACTCCCTCCTCGAGTCCAGCCTCTCCCTTTGCCCCAAGACTTAACAAATCTGTTTCTGAGGCTTTGGTTTGTCTAGGTTTCGTACCCAGGTAGTGCTATTTTTAATAATACGTAATCTTATGATACTTGTTTTCTGCCATTCTGAACTATACGTATACTTTGTATATTCATTTTATCTCTGGTAATGGAATTTCTGGCAATTGTTTCAAACATGTCACCTTCTATAATGCCGGCATATGCCTTCATCTTTATTTCTTTGATTCCTTCTCAATAGTTTTCCCATGCTCCTTGTCCCGTCCAGTACAGCACCAGCACCAATGCAGGGAAGAGCAGTGCTTTTCCGTATAAATTTAATCACACAAAAGTCATTGGTTTTTGAAATTTTGATACTTAGCATTTCTTCTCTGATTATAAAATATATTCACATCTGTTAAAAGGGCATTTTTCCTGAGCCTGCTTGCATGCTTCTCTGCTGCTGTGGGAAGACAGGTGCCTTTCTCATGATCTGACCATCCGCAAGGGGCTGGTGTCTACTTTTTTCCACACACAATGCCAAAGAACAAATTCCCCCATTTAAGTAACTTTCCTACCTTTCTTACCCCTTTTCCATTTGCTTTCTGAAAAGCAAATCCTCATCCAATTCAAACATAATTATAACACAAATTAGCCAATGATGATAACTGAAAAATTAATCATAATGAAATGAAACTGTATTTCACCTTATAGATTGTTCCAGCCAGCTTTCATCAGGTTTCGAATACCACTTTCAAAAATAGAAGCTAAATTGAAAATGCAATGCACACTCTCCCCTAAATCAATTTGTCTTTTCTGTTAGAACTCAACTCACAAGTCATCTAAGTTTCCACAGCAGAATACAGAAGACCTGCTTCTGGATAATGTTCCTGGGGAAACACACTTGATTTACAACCAACGAATTAGAGCCACCATTCCAAAAGACAAAGTTCACTATTGATAAGTTAACTTAATTACTTGGAGCAACATAGTTGCTAAAAACCTCTCAACAGTTAAATCACCCTTCAACCTCAAAGCCTGTGTGAAACTTCTCCCATAATTGTTACCTCCCTGATTTGAGTTATATTTTTCTCTGACGAGCCATTAACTCACAGAAAAGGAAATAGGAATTACTGTTTGGTGATTGCTAAAGTTCCCTGGAAATGTCAGTTTTTATAGTCAGAATGTATGATTTTTCAAATTATGAGACAACAGTAAATGCAGTTAAACACAGAGGCCTTATGTAGTCCATCTTGGAGAGGCCCCATGTCACTCAACATCAGGCAGAATTGCTATGATGTGCTAAAAACCTCATTGTACCAAAATGTCAGCTGAGTTAGCTTAGTTTGATGTACAGGAAGCCATTCAATGTCTGGACATTGGCAGTTTGCTATAGCAACCCCAAAACAAAGGAAATTCTGAAAAGTCATTCTTTCCATAGCCAAAAACAACACTCAAAAATAAAAAGAGCCATATTATTCCCAAATTGAATCTTCATTCATTTGTGGTAAATCTATGAATTAAAATGATTCATTTCAAGGTTTATAACAGCAGGGTTTCCTCTCCCTAAACACTAACAGTGGCCACAAAAATTTCTATCAAGACTGAAAGTGCATTTACATGTACAGAAGTGTTTTAGTAATTACATTAAATCTACTTGAACAGTAACAACAGGAGAAAAGAAACAATGTAAACCAGACCTAACAGTGTGTGCTCAGGACTCCTCAGAAGTTTGGGTGGGAAATAGCACTAAACTCTGCCTTTGTGTTTTTATTTCATACAATATTAGTGCAACCCACGAACTTCCCCAGTATCAATGCGAATAAATCTCTTCCAGGAGTAGGGGAATTTTCGGATCATTGGCTACATTTCAAAAAAGCATTAGTAAACAAATTCAAGTTAGAGGGTTGTACACCCCACGAAATACTTTTTTTAATTATTTTTTAATTGAATAGAACGCACTTTAGGCAATCTATAGTTTTCAACCTACACAATGCTCTTGCAGGCTGAGCCATGTGTTTGGATGGAAGAAACATTCCTTCAAGGTCTGTTCTTACCACCTCCTCTCCCAAGAGAGAAACAGATTAGAAAAACAGCAGCCCTCTGAAGCAGTTGGCTGGCTCTGTTTCTGGGCTTTCCATTCCCCGCACTTACCATCATATCCTATTCCTGAATATGGTGTGTGGATTTGGCTGAGTTAATATAATAAAATGAAATGGAATAACCAGGGGCAAAAGTCTTCTATTATTTTAATTTAGTCACAACTATGCTTCTCATATTTGTCAAGTTTACCACACATAATGCACAGGGATAAATATGTCAACAAAATCGCGTGGGCGGCATTCGATGTAATCCTTCACTGTAGTAAAGAGCTTCAGTGTAAATGGGAAAAAAAAATTTATATTATACTTTAGTTATAAGTTAACTATACTTTTAGTAAAATTTCAAATCATCTAGTTTTCCTCCTTCCCAGGAAATGTGGAACAATAATTTTTAAAACTGATTTTACTACCTGTGAATCTCCCTTAGAGACAATTTCTGATCAAACATGTATATGTGTACCCCTTGGACAAAGCTATAGAATTATGAAAAATTTAGCTATCAACTGGCCTAGAAAGATCTCAGTCCAACAGGGTGTGTTTGCTGCTAAATTAAAATGTATACTTTGTTTTCTAAAGATTGTTTATATATTATTCTTAGCAAAAATGCCTTTTTAGAATCAAGAAATTTTGACTGCGTGTGAATATATGTTTTTAAAGTAAGAAAATACAGAATATCAGAACATTAGAAGGTACAAACTATTAAATTGTCTCCAAGATATTCCTTATAAGGGAGAGATTTTCACCAATATAAATAATCTGCAACTATTTTGTAAAAAATTAAAGCTCAAAAAAAGTAGATTAGAGGCTGGGGGAGTTGGGGGGATGGGCAGTGACCGCTCATGGAAGGGACTCCCTCTGGGGGTGATGGAAATGTTCTGAACTAGATGGAGGCGGTGGTCGTACAGCCCTGCATGGACTAAATGTCACTTCCTTGTGCACCTCAAAGTGGTTTGTTTTATGGTATGTGAACTTTACCACAACTTAAAAAAATAAAGTAGATGCTGAGACGAAAAAAAAAAAATTAAAGCTCAAAAGTTTACCCTTAAAATAACCCTGTGAACAATCTATGTTGGAAGCCTACAGAAAGCATATGAGAAAGAAAACTTCAAAAGGTGAAAAGAAAAGGGCAAACTTCTCAGGAATTATAAAGAAAGATCACATGCTTTTATTATTTAGATTATGTCTGTAATTAAGACAATTTCTGTTTCTACTTCTATTTTTAAAACTTCAGTATAGCTAATCACTATCTCTGCAATACTTACAAAAACCGTGTATTTTAGGTATCAGTTCTGAGGCTAATGCTATTTCTTCTTGATGAATTTTATATACATAGAATATTTAACAGTTCCAAAATGTTTAACTTACACTCTCCCATTTGGTCCCAACTGTAAGTCTGGGAGGAAGGGGGAACAGTGGTCATCCCTTTCTTACGGATGGGTAAACTGAGGCCTAGAGAGCGAGGGGACTGCTTCAAGGACACCTGGTCAAGGAGCCAAACCAGGGCTCTCAGCAACCAGTATCAATGAAAGCATTAAATTCACTTCCAAAAATAAACTTCAGTGGACCATTGGAATTAAACTCTTGACCACTGTCAGAGATAGAAGTTTGATCAGATATTTTCTTGTTAATTCGTTTTTAACTTGACCAAGTCTTGAAGTTTTCATCAAAACTGCCCTTGTGGGGCCTCATCCCTGCTGATCACAACACCTAACCCCCAAACTCCTGAGCCAGCAAATTTGACGGATATTCGCCTAATATCACTGTGCCTTCACAGCACAAAGGACGCCCAGACTCGTGTTCCTATGATCAGTGTCAGCCGGTAACATGGAGGACGGCGGGACCCGGAGAAAGCAGTGCGCACCCCGTGGGGTACTGACTCCCCACGCCGCCACCCACGGGTACGGCTCCCTCACGCTGCAATCCATTCTCCTCGAGGCTAACGCAGATGTGCCTTTTCTCTCTCCTGCGCAACGTCCTGTGTCCACGTGGTGCCTGCCCCCAAGCTGCCCCTGTATGTCAGAAGCTCCCCAGAAAAGGGAAGCCCTCCGACAGCCGACCTGGAGAACCAGGGCCGCCGCTCCAGCCTTGCCCACGTTTCCTACTAATCATTGCATTAACTTCGAACCCAGAACTGAATTTTAGAAGTCATGCAGGAAACAAACAGAAGCCTGGGTTTTCCTCCTCCTGAAGCTGTTCCGAGTGCTTCCGTGCGCGGTGAACGCGCAGACACCGAGGAGGCAGAAGAGGCTCCCTGCCTGCCCTGGAGCGCCGGGGGCAGCCCCTCCGCAGGGCTTCCGCGGCCCCTCCTGCGCTCACCGCGCCCAGGCATTGCAGCCGCACTGCTGCGGCCTCACTCGGCACCAGCTCCCCGGAAAACTGCGTCCTGATCGAGCTTAATGTTTTCAGTTGCTTAGAGTCTACATCTCTGAGGAAGAGGCAGTTTTTTCAGTACATATTCCTTTTAAGAGAAAGAATTGAACATTTCTAGACTTCAGCTTCCTCAATGTCATCACAGACAAGCTCAGGGGTTTCTATAAAACAGGACAGTAATTACCTTCAAGCGTTGTTCCTTCTCCAAAAAGGACGTCTCCAGCCCCGGATGCGTACAGGGCTGTCACAGACAAGGAGTACCGTGTCCCCTCCCTCAGGCCTCTCAGCACGGCGCTGGTCGCGTCTCCCCTCACGGTGGCCTCCTGGGTCTCACCCCCGGCTGCGGGGCTGTATGTGACAAGATACTGCCTCACTTTCCCTGGTGCCCCGCTCCAAGACAGCTTCAGAGTTGAGGTTGTGGGGTCAGAAACTCTTAGGTCTCTTGGGTTCCCTCTAACTTCATTTAAAAACAAAACAAAACAAAAACATCAAAATTCATTATTTAATTAAATGACTTGGAAAATGCGTTATTGCTTTGTGTGTGTGTGTGTGTGTGTGTGTGTGTGTGTGTGTTACCATCTGGGTGAGAGTTTGGCAATTCTAACTACTGACTGGCCAAGAGAATTTAAGCATTTCTAAACTGGGCCTTACTTGTAGTAGAAATAAAGCAAAAGACGTCCAGTTCCTCCTCTGCATTGACACAGGTTAAAATCTTTCATGTTGGAATCTTTCATGTAAAAAACTACAGTGTGTCTCTAAGAGAGGAGCACAGCCCTGCAAACTGTAGACGTCGGTTAGGATCGCAGTGTGGGCTTCAACTGCTCAGGAAACCTTCAGTGAAAAGGGCTTACTGGTGTAACGCTATGAACATGGAAATGTAGTGGCCACGATGTGATCAAAGCGCTAAGTGGCAAAATGATGCTGTCCCTAGAAAAAGTGTAAGAGAGGACACAGCTCACGTGAGGCCTCACCTGGGGTAAACCCCAGGGGCTGCCCAGCGCCTGGCAACTGTGATGTTTGGCATGTCCTGACTTCCCTGGGAGTGTGGCCATATCGTCCCCACTACACTCTCCAGGACACACAACACCCAGATGCTTTACTCCAGAAAACAATGATGGAGGGTCCCTGGGTAATTTCATGGAGCTCAGCACAGACAGCCCAGATCCCTGCCTAGAAAGAGAAAACGGGAAGTCGTGGCTGCCAGAGGGACGAGGACAAGAAAGCAGGGGAAAGAGGGGCGTCTCTGCAGGGAAGGCCCCTTAGCTGGGCTGCCCACGGAAGAAGCAGCGATGCGACACCAGCCAGGCTGGAATGGGCCTGCCCCGTGGGCGTGTGCAGAAGGGCAGGAAGCCCACAGACAGATCCACGTTGGTGGCAACATGCTCTGAGCTATTACTCAGTCTCCTTAACCTCAATTTCCTTTAAAAACTAGGATGATACAACTTCACGTTTATGAATTCGATGCAGGGAATCTCATTTGCACAGAAAAGCTCTTTGCACAGAACCTGACACAAACAGGTGCTCAATAACTGCTCATTATTACTAACTTTTTTTTTTATCTTAAAGATGGGGAATAAAATGAAAAGTATGAATGCCCAATTTTTCTCAATGAAATAATATATTAAACATTAATAATTTGCAACAAATAGCATACTCTATCCTGGGAACCTAATCATCCCTTTTAAATAAAAACAGGTGAGTATTAAAAAATATTCCTAAAGAAATAATATATAATCTATTTTGATGATGCAGAGCAGTTTTCCTTTTTAATTGCTTGTATCCTTCAATTTATATTAGAACACATAATAATTTCATTTTTAAAGACTATTTACCATGTCATAGCATTTTAGTCCTACTGACACAAAGGAGGGCTGTCATGAGTAAGCCAGAAATCTGAGTAATTCAAACTGAGTAACATCTGAGTCACTCAAGTCTAAAAGGGCTGCAGCCCAAGACACTCAGATAATTGAGACAAAGCGTCTCGTGGCTTGTACTACCTGGGTCGCGGCCCAAAGCTTCCCCTGTGGCCTAAGATTTTGGTTGTAACCAAATGGTCGGCATATTTCCTCTACCTTCTTCAGTGGCTGCGTTTCCAGTCAGCGGAGAGCCAGGCCCTGAGAGGTACTCAGGGATTACAGAGACCTCATACTTGGTGTCTGGAGTCAGGTTCTCCAGCGTCCGCCTCCTCTGATTGGCTGGGGTGGTAACCTCTTTGCTTTCTCCACCAGCAGCCGGTCTGTAGGTAATTCGGTACCTTAACACTCGCCCTGGGGCTTGAGTCCAGGTGATTTTAAAGCTGTCCGTAGTCTCGTCTGTCACCTTTAGGTTTCGAGGTGCTCCTTTTACTGAAATTAAAAAAAAATTTGATTTGATCTGAAAAACACAAAACTAGCTTTTGATCACTAAATGATAGCATTTCTCTAAACAAATTCAAGAGCAGTTTTCTGACAACCACCCTGGTTACTGCATTTATTTAGCCAGTTACTAGCCAGAAACAAATACCAGAAAAAGGCTATGTACTGTTAACTTTTTAATCAAATAAGGAGTGATATAATAGTAAACTTTTAAAATCATCAGTAGTCCATTAAATGGAAAAATTGTATTGACATAGAACTTAAGAATAAAAGCAACTGCTTTCTTCAAATGTAAGTAACCAAAGCTTCCACACTTTCTAGATTTTCTCAGACAAGTAGAAAAACAATAAAAACAACCAGTTCTGCCATATTTCCCCACCTGAATACTGTCTTCTCCAGTCAGTCTCACAACTAACTTTTTCATCTATACAGTCATCTGACTTGGAGAATAATTAGACCACACATGTTGAGCCCTAACACACTATGGGCGCTAAACAAATGCTAACTGGATCTAAATGTTGAGGTTGAACTGCAGTGTAAGAGCCAAAGACTCATAGTCTTAAATGAAATTTTCATGAAACCCAAGCTAGAGCCTTGTTTGACTTTCTGGTTAGTAAACATGCTTAAAGGACCTCTTTATTTAAGGGGCAAATTGTCCATATGAACAACACATTCAGGAAAGATCTAAAGGTGCCTGCACGTACCTCACATACAATGAGAAGTTTGCCTAAATATCCAACACAGCAATAGGTTACTTCTGGGAGGAAGGAAGTATATCTCTCAAGAAAAGAAAGAAATGCCACTTGGAGGACTTACACCCAAGATTCATTTGCAAGGCAGACAGATTAGAACAGAGAGGCAGATAAACTGATGGATTCAAATACAGTGGCCCCCCTAAAACATGGAGGATATATTCCAAGACCCCTAGTGAATGCCTGAAACTGTGGGTTGCACTGAACCCCATATAAACTATGTTTTTCCCAATACGTACACACATACTTATGATAAAGTTTAATTTATAAATTAGGCACAGTAAGAGATTAACAACAATCAGTAAACATAAACTAGAATAATCACAATAGCAACTGTAATCAAAGTTATGTGAATGTGGCTCTCTCAAAATATCATATTGTACTGTTCTCGCTGTTCTTTTGACTCTGTGAGCTGGTTAAGGCCTATGTGATGAGAGGACGTGAGGGGAGTGCTGCAGGCAGGGTGACGTAGCCTCAGGCTACTGCGATCTTCTGATGTCTACAGAAAGAGGGCCTCTGCTTCCCAGCTCAGCTGACTGCGGGAAACCGAAACCGTGGATGAGAGGCTCGGTACTGGATCTGAAGCTTGACAGATGTGTGATTTTGAGCGTCAGATTACCCAACAGTAAAAACCTGACTACTCACAGGATTACTGACATGGTTAGATAAGAGAGACCACAGAGAGCATTTATCATGGTACCTGGTACACAGCGGGAGCTCAGGAATACTAGCTAAGTGAAGGTCCCGAGTCAGATGACTCCTTACAGACTAAAGAAAGTTCAAATCTCAGATTTCACTACAGACAATAGAGTTGGAAAGGCATTATTACCAAATTCTCCTGTAGTAGCCCGATTATAAGAAACTAGAGTGTCTATGAATGCAGTCGGCTCTACCAAAAACCCTTTAGACTGAAACTTCTTCTTGAGATATATTCTCATCCCCATCCCAAAGTGTTGAAGAAAAAGGGCCACTTCAGCAAGCAGTAATGTGGGCCTTGCAAAGAAATTATCAGAAAATCATAAATATCTAAATATGGATTTCTAGGTCATACAATCCCAAAAATCATGAAGTAAGAATTCACCTTTAAGGTGTTCCATTTATTTGCCAGTTTTCAGGTAGAAATACACCTAAGCCATGCACAAAAGAAAAAAAATCCTCTTACTTGAAAAGGCTTTCAGAGAAAAAAGATTCTCCACCTTTTCTCAGCAAGGTTCGCCACCACATGCCTTCCCTGTCAGCAAATACTTCTTTGTGACTATCTTAAATTTCTCCTCCTGCTGTTTCAACCTCTTCTATCCCCACTAACAGAGAACAATTGTAATATTCACATATTACATATCTCCTATAATATTCACATATGCACCTTAAGGAGTAATTTCCTGGTCTTAGTCTCCTACCCAGATTCATCACACCTGTAAATGGCGAATGCAGTGGCGTGGGTCAGAAAGTGCTCCACTCTACCCAGCAGGAGGCACACATCTAAACGAATGGTACTTAAGACATTTGATGATATTTTATACCCACGTTCTTAGCAGAATGAGGTACAGATGCAGCAACCCAAGCGCCCACCTCTGGGTGAATGGATAAACAAAATATGACGTATGCATACAATGGAATACCGTTCAGCCCTACGGAAAGGTACTCTGACGCAGGTGACTACATCGGTGAATGCTGAGGACACCGTAAGTGATACGCCAATCACAGAAGGACAGACCACACACTGTACGGTTCACCTTATATGAGGCACCAAGAGTGCACAGATTCGCAGAAATGGGAAGTAGGATGGTGGCTGCCTGGGGCAGGGGCAGGGGAGGACGCAGAGTGAAGAGTTACTGTTTAATAAGTACAGAGCTTCAGTTTTGCAAGATGAAAAAAGTTCTGAAGATGAATGGTGGTGACGGTAGCAAAACAGTGAATGTACTAAATGCACTGAAATGTACACCTAAATGGTAAATTTTATGTCATGTGTATTTCACCATCATTTTTAAAAAGATAAAAATGTTATAATACATATTTGCCATCCAATCTATAAAGTAAGGCAATTTTAGAAGCATTTGGACATAACACTGCTGAAACCTGGGACAGAAAAAACTGGATAAAGAGTATTTTAAGAGTAAATTCCATAATTCTTAATAGTTTTCTTTGTCTCTTAACCTCAAATTCATCAAAATAAATCTAGGATTTTTTTCCAGAGAAATTTTTTCTCTTTTTAAAAAGATGTGTTAATAGTTATTCTTCAAAGATGTCAAATCTTACAGAGGCTGGACTATAACATCTGAGTGATAAAGCAGATGGTGACTGCACACCATAACTTTGTTCTACAATAAATTGCTAATGTTGGGAAGTGAGTGGCAGAAACTCACCTTCCTCAGTGGTCTCCTGCCCGGCTAAGGGAACGCTGAAGCCATCCTCATACTCCGCAGTCACGTTGACCCAGTACAGGGTCTCTGGCTTCAGGTTGCTGAGAACGACACTGGTGCTGGACGCCGGCTCCACCACTGTGACCTCCTCATCCCCAGCGTCTTCCTTGTAGGTGATGTGGTAGGAAAACACATTGTCTCCAGGAGGAGACCAGTTGGTTTTGAAACTGTAAGACGTCACCTCAGAAAACCTAATATCCTTTGGAGGCACATAAGCTATTAAAAAAAAAAAAGAAAAGAAGGATGCAGTTTTAAGATGTTAAATCTATAAAGCAAAAAATGGGCCTAATGACTACATGTTTCAGAAATGGCTTCCGTCCATTTGGGAGAGGGTCACAGGGACCAGCGTACTCGGCAAACAGTCTGCTCGTGGCCACAAGAGAAGGTCGCTCACTTAAAGCCCTACAAGGACGTCTTGACCATTTGCCTTGACCATTCATAACACTAAGTTATGGTGTTTTAGTGACTAATTAAAATTGAACCTAAGTTTTGAGTTTCTAAAAACAAAGCAGTAATGGAGTGACCCTGCCCCAAGTGGAATATTTAAACAGTAACTTTAACTGATCTGTCAGAGTTCTCCTATGCATCCTTGGCAATCAGAGATGGATGTCCAGTGCTAGGTAAATATTTCAAAGTAATAATTAAGGAATTTTTCCAGCAGAATAGTTATTAAACTAAATCATAGGAAGAGACAATGTTTAAGGCACACTGCCTGTCCTCAAGGACAATCCCATTGGAAAGACAAGAGAGTGTGAGGTTATTAACAAAACACAGCAGTAGACATGATGCCAAGTGACCTGAGTCACTTGGCAGTAGACATGAGCGGTAGTAAGTGGTACAGCACCTGAACAGTTAAGGAAAGCTTGATAAACAAGATGGCACTGGTAACTGAAAGTGGAAAAACAGAATTTGGACAAATGAAGAAAAGAGGATGGGGAATTCCAGAGGTAAGGAATGATGCCCCAAAGCGGTCCTCCCCGAGGACTCAGGGGACCAGGACTGCTCTTGTCACCTTTAATTCAAACGACCTAACTCAGCATCCAGCCCTCAGTGGACACTCAGTTCGTGGTTGCTGAACTGGATATTACAAACAGGGGTGGTAAAGCTGGTTCCTTGCCCTGCTTAAGGATCTAGAATCAGAAACATCTCATGACTTCATGGTAAACATATTTTTCACCAATAAATACATGATCCTTAGCTAGGAGAAAGTTGTAATCTCAGAGCTGAATAAACTAAGATCAATAGTTTTCAATTACATAGAAAAGTTAAATGTTTCTGTATATAAAAAGACTAAAGGAAGCATATTATTGACAATTTTAAAACCAAAATGCCTTTTTCATGGAGAGAACTTTTACTCTGCAAAGTGGCAAAGTGTACTAACCTTTTTTCTTTATAGCTGCCAATTCCTGCTCAATTCTAAGGCAGATGGACTGTGTGAGTTCAAAAGATATCCTCTGAAAAGCATCGAAATCTTCCACAGTGAACACGTGGGTCTCCGCAGGAGGAGAGGCAATTGCTTCCAGTTCAGAGCGAACGGCATCCTTTACGCCAACTGCAAAGATTTCAACATCTGAGTTTCTTAGTTTCATGGCAGGATCTCTGAAGGCATCTGAGGATTTCCCATCGGTGATCAGAATCATGACCTTCGGTACGTTGCTTCTCGAACCCTTGCTTGGCACAAATATTTTCTCTCTGACATAAGTCATCGCTTTCCCAGTGTTTGTAGATCCTCCTCTGTAGGGGAAGGTGTTTATTGCTTCAATTATATCTTCAACTTTGGTGAATTTTTTCAAAGTGAACTCAGTGTGGGGATCCCGGCTGTACTGGACAAGACTTATCTGCACCCTATTGGGTGAAATCTCGAAACTTTTTACAAGAACTTCCAAAAAGGCTCTAACTTTAACAAAGTTTGGAATCCCAATGCTATAGGAACCATCAACCAAAAACACAATATCGGCTTTTATATCCACACCACGTGAGCATTCTGTAAAAAGAAAGAAAGCCCGTTAAAGTTCCACAAATATGAACTTATCATTAAAATACAGATACCTAGTTTTCTTAGTAAGCATCCTTCTTTAAAAGAAAACTATCGTAAATGTGTTTTAACACTAAATCTGAACCATTAAGGCAGACCGTCAAATGGACCCTCCTATTCCATATCCTGTGATACACCTGTTAACTCACCCACTTGAACTTTCATCGGCTGAGTCTTCTCCATTATTGAAACGGGCTCGCTGGCAGTCAGCCCCTTCATGGCAGCCACACTGATCTGGTATTCCGTGTCTGCTGACAGGTCGCGAACACTAAGTGTGGTCGTCTGAGGCCCCACGCTCAGCACCTGCTGGCGTCTCCCCGTGGTCATGGGAGTAAAGAGGACTTTATAGCCAGTCACTGGGCTAGGAGATGGAGTCCAGCTTAGCTTCATGTATTTTGATGAGACTTCCATGGCCATCAAATCTGAAGGAGGTTCAATGACTAAGGAGTGACAAGCAGAATGGCGATTAAAACCAGTGAGGTGAGAGCCTTCAGATTTGGACCTTCATCTCTGTCATTTGAATTAATTACGAATGAATCCCCAAAGCTGACAGTCCTAGCCCCCCATTTCCTCCTGGACCATCACACCAAGGGGCTCAGTGCCTGGGTTTAGTCAGGGAGCTGAGAGGCTTGGGGAAAGGAAAGCCCTTAGAAGAAATTCAAGTAAGACATCTGATGGCAAATTCTTCTTTGGGACCAAGATTTCCATTCTGGCTTCAGTATTTCACTCATTGCCTTTATTCTAGGTCCCAAAGTAGGCACTTGATAAATACCTGTTAAATCAATGACTTAATTCTTTTCTTTTTTAATCATACCAGAATAATAAAAATGTAAACTTTAAAAGACTTTGTAGTATACAAAGAAATATAAAGGATTCAGTAGCTCTTAAATGACAGGCTGTTATTTTAAGCAATTTTATTCCCACTTAGGTAAGAAAAAAAGTCCAACTACATTCATAAGGCCACCAGAGAGGTGAAACAGTGTACACCATGCATGCTGACAAGTGAATATTGATAATCTAAACTTTTCTATCTCCTTATTCAATGTAGAGGATAGTCATGTACTTAACAGATAACATAAAGCACTTTAAGGTATTTTAGACCAAATCTTCAGACTTTTACATTCATTAATGGAATTAATTTCCCAGAAGATACAGTTCTAATTTTTTACAAGTCAGCCTTTAAGAAGTGGATGATAAAACAAGCACAAGTTATTCATGGCCTCCTAAAAAGGCAATCAGATGTAGCACATAAAAATAATGTCTAAAGAAGACAGAAGTGTAGGGGAGAGGCAACGGAAGCGCCAACAGGAAGTTTAGTCAAATCTTTCAAGTGACACAGACAGCGCGGGACACAGAGGTCAGGCCAGTGCCGGCGGCGCGGCCCCACGCCCCGCGCAGGCAGAGCTCCAGGAGTGGCAGGACCAAAGTTGGGCCTGCCTTGCGCATGCGCCCCAGCAAGCACAGAGAACAATTAGAATGTTTTAAAAGATTGAGTAAAGAGAGGTCAATCAGAGCAAAGTGGGGCAGGGGCTGGATCTTGCAATCATACAGGGCAAAAAGTCAGACATTAGGCAGCCTGACCACGGAGGATTCGGAGCCCACAGAGTTACAAGCAGCAGTTCTGGATTTGGATTAGGGCCCGTGAACACTGCCAAAATACTCGGGGCTTGGGGATTAAAGAGTTCATATGACTGAAGATGCAGCTATTGTGAACTTATCTTTAATTACTTGTCAATTCTCAAGCTGGGAGAACAACCATGGAAATAATGCCCAAAAGGATGATAATGAAATGTCTTCTGAAATGTCTTTTCTTTCTCCCATGTATTTAGAAGCAATAACTGATAAAAATGGGGAAATTTTCCAGTTGTGGGAGGATCAAATGACTTTGAAATATTCTTGAAAGCTTTGAAAACATTATGCAGAGTATGATGATAGAAAAAATCCTTTCACCTCACCATTTAATAGAAAAATGCTGTTATTAGTTTACTTGCAGAATGCTAAAATAAATGTCTCTCTAGCCTGTCAATATCTAAATCAGTGTAAGATCACTGAAGCAAGGACCTGAATGGCAAAATTATGGACAACCAATATGCTCAAAATGGTCTTAGAGAAAAACAGCAAGTCCAACTTGTCCAAAAAAGATTTTTTAAGAACTTTATAATAACATAAATACTTGATTTCATGTTCCACTGGGGGTGGAGGAAAAACATACATGATACCAGCAAGCTGAGTTACTGAAAAACAATGCCAATGGAGCATGAAATGGGGAGTCCCTGGGGGATATGCTTGAGTAGATGTGTCTACTCTAAGGATAACTGCGAAGAATGGAAAAAGCTAACACATGGGAACACTCAACAATTCACTCACCTTCTTCCCCACTGACCAGTTCGCCAAGCTGGTCGTCAACACCTGAGCACACCTGAGAGATGATCTCATTCTGAATATCCACGATTGCATCAAAATTGGCCACATTGAACACATGGCTTAATGAAGGCATGGAGGCAATTTGTTTGAGCTCTTTTGCATCTGCAGCTTTAATGCCTTAAAAACAAAAGGACAAAAAGAAATCCTGCCATTTGCAACAACACGGATGGACCTAGAGGGCATTATGCTCAGTGAATTAAACCAGGTGGAAAAAGACAAATACCATATGAATACCTTATGATTTCACTTATTTGTGGAATATAAAAGAGCAAAACAGAATGAACAAAACAACAGTAGATTCATAGACACTGAAAGTGATTGGTGGTTACCCTGGGGGAGGGGCTAGAATAGGTGGGGGAGGGGGATTAAAAGGGGCACAAAAATTCTTAGTCATAAGTTGGTCATGGGGACGGTAGTGCAGCAGAGAGAATGTAACATCTTCCTATGTTGACATAGTAACTGCACTAGTGGGGGTGAGGATTTAATAATGTGGGGAACTGTTGAACCTCTGTGTTACATACTTGAAACCAAAGTAAGATTGTATATCAGTGATGCTTCAATTACAAAAAACAGGACAAGGATATATTAAAAAGGGAAATGTGCTGGGTTGGGAAAGTTTTTTGGTTTCTCAGTCTTTCACAATTGAAGATATTTCCAAGTTCTCATTCAGTCATAAACCAGAACTGCTTTGCTTCATAACGAATGTGCAACTGTTCAAATGACAAAGGCATTTTATAATTTCACATAAAGTGGCCAGCCAAAGAGGAAAAGGACTGGTCAGTAAAACAGAGTGGGCTCTCATCTGACCATGCCATCATTTTCCCTGCCGTCTGTAAAGATAATCCTTTTTTATTCCAGAGTCCTGAATGAGCTGGACTCTGAATTCTTCATGGATTACATAATCCAGGAAACACATAAAAAACACTTAATGATAATACAAGGGGGATCTTTATTAGAATCATTGGCCCAGCATTCTTTGAAAAGTAGAGGGCTGGCAAAGTATGTGAATACCACCTCACTTAGCACATATGCTAAGGGAGTTAGTTCTACAAGAGAAATAGATAAGCAGAATCTTTACTCAAAGATGACTGGCTTAACACTACACTATAAAATGCAGTAACCACTTCTCATAGCATCCTTCCTTGAGGAATCAACCCTTCATCTTCCTAAGCATTAAGTACTGAAGTAGTTCTAAAGTGAAAATAATTGATCAAACTTGACCTACCCAAAGAGAAAACTTCCACCCCAATACTTTGAAGCTCTCTGGCTGGAATTTCCACTTCATCCTGGGATTTGCCATCCGTAATAATAATTGCCACTTTAGGAAACCCAACTCTTGCTCCAGAAGATTCCGTAAAAGTATTTTTAATTAAGTAATCAATGGCATCCCCTGAAATGAAAAAGAAACCTGTTGGTTCGCCCCTCATCACACTATTGTGCCAGTCAAAAACCATTAATTTCAAAATTATTTACCATGCAATCATTGTGCAATACTTAATCCCTCTCCTGAACAGGTATTTCATTTATTTTAAACAATAACAAAGTTTGTAAAACATACCTGTCATTGTGTTGCCACCTTTGTATGGAATTTTTTTAATTGCAGCCAGAAGCTCACCCCTTTGGTAGTACTGATTTAAGTTAAATTCAGTCCTGGTATCAGAGCTGTACTGAACGACTCCAACCCTCGTCTTTTCTTCCCCAACATCAAAAGCAGACACAAGAGCAGCAATAAAGTCTAAAATATACTTGAAATTATTTCTTCCCACACTCCATGAGCCATCCACCAGGAACACTAAATCAGTCCAGGCACTGACAGAGCATTCTGAAATACATTGGATATATTTTTAAATAATGCATTATTAAATCTGTCCATCATTGAGGGATACAAATTAACAGTGCAAAACAATGTTGGCTTCATAAGTCATTTTGTTCATTAAAACACATTCTTATTGTTCTTCACCCACAACCGACCGATATGCACAAAAGAATATGAAATTTTATTAGCACACATATAAGAATTTTCAGTGCCTGCATGAAGATGTCTGTATGGAACTTTATGTCTGTAAATTGCTGTCTGACACCATACAAGAAGAGATGACATATGACCTGCTCTCCAAGAGCATGTGACCTATTTATCCTACCAACCTTTCTGTTTTTATAAGCTCTATTCTCACTCTTTCTTCTGAGTAAAAATCATACAAAACATCTGGGAGACATACAAAAGAAATATAAGCAAAGTGTTTTCGTTCCTTGATATTCAGTAATATGTACAAACTAATTGCTGTACCATTCAAGCAGGTGCAGCAGAGCTGAAGAAAAGAACAAATCTGTGGACATTCTCCTGCCTTTTACAATGTGATTGTCTAAAGTTTGCAGTGGGTCAGTCTAGAGGGTTAATGGAGTCTAACAGAATTAAAAACTAGCATAAATATGATGCAGGATAGCCAGAATATCTTACTGTCCTAATTACCAATCTATTTAAATTTGACATATAAAACCTACTTTTACTAAACAGAGGGAAAGAAGACATTCTAATGCAAAAAAATATAAATGCATATAGTATCCTTAAATCACTGACACGCCATGCTTGGCTTTCATAGCCCAGCACCATATCTTTTCCGCTCTCTGGCTGGGAGCACAGGTTAGCTTTCATGAGGATCCATATTCATACAACACTGAGAGAATTTCTGAGGATGTCTTTGTCCCTGCAGTCAGTTGGGGGATAATAAAAGAACCAGTTGACTAGGAAGAGGAAGAAAGGGTCCTGCAAAATTTTGCTAGCCAAATACAAGTTGCATATTTAAATAATTTTTGCACACTGTTTAATGGACCAATTTAAGTCTATTAAGAAGTCAATATTTAGCATGATGCTTTGATTTAGAACAAATATCAGTGGCTCAAGGAAACATTAGCACTATAACTGCATACTATAAATTTCACATCAGAGTGTGAGACACCAAAAGGAATGATAATCAAGTGATCCGAAGGGCCAAATTCCAGGTAAAGGGGTCTTTGTATCCATAAGCTTTTTATTGTCATCCTGGGTCATAAATCCAGCTTTTACAAGGTAGCAAAATTAGAAATCCAAGAAACTTGTTAAAGGTCCATCCCAGTAGAACCAAGCAGTGTAAGACAAAAGAGGCTAGGACCTGTAAAACCTAGATTAAGTAAAACTGCTCCCGTTTGATTACAAACCACCAAGGATCATGGTATATCATTGAATTTGCTTCCATGATTCTTTGTGGGGGAAAGGTAATCATGGTGTGCAAGAACCTATCAGAATGACCTGGGGAGTTGTCCCAAACTGCGACCGTCTCCACTCCAATCCCTTGCCCCACTGACTCCCAGATACTGACTGCCACCCTGACAACAGCCCTGGAAAACACATCATATTCTCCAGGTATGTTAAGACCTAAATGTTATCAGAGATGTCTTAAACACACTGTGGAGAGATTACAACTGCCATGAACTAAGGCCAGGTAAATACCCTAGAGATGAGCATAAAACATACACATGTAGTTAGAAATACATTTTCACAGATATTGAATTTCTTTAAACACTTCAAGGGCATCTCTCTCATGTTCTAGACTTTCAGTTGTCCTATATCCTTAAGCTACCCCCGTTTCTATCAGTTTATCTTAGAGACATGAGTTAAGTCCAGTGATGTGCTTCTGTCTCACCTACGGCCAAAATCCTGCAGGACAATTTGGGTGTGCACAAATTCAAAATATTCCCAGTAAAAAGAATATTTAATGAACAGAATGGAAAATTGGCTAGAAAATCAGAATGTAGGTATAAATGCTTAGTCATGCATTCTATTATATTGTCTATGCTTAGTCTAGATAAAGCTTATAGAAATGAAGACAGGAATAAGATCAGAATATATATAGATATATACAGATATAGATAGATAGCTGGAACATCTCCTTTATTACACTTACGACTGTTACGAATCCAAGTAAACACTTACTTTGTATCTCTGGCTTTCCAGGTCTCTTCTCGGCTGGCTTCATTGGACCACCTGTTTGAACTGAGTCAAAACTTGATTATTACAAAAGCAAATTAATCCATACAAATACTTCCCAAATATGGGGTCCATGCCCAGCTGGTCAAAGAATGCTGCCAAATAAGCCTTGCCTTGCACATAAGTTTTCTTTCGTGAGATTTTTTTCGATCTATTTCAAAGAGACATTAACATTACCCCCTGGAAAACTTTAGTGTTTTTAATAGTTTCCATTTGTGAAATTCCTGTTGCTTCTAGAGACCAAGGTTATAAATCAGGAATGAGTTATTATCATCCATTAATAACCAGGATCATTAAAGAATAAGTTAATTTTGATGCAAATTAATTCTGCATTTCATTTAACAAATTAAATCTGAAAGTTGGAGAAAATCTCCTGCAAAATAAAAAGTATAAAAGTACTTCAGCTGTGTGCTTACTTGTTAGCTGGCCAATCACTGGTATGCTTTCTTCTACTTCACCACGTGAAGTAATCATCACCATATAATCTACTTCGGGAATGAGGTCTGATAACAATGTCTCAGTGGTACTAGCTGCAAGGGTAAATTCTTTAGTGGGTCCATCTGAAAATGCAGAGAGGAAAATACTAATTCAACAGGACATTTTCATATAATAACATAACATAATACAACATAATGAAAAATTCGATAGATACATTTTTTAGAACATCCATACATTATTTCCTACCATCTTCCAAAACCAAATCTTTGAATTCTAGACATTCAGTAAATGGACTGGTATTGTCCTGACTTGCTATAATCATATTCAATAATCATGGATTCCTCTAGATTAAAGATATGCCAGAATATCAATCAAAAATATCTCATTTTTTGAACAGGAATGGTAGATAACAAAATTTTTGTTATATAAATGAGACATAAGAAAATAATTTTAAATTATGCACTGAAGGAGAGCAGAGAAAGAGAAATAAGCGATGAAAATCAGCTCAAGGAAAACAAACACCATAGGCTAAAATTAAGCTCTAGTGGGAAACAATGTGTATGGACGTGATAGCACCCTCCACACTAGAATGGGTGCATCATTAATAGGTAACCAGGGCCCCTGAAGTGACTTAACGAGATAGCAAACATGTCAAGCTACTATGTCCTGTGTGCTTACATACTATTATGCACTTCCTTCTAGATTATGTTAATTTTCAATTCAAGTAGGAAACAGTTCCTAAACACTGCCTGCTAATATTTTTACTTATATTAAATTTCCATCAAAACATAATCAAGAAAGGTAACAGGTATAGAACCCTTAGAAATGTTCCTGTTTACACGCGGAGCATGCAGGACCTAGGAGGCCCCATGGGGTGACAAGACCCCAGGGTTCTGATGGGCTGTGTGATCCCCGGACCCGTGTGCAGAGTATAGGAGTCAGTGATTTCCAACATATGGGAACTGGGTGGACTCCTTTTCAACTGCTTTTCTGCTTTGGAATGAATAAATAAACTGCAAATATATTCGGGGAAAAAAACTCAAAGAGGAAAGAGCATATTCTTGACCCCTTAAGTTCTCAGAGCAAGTCTTCCAATTTCTTGATAAATCAGCATTGAAAATCATTGGTTTTTATACAGTCCCTAAATATCTAAACAAGCTCTGGTGAGACTTCCCACTGACAGCACCCACTCCTCTAGGCGACCAGTCAACACTCCCCCTACCACCTGGCTGTTGTCCGTGGAAATGGTTATTTTCCCATCCCATGTGAGAACTGAAATTTTATCAACAGAGACTGGTTTTCCACATTTGGGTAACATCCCTAAAGGCAGCTCTCGAAAACAACCAAAACAAGTTATTTTCACAAAGACTCCTAGCCTAGGATCTCAGAATCCACAGAGCGAGGTACATGTTTGTCTTCCCCCAGGGTAGCTCACCGTTACCCCAAAGTAATGTTCCCTGAGCAGTGAAGAGTGTGGGACATCGAGTAAGGCACCCCGGCTCACTGCACCTCCTGGCACTTTAAACAACAGAAAGGACTAAGGCATTCAAGAAAAATGTCAAGAACTGAGAATTCTATTTTAAAAAATCAAAGATCAGCAGTAATATTCTGATTTTTAATATCAACAGCCTAGCACAGCAAGTCATGTTAACAAACCTCAACACTATAAAAAAATGTAACAGTAAGTACTAGGCTGGAAGTCTGCAGACCTGAATCCACCAAACGTCTGATGACATTTGCTGAATCCCTCATGTCTTCCATTCTCTGCTCCTCCACAGTGAAATGGAAGGAGGGGAGAAGAGCAGATTATATCATCTGTGCTGTCTCTGTCCTAAAACCCCAGCATTTCAAAACTTACCTGTGGCAGGGTCCACTGTTATTCTGTAACCCACAATTGGATCAGCTGGTCTTGTCCATGACATATGAACAGTATTTTCATCTATTATTTTAAAATTCAAGTCTGAAGGTGGGTCAACTGCAAAAGAAAGTTAATATCAGTTACATTTTCCAACGTCACGAAAGGGTCAATTTAATCAATAATGAAATGTGTTGAGCAAAGCTTACTAAAATTGTCTTTGCATAAATTTGTTTCCAACAAATATAAAGATATCTTGTTGGATAAGAATAAAATCAAAAGCTGACAAGATACAACAAAACATCAGAGAGTATACATGTTACAGACAACAGCACAAAACACTCTGGATTCTTGAGTTGCTGGCCATCCAAGAATGGCAGCAAAATCAAGCAAAATAGAAACATATCTGGATACAGGTACATACAAGTACAGTGAAATCACATGTAATAACCACATATGCAAACAATTCACGTAACAATTAAGGGGATCTCAATTCATGCCGAGTGCATTTTGAATAAGCATGCCAAGTCACAACCTGCTCACGACCACAGAAGTTAATTTAGAACAGTGACATAATACTTTTTTCCATAATGTGGAAAAGAATCGATGACATTTTTGTTTCATCCTCTGCATCACAGCCTTGTTATTAATTTCTCTTCAATAAATCTCAATCTGTGGCAGAGATGAAAAGTGTATTTTAATCAAAAGGAGGAATAATGGGAAATTTAGCACTGTTACATCTCACAAGGAAATGTACATTTAAATGTGTATTCATCTTCATTAGACAAATATTCAGAAATAGTAATAAGGGATGTTAATAAAGCTAATATTTGGCCTGTTTACACCAATTTGCTGTGTGTTTGCAAGGTGTAAACCAACATTGTTATTTTCCTTTGGGGTAGGTGTTCTCCATACTAGAAGCGGCATTTTAAACTAAAATGCCAGTATGGTCCTTTACAAAACAATGGTTAATTATGAAAAGACAGCATCAATGTATATTTATGGACATTTATTTACAGAACTTGAAGAAAACAGGGAAAAGGATCAGCAATCTGAAGGCATGACTGTGAATAAAAACTGGGAGAAGTCAACGACAGGCAGAATCAAAAAGTACAGAAAGAAATAGTTCACATACAAAACTGTACAGCATCATGCATGTGTCAATAAAATGTTGACTTGTTTTTAGTTTCCCACAATGAACGAAAGCCTCCATGTACAATAGTCATTCCACAAAGACGTTTCAGAAATATTTTATAATGATATTCTCCCTGTAACATGCACGCCTCAACATGCAGCATTGTACTGACTCACTGTCAGTGCATGGTCAATGCGTTCGAAATTATCACTCTTGAAGCAGGTCAACAAAGTAAGATGACTTTCAGCCATACTCTTCTTGAGGTGTTTAAGTCTGAAAGTATTCCCTGTGAGTCAGAATTTGTGCACGTTGTGAGAGATTACAATCTCCCTTTAGATTTTCACAGAGTTCAATTGAAATACAGTAGTAGCTTTGAGATAGGCGTCACAGAATTTAACTTGGGTTAAGGATTTATGTAATATTAATAGCACACTTTAATGGAACTTAAACAAATTAAGCAAACATTCGTCTTAATGAAGTGCTGCTTCCAACTGTAGAAGATGGCTTCTCATTTTTATTGGATCCACTAGTAATGGAATGAATGTTATTGTCTTACTATCCATACACAGGCAGTGAGATTAGACTATTAATC